>LPNX011050546.1:232651-296155 GCA_001517045.1 Pseudotsuga menziesii | reverse complement strand
AGTTACTGAATAGTTACTGAATTCTATAACGTAGAAAATCATGGTGTACGAGAGAGAGAGGCAATGGCAAAAATCCATATGAATTTGGAAGAAAGACCTACTAAACAAAAATAACCATGATATTGCTTGAAAGTATTAACATGTTAAAAAAATTTAGCACATCGATATACAGAAACCTTCAATCATTATGAGGCACTGTGGAAATGAGCATTGAGAGGTAATGACAACATTGCATCATTGAATTTTGATAAAAACTTGTATTGCATAATTGAAATGTAAACATGGTTTAAAATTTGTCTGTTTTTTTCATGTCTTTGATACATAACAAGCACCGCATTCTCGGCCAGAGTCTTACCGTGGAGTTACCATTATCGGCCAGAGGCGTCTCCAAGTACAGTGGTACCGTGGAGTTAGCATGTATTTCAGAAATTCATTAAAGCTATAATTATATAATTAATAATGTATTGCAAGGGAATAAATAGATTAACTTATTGAATATGGCCATTGAATTACCTTAACAAAGCTTTCATGCCAAACTATAACTGGTGCATTTTGGAAAAAAAAAAGAGTTGTAAAAATTTCATAATATGGTATGCTACA
Organism: Pseudotsuga menziesii; assembly: GCA_001517045.1. NCBI lineage: Eukaryota > Viridiplantae > Streptophyta > Pinopsida > Pinales > Pinaceae > Pseudotsuga > Pseudotsuga menziesii. The sequence continues at coordinate 295,555 of LPNX011050546.1, read as the reverse complement.
TGTTATATTGGCGAAAGTAACATCTAAGAATTATGTTGACGAAGACCAAAAGGAATATGGCAAGCGTGCATAGGAAGAGTTGCTGGCATCAAGGAAATGTATTTGGGGAGTTTCGGTAAATGTTTTATATTTTAATTAAATCTATTAATGCTGTCCGAATATATCCTCATCTTGGATACTGGTATAGAAATGTTCTAGGAATTGAGCATTGTGTATTGGTTTTGATAGATACAGAGGAAGAGGCAGCTGCAGCCTATAATATTGCTGCAATTAAAATTAGAGGCGCAATAGTTTGACAAATTTTGATATCAATAATTATGACGTCTATAAGATCTGTGCAGAATTTTGGATTATAAAATATTCTACTAAAAATTCAATTGCAAAATAAACTAAAAACATATACATACTGTGGATCATCTAAAATATTAATGTTGCTGCCCACGACTGGAACTAGCCTAGATCCAGCTTTACCCGGCTCTATCATGCGCCGAGAGGGATCAAATATTTCGAGGTGCAAACCCTGCTTCAACAATTGCACTCCAAAAAAGGGTTTGCACCTCGAAATATTTGATCCCTCTCGGCGCATGATAGAGCCGGGTAAAGATGGATCTAGGATAGTCATATAATACTCTACCTTTAGTCAATGGATTTTGGACGTCACTTTTCCGACATTCTGCTGACGTTACCCCAGTTTGTAATTGTCTCTTTTTGGATGCATGGATGAATGATCTAATTTGCACACATCGTTGTGTCAATGTTACAATGTCATGTGGGTTGACGCTTCATTAGAAGCAACCGATCTGAGGAAGAAGGAAGCAATGTCGCACACATCGTTGTGTCAATGTTACAATGTCATGTGGGTTGACGCTTCATTAGAAGCAGCCGATCTGAGGAAGAAGGAAGCAATGTCGCTTAAGCGACGTCAGTACATTGATGTGTAGTCGATGTGTAGAAACATCATTTTCCAACGCTTGAAACCGTCGATGACACGTTGAAAAGGGGGACCCCATTATGTAGTGTTAGGAACAACCATCAGTCTATCGGTGAATGCGAGCTAATTTAAAAACAAATACAAATAAACTAGCAATTGTACCTAGGGGTGCAATAAAAGAACGCCGTGTTGCAAGCAAACCAAAGAGATGTTTATATACATAGAAAGAAAGAGAATTAGAAGTCTTGAACCACAATTTCTAGCTAATAAAAATTGTTTTTATGTTACAATCGATCGAAAAAAGATTGAAACTATAGGTTAAAAATTCGATTGTTAGTTTATGTAGTGATTATGTTACAATGAAAAAACATTGTATATATGCACTAAATAAATAAAAATAAATTATTTGAATGGAGTGTTAGTTTGTATAGTTATTATGTTACGATCAAGAAACATTGAAAAAATTAATGATTCTATCTACTAATTAAATAAAAATAAATGATGTATACATTTCTTAAATGTGCATCATGAATATGAAATCCATAACCACATTAAAATGTTGTATCCCGAACATTTTATCATTACATTTTGTTAACTCATCAAACAACATACAACTTTATTAACTAAAACTTATACCTAAACTTTAAACTAATTTAAAAACTAATTCTATAAAATCCAATTTCATTTTGTAAATAATATTAAAACATATCTTTATATATTATATTTTCACTTTTAAAAATATATGAAAACTCAATTTTCAAATTTTTCCATTTTCCCAATTAAAAACGGAGAGTATGTCAAAGCATATGTCATTTAAGAGTAAAAACCAATATCAAATTAAGTCATAAACCCCAAAACAATAATCTATAAGCTAAGTTTAAATATTACAATCTATTTTTATATCATATTAAAACATATTATTGTTATTGAATATATTTCCACTGTCACATTATATACAAAAGGTGATATTTAAAAGTAGAAAATGTAAATTATGAGAAAGAATACATCAAAATTTCAAAATTTTCATGAGTCAATAGTGTAAGCCTTTCCACTAATGCTACGTAGGAAGGGGATGAACTATTTGAGCACTGAGTCAGAATTGAAACCTTTGAAGCGTTTTGATAGGGTTGGCGTTGGCTTGCGGACCCATATAAGAATTCGGGTTGTTGTTAATGATAATGATATAAGCGAAAGACGTTTCAATGATAATGATATAAGCAAAAGACGTGGGACTAAAACCAATTGCACAAAATGCTGGAAATGCATGTGGAGAACGAGAATGCAGTTGCCTACAGAAAATGGACTGCAGAAGACGAGCAAATCGAACCAGGCCAGCATTATTTGCAAACATTTCCATTTAACATTTCCACTTTTGCAACACGGCGTTCATATTTAACTTATTACTTTTTAGTTAGGTGAACTATCCTACCACCTGTCTCGTCTACGAGTGATATCATTTGTAACTATATATATTGTAGTTTATAGATTCAATTTTTATGTTATTTCTATTATTTTTATTGCTGTTTTAATGTCTGTGTAAGATAAACTTATGTATGATCTTGGTTAATGCTATTTTGCCTTCAATCTACTATTTAAAGAGCACAGGAAAAACTCTGATTGTAGGGCGATTTACACAATTATTAATTTAGTTTAATGAGAAGTGGGATTGCCGATATGAGGTAAGTGCATGGGTGAAGTAAAAGTGGATTGTTTTCCATTTCAAACTGTATATGATTGTTACATAGATGCTATGTTTATTGCTATAGACCTCCAAGTCTGACTATAGCACTGCATAGGCCTGGATGATTCTATGACTCCCCTAATCCCATTGATACCTATAGAAGAAGAAGAAGCAGAAGATCTTGATAATGCCAAGACGTTGTTTGGTTCAGATCAAAGTATGCAACATTTGGGATCATTGGGTATGCACAAGCACAATGATTGTGGAACATGTACACGTAGTTATTTTTTTCAAGAATGTAGACAGTGGAAAGGAAACAACATTTAGCTTTGTAGTTCTCGTTTTCTTTCTATATTCTTTGGAAATTGCTAACGTGGTTTTCTAAATCTTCACAGGGGATAAATCAAGTGGGGCATCTCATTCCGTAGAGAATGATTCTGGATCATCACTAAATTCCACTGGAATGCCATCTTACTATGACAACTCGGCCACTGCAAGAGTTGAACAAAACATACATACAACCACATCCCAATATAATACAACAATTGAACCTGATGTTGCTGCAACAGCAGCTGCTGCTTTTGTGGCAATAATGAGATCTAATGAAGAGGGGAGTATGATTGATCAATATTTGCTGATTAAAATATTGAGTAATCCACAAATAATTGAAACACTGATTTCTCAACACATCAAAAATAATAATACAAAAATGGAGTGCTCTCCTACTTCATTACCAGTTAACAATAAGCCTAATGGGAATGAATTTACACACAAATTTGAAAATGATGCAAGTTTTCCAAGTAATTATAAACCCCAAGTTGCACCATATGTAAATCTTGGAACTAATAAAAATAGAGTATCCAATGGGGAAATGCCCTCTAGCCAAGCTCAATCATCTCGAAGTCTACCAATTTCAGAGGCAAGAGCATTCATCACACCTGAACCGATGCCACGACCTTCAGAAGGATTAGAGATCACAAATGCGAGGAATAATAAAATGTCAATGGCCTCCTCAGCTCCACTACCTTCAACAAGTGGGCATGGAAGTTCACAAATGGTATCAAGACCTGCAATGCTTCCTGTTACATCTACTAATGCTGTATGCACTATTCCAAATGTAGTGCCAACTACCACACAAATGATCATTGCTGGTCCTAACTGGACAAGTTCTCAAAATGAACAATACTACAAGAACCTTATTCAGCAGCATGGTGGGCCCAATAAGAATGATCATATCCATCAAAATGGTTTACACTATCGTAAAGAACTCATTCAGCAGCATGGTGGACAACAGAACTTTGAGCGTGGCACTCAGCTACAACCAGGTAATATGGGTGGTCATTCATGTGTAATAGATATGAATAAAGCAAAATTTCGGAAAAATTGCTTGTACTTTAATTCACCCAAAGGTTGTCGTCGTAGATCGACCTGTTTATATCTTCATGATCATGTAGACCGTCCAAGGATTGACGAGTTTGACATGCAACAAACAAAAAGGGCAAAGATTGAAATCGAAATCTCACATTACCCAATCAATACGCATGACGTTAAATATGCACCTGCCATATTCGATGTGGGGCGCTACTACAGACACAACTGACAACACATCTTATGGGGAGGCCGTCCCTACCTCCTTCACGCGTGGACACGTCCTACCTCTCCCCAGTCTCCCTACCATTCTCCTTCTACGCAAGGGATCCCACATGAGCCTGGGCTGCATGCACACCACATGTGGGCAAGCATGCAACCAGGCGACCAGTGCCTGTTCTTCCAAAATAGGGTAGCAGATGAGCAATTGCATTCTTCCAAAACAATTGCTTTTTGGTTGGTACTTTACATAACAATGGCCAGATCAGAGCAAACAATGAACGAGATAGTGAATGAGATTATGAGAATGCATAGATCTCTTCCTCCCAGGCCTAGTCTTGAGGAAGTTGAGGCTGCCATTGCCCTAATAAAGGATGTACAGACTCCAGAGGACAGAACTGTCTTAGAAATGGTTCAACGACAGCCCAAACCCCCTGGTGTGCCAGAAGAATTATTCTCTGTATTGTAGGAGATGCAGAAGAACCTCATTTATTTCCAGGGCAACGACGAAAAATGTGAAGCTTTAGCCCTTCTTGATTTGGAGCAGGGCCATCGCCTGTTTGATGATCTACTGCAAAAGGCCTCTGGGGCTCTTTCTTGGACTGACCAAGGCAATTCAAGGCCTTCTGCAGTTCCATCCTTTCATACAAATGGAGTTGAGTGCTCGGGAATGGTGAAGAGGTTTTCCTGAAACAGTTAGAAGTGAAGAAAAATCAGGAGGTGGGTGGTATTCCAGAATACAGTAAAGATGATAGCTTTATCCAAAACTCAAAAGTGTCACATTCAGAAATGGGAATTTTAGGATCAGGAAAAGACAAAGTTTCGCTGCCAATATCTTTTGTAAAACCATCTACTGGAACAGGTTGGTTCATTTTCTTGATAAAACGTTTGGCTCTTTGTTTTTTGTTTTGAGTGAAACAATTTAAATCCTTCAAAGTAATTTACCCCTATATTTCTACATTATTGGATTTTTTCATCTGAATCTTTTAGACACTTAGTGCAGTATATTGGGTACAAAATGATAAAATTTATTGTAAGAATGTACTGATTCTTTGTCTGAAAAGGTGGGTTTAGAATCCAGAATCCTTTATCACTTATTTCATCCACTAATTCACAGCTTTGCAGAGTTATCTGTTCAGAATTATGTCCAGTGTAAAGCAAATCTATCTAAGGGCTGTTTCCACTTCTTGATCGCTTTGAGAGCCTCCACATCTCCAGGAACTGTGAGCAGATGATGAAATGAAGTATGAACATCTGAGAGCATTGGAAGGAGCAAACGAGAGACTTCAACTTGTGAAAGCTGATATTCTTGATTACCACCGCTTAGTCACAGTTATTCAAGGCTGCCGTGGTGTCTTTCACATGGCTGCCGTTCTCAACGATGACCCTGTAAGAACTTAATCAATTCTTTAACTCTCTTCTTGATTCCACTTCCATGCAGTTTGTTGGACCTTTAAATGACATTAAATAGTTACCACAATGGGCCATAATTTCTGATAAATTTAGATCTTGTTTTATAATTAATGAATGCAGGAGCAAGTTATAGAGCCAGCAGTGAAAGGGACAAGGAATGTAATGGAGGCCTGCTCAGAAACTGGGGACAACTGCGTTGTCTTCACGTCTTCTATTGGTGCGGTTTACATGGATCCTCACAGAGACCCACTCGCCATAGTCAATGACGACTACTGGAGCGATTTGGACCACTGTATACAAAGAGAGGTACTATTTAACAACAATACTTATCTCAGATAGAGGTTGAATCAATTTATCCAAATCATGAGGGAAACTGCGTATTCAATGAAGATCAACAGTGGATTTCTTACCCATTTCGATTCAAATCCTTTCACAGAAGTCTCGACTCGCCTCTTGCTCGCGTTGCCTCTCCCTCTCCTCTCCTTGAATCAACAAATCCACAGATGCAGCGGCAGCAGCAGCACTAATGGCGGACTGCACCGCTTCTCCGCAGCAAAAGAAGCTCTGATGAAGGGACGAAAGCTCTGATGAAGGGACAGTGATGAAGGGACGGCAGATGAAGGACAGATATAGCTGTTTTTCAATCAGAAGGTAGCAGATGAGATACAGCTATTTTTCAGTCAGAAGGTAGATGAAGAGATGAACATAAATTAGGAATGAAGGAGCCAGATGATCCCAATCGTTAGATGAAAGCATCCTACGGCTGGGAAAAAAAACGCATTAACTGAGGGGAGTCGACTCCCATTTGTTAAACGCCTTACGACGTAATTATATTTTTAACTTGTATTTTTTGACGATCTATCTGTATCGTTGGATAATTTCACCAAATCTTGATACAAAATGTTGTGATGTATATACACGCCTTCTTCATTATGGACTATTCTAAACATATAGAAATACATTTTACATAGTCAATGGACTAAAATAAATTATATCAATGTTCTATACAGGCGATCAATGGGAAAGAAAGCCAATTTGCCTCTAATGAAATCTTGTAAACTTAAATAAAGCCAAAGTCAATCATCGATAGTTTGTAAAATCATGTTCACAACTAATTGAAATAATATGGTCCAATATAATCAACTATATGCAATTATTACTAGAATATCGAAAACATACCTCCCAAAGCATTCAATGAGTTTAGAATTGAAGATCAAAAAATTTCTCCCATTCCTCCCATATAAGGACATGCTATTGAATCCTATCATATTGGTATGGAAGACATGTATGGTTCAATGATTGTGGAAATGATCACATTAAACAAAATTTGTAGCACTAAGCGACTCTCGGTGGGAGTCTAAATAAAACATTCAATGAGTTTAGAATTGTATGAATAAGTTGTGTGGATTTAAGTGCAATGTGTATGGAAAACTATGTCGATATCATTAATATGACAAACATTTATATAACGATTATTTTATCCCCCTTTAAATATATATAATAAAGATAACTCATATACCAACTCTCTTTCCATGTTATATTAATTTGAGGTTGTGCAATTTCCACATATATAATTATGTAGAAGTGTTAAAGTGTGTGAGTCGATACAATAAGATTGATGTTAAAGTGTGTGAGTCGATATAATTATAATGTAGATGTTTTAAAGTGTTAAAGTTTGTGATTTGATATAATTATGAACTCATTGTCTAAATTTCAATTATTATTGCAATTTGTTTGTGTTTGGTTAGCTCTATACATGTTGATGTTAGCCTTGGTCTTTGGGAAAAAATTAATCATCCTGGAGCGAGCAATGATTGCTTCTACAGGTTCATTACTTGTCGTTGGTTTTCAACGTGTTGAGATCCAACGACAAGCAATGAGGCTACAACACAATCATTATTCTAACGCAGGTTGGTTAATGGCCATCGTTCGTTACATCCCATAGGGGTGGTGGGTTTACGTATGTATAGTACAAATTTTTTAATAGATCCCATCAGCGTTGGAATTCGACGAGCATATGCTTGCCATGAGGCATTTTCCCCATCAAATACTGTTTAAAATTTTTAACAAACCATCTCTAAGGACGAGAAAACAATTCTCTAAAACGTATTTTTTATAGTTAATTATTTTTTCAAATCATCATTAATCTTTATTAATAATCCTATTAAGATATGTTGGAATTAATTTCGTTCACCACCTCTCAATGTATGCATTGAATGTATGTTTTGTCATGTAAATGCCATAGTCAATAGTTGTAAATGTGATGTAATGTCATTGTTAATATGCCTCAATTTTGTGTTACAAATGACAATACTTCTCCAAATTCCAATACTCGTTTGGCCCATAAAACACCAATGACTATAAAGTCAACATTGTATAAATTCATTTAGTTCATGATGTAAGGTAGTTTTTGGGGTTTTTCTTTTTGTGCTTCTCACGCTTACACTACTCCAATATTTGTATCAAACTCAAAACTCATCATCCACTGCCATGCTTGCTTTCTTTCCTCACATCTGCGTCTATTTCCGCGCATCTAAACCTATCCCCACACCTCCTTTGTCCTCCACATATGTTACTCTGCATCTATTTTCTGAATATCCGTACATGCTAGAGTCTTTCCCTATAGTTTCACATCCAATTGATCCACCATCCCTTTGCATCCTTCCTTTTTCAAATTGTTTGCTACCCAAAACAAATAATCTACTTTTGAGCCTTGAGGAAGGAACCCCAAACTGTGCAAAGGAACCTCCACTTTTTCTTTATGCATGCAGACATGTAGAATTTCCCTAAAGTATTGTTGGCACAAAAGGCAACGTGGGCTTGTATTGCTATGAGAATCTTGTGAAATAGAACTAGAGTCAGCACAAATTTGTTGTGGTAGCCTATGCGAAGACTAAGCCTCCCTCTGTATTTGAGGATGATCATACAACTTTGATTAAAAAAAGGGAAAAGAGCCCATGTGGTAGACGAGAGTGCTATCCTTCTTGGATAAAAAGGGTTGCATTGGTGTCTATGGAAACTTGACGAGTGTGGGTGTATCTTGAAGAGCCACAAATGTGGGTTTTTTTCAAGTCCAAAAGTGCTACTTCTAAAGAGAAGTGGGTACCATTTAGGAGGAGAAGTCAGTTTTAAACTCCGTTAATCATAATGAAGGAATTAACCCACCCACCCATCAAGCATCGACAATTTATCAGCTACCAAATTTATCAAGCATCACTTGTGAAATTTGAGACAATATTTCTTTCCGGTTATGGGCCTCATAAGCTAGAAGCACTTGCTAAATTTAGACACCCATTTCTCTAGATGGTTTGAAAGTGCTCTCCTTTGGATGCCATGGACTTGGAGCTACTAATTTTGGTAAGATGTTATTTTCAAAATTTTTAAAAATTTTTAGTGAAACTATTCTATGTTTTTTCTTAAAAATGAAGTTGTTTTTTTTTTTTGATATTGGGTTGGGTTAAACTCTTATGACTCTAAAGACTAGAAATATGGTTTTGTTGTGGGAGGCTCCCAATCCCACTGTGTACACTTCCAATACTTCCAAGTTACAATTTATAGGTCTTGTTGCTAAAAGCTTTTAACTTATCTTTTTACGTGTTTTCTAAAAATGATTTATTTTATATATGTTAAAACTTAGTACCATTTTATTATTCTTGTAGTCTTAATAAGTGGTTGAAAACATTATTTTTACTCATAAGCAGAAAAACTTATAATCAAATTTGAATTTGAAAGGGGTTTCTTTTTATCCATTTATAGCCAAGGGAAAGTGAATGTCCCAAAGAAGAAAGTAGGAAATTGTTCCTTATTAAACTTCTTTTGACAAAGGAAAGAGAGAACCTCAAAGTACAATCTGGATTGCAATGTGTTTTTTAAATTGATCTCTTCTACACAAGGCATATTATATTTCTCTGACATTTCAACTCAATTCCTTTTAAAAAGGATTCTAGGTTCCACATTTTGCTTATTTCCTAAGTCCATCACTTAATGTACTTCATATGCATAAATGCCAACACATGTTATTTTTTATTTGTACATGGTCAACAAAAATACATAGATAAATGAGTATATTGTTATCTTTTAATTGAAAATTAAAATCTTAAAAAAAACATATCTTTTAATCCAAATGAAATAAAAACATTTTATTGAAAGGTAATTTTTTTAATAAAACTTCATTGTTAAAAGCTTATATTTTTACCAAAACTTTGTGTGAAAGGCATAATAAAAGTTCAAAACATAAAAAAAAATAGTTTGAAGGGCTGAGATGAAATGAAATTCCAACACTGGATCCCATAGTGTGTTTAATAGCCATTTTAATTGTGGTTTAATGCGATCGTCAGTATCTCTATTTATACATATTTCAAGAGCTTTGTTGTGTGCATCATTGTGTGGACCATTGGCCAATGGCTAATATCGATAAGGGTAATCCATTTTTTCTTGAGACTCTTGTTTTCTATTTTTATTTCTCGCTCGTTTATGAGTATATTTCTTTTTGGGATATGCACTTCCCTCTTCACTCTTGGTTCTTTAGTTTGAGAGGTCAAATCTCATCATTATTGGAGGTGTTAATTTAGCACCCATCAAGGTTCAAGTTTCATTAGCAACATGATGTAATCCTTTGAATGTTGTACTCTCAAAATTATCACCGTTGGATAATTCAAATACTATTGCAAATCCAAATTTGTCATCGATATACATGCACCACCAATTCACAATCTTCCATCAATTGTTCATGAAAGTCTCCACCATATAGTGAAAAATATTGATACATGACATCTACTTGTTAATATTTTCTTACAATAACCATTCTACTTTTACACCTTCAAGAGATCTATTTTTTAATAAGATTGATTTTACACTTCCAAGAGAGCATTTTCCCTCTAGATACTTATACTCGAAGTACTTATTTCCTAGATATGCTTCTACCTATTTAGAAGTGGCTTTGTCTGTCACCTGAATTATAGTCAATGATGAATCCCTTACGAAGTGAGAAATCCCTCACTCTATTACTATTAGTTAGGTGAGCAAGAAATCTCTTTGACAGAAACCTTATTCATGAAATATATATATATATATATATATAATCCCTTTTAGAACCTTATCTTTGATGTACTTATTTCCTTTATCTCCTTTTTCACTACTTAGGAGTGGCTCCATCCCTCACCCTCCCAAGGACGAGTGAGTGAGATCGCCAACAAGTTGGATCTAGTCTCAACCATAAAGTGGGTGTTGTTGTACCCTAGTCAATCCTAGTTGAGAAAAAATCAAAAGTACATAGATGGAGTGACCATCTATCCCACTTGTGAATTCTTGCATGCTTCTTCTACAGTCAAGGCCATATTCCTTTCATTAAGTAGTCATAGGTGTTCAATGTAAATGTCAAGGATGAATGGAACTAAATAATAAATAAATCCATCATAGACCTTAAGTTTTGTTGGTAAATCATGAGAGAGAATCCAAAGAGAAGTTCTTGAAATAGACTCTTAATTTACACCCTATAATGGTGGGTGAGTGGCAATGTAAGGTGACTCGGTAAGTAAAGTAATTAGGTGGGTTGTAAATTCTCTATTTGACAAAGGTAGCTATAGCTATTATAGGTGGTTATGCATTAGGAAAGCATGCATAGGTGACCCCCTTGGTAGGTTTGCAAATGATAATTAAGCCCATATAAGAGAAATCATGAGGGCATCTGTGACACAATCCATAGAGGTAAGAACTAATATGGGTATGTAGAAAGAAAATGAAGTTTTAAGTGTAATAAGTCATGTTGTACATGGGTATGTGGCCATGCTATAGAAAGCAGGGTATGTCTATATGAGAAAGGATCAGGTCCTTCCATGACTTATGTCACATGTAACATCCTTGCCATGAAGTATATAATGTACACTAAGCCACTGACATGCATGATTGATATGGGATTGTTGCTAATTACCGTGTGTGTGCCTTCTTAGAGGTCATTGCTACTAACTCTCGATTCAATCTCTTAGGTATAATACAACTAAGCCTATCTATTATGATTTTGACCTATATTTACTTGCAAAAAACCATTATGTAGTAGATAGTAATTGGCATGGGAATCTACATAAGTGTTCACTAGATGCTTGGGGAAAGGGCCATAACCTTTAGTCAATAAATAATGGAGGGAGAATTAGGGGGAACAGTTGGGAGGAAGAAATCCCATAACCAGATGAGAAATATGAGCTATACTTCATATTCTTTTGGCCCTTCAAGTGTTAACACGCCACCATTTTTGGAAATTTTATTCATCCTATCCTGGGATATTCATTGTGAATGAGTTGGAGGATTTAAGAAAGGAACAATGTAGATTTGGTTTGATCTAACCTCACCTATTCATTATGTGTTCCATTGGTGTGGTCCATGCATAAAAGGTGCTATTAATGCGGTATGGGTGGGTGGGTTCTACCTAGTGAGGGATGGTCCTAGCCAACCCTTGACCATAGGTTTTGCTTCCTTCTTTCTTTATGTGTGCATTCCTTGCCTCACAATCCCAAACTTACTTTCCTAGAAAAGTTGATAGTAAAATTATATAGGGTTGTCTTGTGCTTTGTTCCTCTACTATTGTTGTGGAGTGACTTCATTCCTGTATCTCCCTATGATCAATTACAATTGGTGTTGTATTTCATGCCCTTCCTATAGCCATTGATTTTAGCTTTCAATGTTAATTAGTTTTTTACTACAACTTGCATCCTCCATTAGGGTTGAAAGAAAGAACTATGTCATGTCATCGCCAAGTCCCCAAGGCCAAGAAAGTAATATTATTCATAGTGATAATAATATTGGGAGTTGGCTCATATATCCATATTCAAATACCTTTTCATAGGAGTACATGATACATGTTCTCAATTGAGCCATTTTTGTTAGAGATTTAACAACAAAGATAGAGGGAGGGAAAGCATTAATATGTTTGTGCATCACTTTTGAAGTAAATTTCTCCTCTACTAAGCACCATGGGTAGGTTACCTTTAATTGATAAATAAAGGATGGAGTGATTATAAATAAAAATCAAGGATCCAAGTGACCAAAAGGGAGAGGAAGAGATCAGGTTTGGGATAATCCTTAGCTATGGGAAAGGTCATGAAAGCCCCTTGATATGTTTCCCTCAAAGAGTGATTAAGGGGGAAGGAAGACAAATTTCACAAGCCTTCCACACCAAAGGATTCTAATTTCTATATGATCTATCCCTTTTCAATTTCTTTGAACTAAATATCTTAACTTTATCATGCCCCAAGAACCCTTGAGGTGTAGACCAGTTAGTTATAGGGTGCACTGCTAAGGCACTCCTTGCAATGTCGCAGTTTCAAACCTTGAATAGCATATGCATCTATGTATGCACTGTGGGTGCACATCGGTGGTTATAATGGCAACAAAACATAATCGACCTATGTCATGCGAGTATGAGCTCTCCCAATTTGTGGATTCCTACATCTACAAAAAAACTTTATCGTGCCCTAAGAGATGAAAATTATGAGGATAGGGGTCCAAAGGAAGGGCTTTGGCAATTATAGATGGTAGAATGAAAGATTTAGAGATCACTCAAAAAAATGGGTATGGGTCACCTTACTTCAGTAGACCAAGTAGAGAATAGATATGGTCAACTTAGTCGAATTTGGATGATGAGAGGGTGATTGAAAATAAGAGGTCCCCTTACCTTTCGACAAAACTGATATTTGGTGAAGTATTCATTTTGATTTTTTAGAAGATCACTTGAATATTTTGTTCAACAAATCTGTTTGATGGTTGGGGTTTAGGTTTAATTAATTCAATTAAGTTTTCAATAGGTAAGGAAATTTTATGAATCTCGTATTATACCACTAACCTTGAAATAATGGTCTGGGTTTTTCCTCTTTGTCTTTCGATTTCTTCCCCCTAAAAGAGTAACTCTACTCCAGTAAGGTTGTGGAAGGTCAACCCTTAGATTTGCAAGTATGGGAATAACTAAAAGGTGAACTTTTAACTTTATGAGGTTGGGATTTCAATATACCTATATTAAGCCTTGCCTCTCCTAAAATGGCTACACTTAGTATGTCTAATATGATAGTTACTCCTAGATTTTGTTATACCTATTTTACATCTTACAAGATTATGAAATGAAAAAATAAATTCAACTTCACTTATTTCCCTCAGTACTCCGCCTAAGGGATTCAACCTTCCCCCCTACATAACACACCCCATTATTCAATATGTTACACATTATCTTACCTTACTATCTTTTAATACAATATGCATTATTTAAACTGGATTTTGAACTTTCACAAGTGGGATTGAAGATTCAAGTACCAACCAAGGATAACAATGGGCTTGTCTTGATATAATCTACCCAAATGGACACTGCATCAATATATCCCATATTAGAGTGAGTAGGTTGAGGGAAATAAAACCTAATTGATTAAGTCCCTCAGTAGATAGATTCCACAAGTTAATTTGCACCCTTGCGCATGGGCTCCGCTTAGTGCTAAAGTCAAGCATGATACCTTTATTCAAAAGCATGGGAACTTTCAAGCATGATTTCTTGGAATAAAATGGGAGGCACTAGTCAAATTTGAAGGGCTACTTTTAATTTCAGGCTGAAAGGTGTATATTCATCCAACTACATGATGAAAAGTTGCAAAAGTAGTGGTATTTCAATTGACAAGAGTAAACTAGGTATACATTCATAAAAAAAATTATTCTAAAAACTCATCGCCCTTTCAAAATTTTAGAAGGTTAAAATTTAAGCAACAAGCAAATAAATAAGTTGTAATGCCAAAGATTCTCATAATTTAAACATACATTTTAATTTCAAAAATAACCTTTTCATGGGTTTGATGTAAATTAAAATAAATAAATTTCATAAAATTTAGTCATGATTGTTTTCTTCATATAAATTTCAAAGTGTTAACAATGACAATATAAAGCTTCATACACAATGTGAGAATCAAACATTTTTGTGGACACCCATATAAGAGAGGATTTTTTCCATGCATCCATATGATACTTTAGGAGTTGGGACTACATCTTGGATTCTTATTAGGCCGAAGAGGTGGATTCTATAGCCCATCAGGGGAACATGTGTAACTCCTTCCGTGCTCATCCTAGAGCTCACATGTGTTATTTAAAAAAAAAAAAATTATAAAAATAACATGTCAGCTCAAAAGTTAGATTTAAAACATTTACAACGACATACATATAAAACTACACAACTTAAGTAAATTAAAATGCTTCCTCAATGTTTACACTCTAAAAAGGGGTCTCGAGATATTTGATCCCTCTTGGAGCTTGGTAGATCTCCTTTTAAGATGGATCTATGATAGTCTTAAGAATATCATGATCATGTTTAACCATGGAAGCCAACATTCTTTAAACTCCCAAACACATTTGCAATACTCATTTTAGACTTCATAAAAAATCAAGAAATTGTAGTAAACATTGAGGCTTGTGTTCAACGGTGACAATTATATAAAGACATTGTTAGAGTTGTCAAGAGAGCCTATTTACATTATAGTCCTATAGGTACATGCAAAACTAGCATGATTGCATCCATTTCTTATTAGTTAGACTAAGATGTCTATGCTTTGGAGCTTCTTAAGTTCCATACAAGTACATAGTTAAAGCGGTCATTATTTATCAAAACCACCAAGTATGTTAATTTTATTTTAGATATTGGTTGGTCACTCTCTCTCAAAACTTGCAAAAATGCATGCTAGAGTGGACACTATAGTTTAATCCCTAATGCATAGATTTGATTACAACAACAATTATGTTACACTCTCTATAGCTTATTTAAGAACATGTAATGATAAAAATTATTGCTAAAATAATTAATTCTAAAAATGATACTTCACATAGATATTGGGAGTGAGGCATGAGGAAAGAGAGCTATGGGGTATTCTCAAAATATTTGACACATGAAGTGTCGTCACACTGATATCAATGTTGCTAGAAACAACAAGAATAACTTGAAAACACGTGATGGATAAAGATTCCAAGAATCAATAAAAAGGGAATGATCAACCTGGAGAGAAAATATGCGAGGTTTTGATGATATAGAAAATTTGAATCAATAGAGTCACAATGATCATTATTGTAATCACAATTTTAGGGTTTCTGATGTTGACAAGGTTCATTTTGTGTAAGTTCAAATCTAAACTTAATTAAGGACATACAAATTAGAAAATTTAATAGAGCTTAATAGAGGTTTTTATCTCAAACAAAATCTAGAACACACTTTTGTGTGAGCAAAGCAAAACTATGCATTATCTTTAGAATGAACTTGAACAAACCAACAAAAGATTGATGGATTGTTAAAAGATTTTATTCAAATATTAAATGTGTGTTTTGTTACCTTTAAGTATCTATTGCAATATGAGGATGACATGAATTTACATGCTAAGTTGTCGAGAGGCCAACATCAAATGTGTTGAAATAATAATAAAATATTAGATAACAATGATATAACCACATCATGACCAATAACATATATACGCATAGCATTATCAATGTAACAAAATAAAAATGAACCAACATGTTAGATACTTTTAGAGAGATAAAATATGCGAACATAAAGAAATAGAGATGACCTCGTTTCCTTTGGTTAAGTTGATGCCTATTATTTTCTCTTTAAAATTGTCATTGAATCACATATATGCAATTAATCGTACTAATAAGTTTCCAATGCCATTACAATTTACACTCATAACCCATGACTAATTGTTTTGGTGCTCCCATTGTTTGTAAAGGCCCTGTGTCTGCTTGTCTCCCTGTCAGAGCGGTGGGTGGTAAAAGTCAAGATGGGTGGGCATAGGGCTGGATTAGGGTAAAGGAACTACGTGCGTAATGACATATATAAATAAATGTCTCTCCACTAGGAAAAAGAACCCGATGATTGCACGAGGAGGAAGCTTTCATTAAGTGACACTTAAAATGGTGGATATGTCAATCCGGTGGTAATATTATGTAGGTGTGAGTTGTGTGATGGATTTAATGCTGTGAAATGATACAGTATATTAGACAATAGATGAGAGTCAGCATGAATAGATACGATTTCAGTCCTAGATGCCAAGGGCAAGTTGTTAAGATTTTAAAATTTGTTATATCAAAACAAAAGGATATCTGAAAGAATAATAGGTACAACAGAATAAAAGAGAACACAAAGATTTATCTTGGGAAAACCTCTCATGGGGAAGAAAACCCAGCAAAACTTTCTCTATATAGAATTCAACCAAGTACAGTGTAAGACCCAAGTATAAGACTAGATTGCTTCCTCTCCTCTAGATGGACTGCTCCTTCTCTCTCTAACGCAACTGCTTGAGTGTTTTCCTTGTCCAAATGAGGGAGGTGCCTCTCCTATTTATACTAATCAATTGAGAGGCCTAATAACCCAACATGGTCGACTTCTCCTTGCTACAAGGTCCGACTTTCCTCGGAAGACTCAAAAATACATCTCAATAATACTTTTGTGGGTACTATTGACTCGACTTACAACAAAGGTTTTACCTCAAGACTTTATATGACCAAATACATCAATGACATCCCTAATCGGAGGAACAACATCTTTGGAAGGGGTAATAATAATAATAATACAAAATAGAATATCTTTTGTAGTTACATTTATTTAACACTCCCTGTTAAAAAGGAAGGTATTCTACAACAATACATCTATACAACTGACTGGTGAATCTATATGTCATAGGGATTTTTCACAATTACATCGATATCATCATCATCCATGGAACATCATCATCACGGAAATCTCTGGCATCATCTCGAGCATTATCATCTTTGGTATCATCTCGGGCACCATCATATCATCTCTGGAATCATCTCGAGCATCATCATCTTTGGTATCATCTCGAGCATCATCATCTCTGGTATCATCTTGAGCATGATCATCTATGGTATCATCTCGAGCATAAATTGCACTATCATCAGTATATAAATATTGAGATGAATCACCCACAACATAAACAAATGTTGGAACATCATCATCTGCAACTGAATGCGGGAACTCGTCTGCAAGTGAATGTAGGACCACTCTCCATATGAGAGTACTATTGTTTGCAGGACCATCCTCAGTCGGTAGGTGCTAGGAACACTCTTAACAAGAGAGTTTTCTTGTCCATGGGTCCATCCTCAAGTAGGATGATGTCATCTGCAAATGAATGCATATCTCGTTCGCAAATGAATGCAAGAACATTCACCATATGAGAGTACTATCGTCCGCAGGACCATCCTCAGCTAGTAAGTGCTAGGACCAGTCTTAATAAGAGAGTGTTCTTTTCCATGGGTCCATCCTCAAGTAGGATACTGTCGTCTGCAAACGAATGCAGATCTCATCCGCAAATGAATGCAAGACCACTCACCATATGAGAGTAGTATCGTGCATAGGACCATCCTCAGTTAGTAAGTGCTAGGACCACTTTCAACACTAGAGTGTTCTTGTCAACAAAACCATCCTCAAGAAATGAATGATAGGATACAATCATCCACAAATAGATGTCGTACCTCATCAATATCTGATAAGCATAATGATAAACTCAACTGGACTTTTCTATACTGGCATACCATTGCCATTTCATTCTCAATAATAATATTATCATCACTCCCTCTTTCTAGGGATGTCCTTTCAGACTACACCAAGATTGTCTCGAAAGTGTTCAAACTTTACATGAGACAAAGGCTTAGTCAGCACATCAACAACTTGTTCCTCTGTAGGAACATACTGGAGCTTCACGACTCCTCTCTGCGCCATATCCCGTATGTAGTGATACTTTAACTCTATATGTGTTGAATTACATGAAACATCGGGTTCTATGTTGACTTGATGCAACTATGGTTACCACAATAAATATTAGTTGCATCTATCTCGGCATCAAACAATATTGCCAGTAGTTTGCAAATCCATATTGCTCCACTACAGGCTAAACATGCTGCAATGTACTGAACCTAGGTTGTACTAAGGGAAACACTGGTTTTCTTTCTGCTGAGCCATGGAATCATATCTAATCCCAAACTAAAACAACATCCCGAGGTGCTCTTTCTTTCTTCAACACTTCATGCCCAATCTGATTCAATATAGCCATACAATATGAACTCACTCTCGGGTGCATATTTGAGGCCACACTCCAATGTACCTTTTAGGTACCTCATCACATGTTTTGCTGCAACTAGATGAACATGTCAGGGCTCCACCATATACTAACTTAAGATGTTCACAACAAAACATATATATTGTCTTGTATTCGTAAGATACATTAGTGAGCTAATAATATGTCTGTATAATGTGACGTTTACTCTTTCTGAAGAATCATCATTCAAAAGCTTCAGATTTGTCACCATCGGAGTGTTCATTGCTTTGCAATCCAACATCCCAAATCTCTTTAGGATCTCAACTGTATGTTTTCCTTGGTTTAGGAAAATCTCATTTGGAAATTGCCATACTTCAAGACCTAGGAAATAATGCATTGTGCCAAGGTCTTTCATAGTTTTGGCTGAGAATTCGCAGTGATTGCTAATGGCATCTTGTGGAGAATCTGTGGTCAGTAAATATATATTGTCGATGTTTCGAGCCATCCTTGGCTCATCTTCAGGACATTATCGATGCCCGAGATGATCAATGGATCTTACTTTATATAAATACAGATCAGTCATAGGAAGCCAACAACTAGGGTTTAATGATTAGTCATAGGAAGCCGACAACTAGGGTTTAATGATCAGTCATGGGAAGCCGACTGCTAGGGTTTAATGAGGTTTTTATTATAAGTTTATAATTTTGTTGTAAAAATGTAAATTTTAATTTGAGTTAATGAAATGTTTAATCTTAATTTAATTATTGTTTATAAAATGTTTATAAGTTATCAAATAGAGTTTGTAATTTAATAAAATGTCAAAAGGTAGTATAATGTAATGTTTTTAATATATTAAATTTTAATTAAGGTTTATAATCCTCTATTATAAGGTTTCTTTAATTAATTTAATAGTTATTAAGTTTTTTAATTTTAACAAATTAAAACTTTTTATTAATTTTAAATGTTTTATAAGGTTTTTTAATTAATTTAATAGTTATTAAATTTTTTAATTTTTAATTTTATCAAAATAAAACATTTTATTAAGTTTAATTTTCTTTTTTAAATGTTGGGTTTAGGAACCTAAGAAAATATATAATTAATTAAATAATTAAAAGTTTTCAAACCATTGTTATGTAGAGTGATACTTAGTATAAATTTTTAGTTTTTAATAATTTAAGCTAGTTTTTAAGTTTATTTTTAGATTAAAATTTTAATTAGATTTTAATTAAAAAATTTTAATTAGATTTTTAAATTAAATTTTTAATTAAATTTTATTTTAATAGAGGTTTTTAAAAAGGGGATTCTAATGTTGAAACTAACAGTTTTTTAGGTTTTGTTAACCGAGAGATTAATTAGTTTGTTTGGCTTAATTGAGAAAGGTTAGGGAGCCACGACTTGCTGATGGTTAGGCCATCATCCCTATTCAAATAGTGGGGGTGTTTTACTATTTCTATAGCCTCCCTGATCCTTCTCAAGGACCAATTATCAACGTGAGCCAGCACTTTCATGTCTTCTATCCTAATTGGGTGTTTTGTGCCATGGGAGTGTTGGGCTAAAGCTGATTTCTATTTTCTGTTCAGTCGGATGTCTGCGCAGTGTTCTTTCATTCTTGTTTTGATGGATATCCCCGTTTCACCGATATAGGCCTTCCCGCATTCACATGGAATCATGTAAACACCCTTTTTTAAGGAAGGGTCAATGGGGTCTTTGACTGTTTTTAGGAGCTTCCTGATGCTGTTTAGGGGTGAGAACACAGAGTCAATAGTTTTCTTCTTCAAGTGTTTTGCAATCCTGTCCATCACACCTTGAATGTAAGGAAGAAAAGCCTTGTGGTCACCTACCTTCTTTTCCTTGAGACGTCTAGATTTTTCGGTTTTGGAAAAAGCCCTCCTGATTTGTTTTGGGTCATAGCCATTACTTAAGAACACGTTATGCAAGTGTTATTTCTCGGATTCAAGGTGTTCTGTATCAGAAATCTTAATGGCTTTGGTGATCAAGGTATTCATAACTCCCATTTTCTGTTGTGGATGATGATGTGATAGAGCATGAAGGTATTGCTCGGTGTGGGTTTTCTTTCTGTACACCTTATGAGATACGCCCCCATTTTGTTTCCTGATAATTAGTGTATCAAGAAAAGGTAGGCAATTACTTTCTTCCAACTCCATTGTAAATTTAATAAAGTCGGATTGTTTATTAAGGTGATCCAGGAATTTACCCAGCTCATCCCTTCCGTGTGCCCAAATTAAGAATGTGTCATCCACATACCTTGACCACCACTCAGGTTTTAATTGTGCCGTGGATAGAGCTTTTTGTTTGAAGTTTTCCATGAAGAGGTTGGTTATAATCGGTGAGAGAGGAGAGCCCATGGCTACCCCACACGTTTGTTCATAAAGCTCTCCTTGAAAGCTGAAAAAGGTGGATTTAAGACATAAGCTTACCAACTCAGCTGTTTCATGGTCTGTAAGGTTCTCAATGAATTTGATTGCCTTGCCTATGGGAATCATTATGAAGAGGGATACGACGTCCAGGCT
Source organism: Pseudotsuga menziesii (assembly GCA_001517045.1). NCBI lineage: Eukaryota > Viridiplantae > Streptophyta > Pinopsida > Pinales > Pinaceae > Pseudotsuga > Pseudotsuga menziesii. Next base: position 274,351 of record LPNX011050546.1, on the reverse strand, counting down.
TAGGAGAAGCTCATTCTCATCCAAATGTCGGTTTTTTATTTTCTCAATGAAGAATGAGGAATCTTTGACAAAGGAGCTTGTGTTTCCCACTAAGGGCTTTAATTTGTTTGCAAGGTATTTGGCAAGCCTATAGGTAGGGGATCCTATGGTGTCTACTATGGGCCAAAGTGGAACACCTGGTTTGTGGATCTCAGGAAGCCCATATATCCTAGGGATCAACAGATCAGAAGTAAAGAGTTTTTTCTTTATTAAATCATCTATGGATGATTTCTTAATGCTTTCTGTGACTTCTTTTTTAATGTGACTGAGAGGATTCTTCTGGAGTTTTTTATAGCATCCACTAAGATCTAAATGGGTTTTCATCTTTGCCACATAGTATTTGATCATCTCGGGCATCGATAATGTCTTAAAGATGAGCCAAGGATGGCTTGAAACGTCGACAATATACATTTACTGACCACATATTCTCCACAAGATGCCATAAGGTCTTTCATCTCAAATTATACTGCAAGTTACTTCTTACATTCATTGACGAGCTTCTCCTTTCCTGTCAAGAATAAATCATTTACATACAACAATAATATCATGATCCCTTCATCTTCATCCTTATGGTAAAGGTTGGAATGAACTTTACTTTTGTTAAGCCCAAGTTCATTAAGAATCCATCAATTCTTCCATACCATGCTATGGGTGCTTGTTTTAACCCATATTTAGCTTTTTTTGAACTACATACGTGTGTCCCCTTGTCGTGATTCTCAAATCTTGGTGGTTGTTCAATATATACTTCTTCTTCTATGTCAACCATTTAGGAAGGCTGTTTTTACATCCATTTAATGTAGCTTCCATTTCATCTTGGTTACCAAGGCAAGTATGGTTATGATAGAAGTATATCTTGCCACTAATGCAAAGGTTTCTTCATAATCAATTCCTTCTTTTTGTGAAAATCCTCGTGTGACAAATCTTTATTTAAAGTTTTCAATACTGCCATTTATTGAATGCTTTGTCTTGAAAATCCAGTTTGAAGAAACTACTAACTTGTCCTTTCGTCTTGGCACCACATCCAAAACATCATTATTTATTATAGATTGGTATTCTTTGATCATGGCCTCCATCCATTCCTTCTTCTTTGAGGCTTCTTCAAACATGTGGGTTCTTCATCAACAATTTTTCCCATTAATGCCACATAGTTTGAGTAGATTCTTTGTCTCTTGCTTCCTTCTGGTGCACCATATCTTTATGCTTCTATGATTATATCACAATCCCAAGCTGGTCTTCTTTTTGTTGAGATCATCTCTTGATGTGTTTCCATGGGCACTTGGGGTTGTGCCAGGTCATGATATTTTGGTATAGTATCTTCTTCAATGTTTATGACTAGTGGTTTGGTAGCTTCTGTGGTTCTAGACGTCTCCTCTTCTTCTTCATGATATTCATATACATAGATCTTTCTGGATTTGGTGAATGCCATATCTTCATCAAATATAACATCTCTACTGAGCTTGATCTGATGAAAACCTAGAATGCAGATTCTATAATCTTTTGTTTGTTCACCATATCCAACAAATATACCCTTCTTTCATGAAGAGTCCAATTTTGATATTTTCTCCTTTGGAACATGTAACTATACAGGACAACCGAATATCTTTAGGTGGATTACTTCGGGCTTCTCACTAGTGAACATTTATTCTAGGGTTTTGTTTCCAAGAGCACTATGAGATATTATATTATGGACATAGACTGCAGTTCTTGCTGCTTCATCCCATAAATGCATCGATAGATCTTGATCATGGATCATTGCTCTGATTTATTCCATGATAGATCTATTCTTTCTTTCTTCCACTCCATTTTGTTGGGGATTATAGGGTTTGGTAAGATCCCTCTTAATTTCAACTTCCTTACAAAATTCATTGAATTCATTTGAAGTGAATTCTCGTCCATTGCCCGATCTTAAAGTATTGATCTTCCTTTCAGATAAATTTTCCATAAGGGCTTTAAAAAAATTGAAATTTCCAAATACTTCATCTTTTCCTTTCAAGAAATATATCCAAGTTTTACGAGAGTAGTCATCAATAAAATATACATAGTAGACATACCCGATTAAGGAAGTGGCTGACATTGGTTTGCACACATCTAAGTGTACAATATCCGAGATCCCTTTTGCTTTGTTATTACTGTTGGGGAATGGGTTCTTGATGTTCTTTTCTTGAGTACATCCTTTACATATACCTTCATGATTGATCTGGATCTCTGGTATACTTGTCACTACCTTGCTCATAATTGACAATGCTTTGTAGTTCACATGAGCAAGTCTTCTATGCCAAAGTTCACATGGGATGATGGTACTGATTGTAAGGGTTGAATCTGTGTGTCTCTTCGATTTGTAGAGTGCTTCTTCTTCAACACCAATTATAGTAGCATCATCTACTGTATTTCCTTTCAACCACATAAGAACTTCACCATATACAAAGGAAACTCTAAAGCCTTTCTTATCTAGAGTCAAGATAGAAAGAAGATTCTTCTTCAAACCTGGAACATATAAGACTTCTTTCATCTTCATGAACTTTCTGGATTTTAATTTGTATTCCTTTGATGGGGTATTGATAATCATCTCCAAGTTGTACCTTGTGTGAATAGTCCTTTTGAGTAAGACAAGAGAATGAATCTTTGTAACTTGTCATATGTTTGAAAGCTCCATTGTCTATAAGCCAATTTTTAATTCCATGAGAGATTGATCTCGTGAGAGCTGAAATTAGGACATACTCTTCACTAGAGTCTTCATCTTCTCTGACCCTCTCCTTATCTGATTAATTTTCTTCAGATGCATGGGCATGGTACTTTTTGTTCTTCTTCTTGAACTGATCTTTCTTAAGAGGACAATGTCTAGCAATGTGTCCCATCTTATGACATGAAAAACATTCAAAGGATGAGTAATCCTTTCTAGGTTTCTTAATCCTTTTGAAGTCTGGTGGTCTTCTAGAAGGTGATCCTTGATTCTCCCATTCTTAGTGTGAGTAGTTAGGGCTTGAACTTCATTAACATTTAGCTTCTCTTCTCTATTGCCTATTCTTCCTTCTTCTTGTACACACTCTTCCAATAGTTTGCTAAAATTGGTTAACTTTCTTCTAGCACACATTCCTCTAATGAAGGAGTCCCAATCTCTTGGGAGACCATTTAGGGTGGTCATCACTACTTCTTCTTCTTCCACCATGTCACCAATGGCTTTAATTGTTCTTTGATTTGGGATACTCTTGAGAATTATGATTGCATAGTTTCTAACTTTTGTACCTTCACACCCTTGAGTTGGTTTCTTAAGGTCATTCTTTTGTTGATGTTTTTTCCTTCAACCACACTGGTTAGTGCATCAAACATTTCCTTTGGAGTATTCTTTGAAGAAACCTGGGGGATCAACTGATCCTTGATGGAATTAGCTATGATCCTTTTGGCTTTGATCATATCCTTATTGTGTTTGGATTTTGCATCCTCTCCATCTGGTTCCTTGACCTCATCTTTGATATAGCCTTCTAGGTCATGTTCTTCAAGAATGAGCATGATTCTGTGTAACACCCCATTTTTGACCCCATTTTCATTAAAAGGTACATGATGTATATATTGTAATTAATCGTGGTGTGGAGCTAAATAAAAAAGCCCCACCATTGATTTGGTTGTGTTATGTTTCGGCAATTGGAATCATTGCCGATGGTATATCGTGCTATCCAACACCTTATAGTTTTGGCATCATGTAAATATGCATTTTTAATTAAAATGAACCCCAACCAGCTACATCAATGCAACCATGATGAAAAGGGCATGAGTTTCCTAAGGATAAGGAGGGGGAATTATTAAACCTTGGGCCAATGGGGAAAAGCCATGTGTCAGCTGTTAAATGTTTTTAGTTGTCACCCACCCTTTTTACTCACTCACCTTTCCTTGTCTCATCAGTCAACTACCACATTAAAACTTCTGTTGATTAGTTGGGATAGTTATTGCTGGGCAGTGGTGTGTGGCAGGACTGTCAGCCCTTGCCCACCTACACACTCCACTAGCGGACTCTCACTTCACGTGGGCAAGGAGGAATACAATTGGATTCTCCCATTCCTCCATTTTTCTTTCCATCCACACGCAGAGACGGTTGCTCCCTTCTTCTCACGCACAGGATGGGATTCTGCATTATTCTCCTCACGCACAGGCTAGGATTCTTCATTATTTCCTCACGCAGCAAGCTGGGGAGCCGTTTTCTGCCATCCATGATTTCCCTGTGAAGGGGAAATTCACAATTTCTGCTGTGGGGGTGTGTTTCCATACCGATTTTGTGGTATGAGTATATGTTTTCCCTGCCCAGGTTGAGAGTCTGATCACCTCTTCTATTTTGGGCTGTGTATTTCCCGTTGTTTCAATGTTGAGATTGGGGCTATTGTTTTCCCCACGATTTGTGGTTTGATGTGGGTTCTTTTTTGTTTTGGGTTTGCTGTGGCTATTATTGAGACGTTTTGGCCATGATAGGGCCAACTCGGGGGTGGCAGTGTTGCTGAGAGTTTAAGGAGCACACTGGCCTATGGTTGGGTGGAATGTTGTAGCGACGTAGCTGGTTGTGGGATGAATACTGCATAAGATAAGTAATCTTGACTATTCCATCTCTGCAATTATATTAATGTCTAATGAATTATGATGAACTTGTTGAATGCTTGAATGTATGGTTTTCCTTCCGTTGTATGCTTAATAGTTATGCATCTCTGCATGTTTTGCATCAAAGCATTTTAGTTTGTTAGTTTTTAGTTATGCCAAACTTCATGGGGCTAGTTTCCCGGGTTATATCATAGTGTGGTAGCATCCTCTTCACTAGTCGGAGGGTTGGGGACGTTACAGATTGGTATCAGAGCTCATGTTGCAGCATGGGCCTCCATGGGCCGTGAGAATCAGTGACAGAGGCAGGTTGCCCTCTGCGCAGCAGAAGAGAAATGAGAAATCAGAGAAGATGACAGGAAAATTTCAGAGATTTTGCTAAGTGAGAAATCATTGGACGACTTAGGCTGAAGCCCACCCGATACATCGGAGGACTTAGCCGAAAGCTCCTCCGATGCATCGGATAGCCTAGGCAGAAGTCCACCTGACGAGAGATGGTCGGGAGGAATTTTCAAGAAAATTTTCTAAGTGTCAAGACCGTCGGATCGTCAGAAGACTTAGTTGGAAGACCCTCTAATACAGACCCCAACGACAGCGAGAGATAGAGGAAGTCTGAGCCGACGAAGCAGATGGAAAAGTATGAATGTGCCGCAACGGCGGCGGAAGAAAGATGATGAAGGCACTGATACGTTGGTTGGGTTAGCAGGTTTGAGCCGTAATGGCGGCAGCATACAGTACATGATTGAGCTGACGTGGGTGAAAATTCAAAAATTTTCCGAGTGTTGAGATCATTGGAAGGATTTAGTTGAAGACCGCTGAAACGTCGGAGAAATTTAGTTGATTGAGCAGCCGATGCGGCGGCGGACGAAGGAGGAAGTTTTTCCGAAGAGCTGGAAGCATCGAAAAAATTTAGACGATCGAGCAACCGATGCGGCGGTGGAAGGAAGAAGAAAAATTTAAGAGAAATTTTCTAAGTACATAAAACGTCGGAAAAATTAGTTGATTGGACTGTTGGTGAGCGTCGGATGAAAGATGAAGATCAGATCGCCGAAGTGTTGGAAGCTTAATCAAATAGCGAACCGATATGTCAGAAGCTTAGTCAACTCAGGACCCGATACATCGAAAGATTAGTTGGGAAGAGACCCGATTTAACAAAGGAAAAAAAATAAAATTGAGTTTTCAAGTGGGATTTCTCAGTAGTTTTTCAGTGGGATTTTCAGCAGTTTTTCAGTGGATTTACAGGGCTAAAAAAGAGAAAATGGCAGTGATATTATGCGCCAGATTGCGCGAAAACCAAAGATGAAAGCCCCCTTGACCCCCGTCGTCCCCTGAGACAGTCATTCTTGTGAAAAGAAAATTCTATGTTTTGGGCAAATTAATCAAACCTAGAATTCATAAAAGATGAACGGTGCATCATAAATGAGATCCGCAAGCTACTGAGTGTTCCTCGTTGTATGCACTGACTTCGTCCGATAGAAAAGTTTTCCTGAATCTTCCTAGACTTGCTCCTACAGGTGGCTGAAGTTGGCACCCAGACCAAAATACAGTTGTGTGTAAAAATGTAGAGATTTGGTGAAAATCGCCGATTTAGAAGTAGTGTGATTTTCACACCCAAAGTCAAAATGGAGCATGGGGATAGGCATTGGAAAGCGTATCTAGCAGAGAATAGTGGAGAACCACCAGAGTTTGAATGAGTAGCAAAAAAGTACTAGTGGTTGTTTTGACAAACAATGTTGTTGTCAATATGGACAAATCCGAGAATTGCATGCCTAGAAGTAGCAAAGACCACGAAGATGAACCAGCTATTATGTGGAAGAGGAATTCCATGCAAAGATGAGGGATTTGAAAGGGAAAATTCCTTAACCCCTATCTTGCTAACTATATTTATATTTTATAAATTTTGTACTTAAAATGTATGAGGATATTCTTTGCGTTCATAGGATGTTACATATTGGTAAGAGTTGTGGGAGTTATACATTTACAATGAACCACTAATGGTAAATATTGTATTGGTGGAAAGACCAACAACAACATGAGCATGGCTGAATATGTTGTTGATGTTGATAAAGGTGACCAGCAACCCTATGGAGAAAGGGATAAGGCAACAAATCCATGATCCAGAAGATGGAGAGCGAATTCCACAATCCTCTGCAAGATACCGACTAAACTGGTAATGTCGAGGGTGTAAGTAGGATCCATGCAGGTAATGGTTTAATTATGACAATTGCATGGAGTAGTAAAGGCAAGAGGTCTCACACCAGGTGGTTATTTAAAATTTTATACTACATTCATATAGAAATATATCCTGCCTTGTGAATGTTGATATAAACTTAATAACCAGAAAAAGTGAGGACTGGTGGTCATGAAAGCAATGCATCCTATATGAGGTAGTCATGGTTAGGCCATGGTATGATTGAATGCATAGTATTCTTGAATCAATACAAGGTAGCATTGAGTGGATATGCATTAAAAGATTTTATAAATCTTGTAGTTATGCATTGAATGAATGCATATGAAAAGTTTGAGTAAATGTTGTAAATATGCGTGCATAAATAGGGGTGCAAATGTTGTGATGCATTGCGTGAATACATTGAGATAGTGCATGTGTTATTGTGACTAACCAATGGCTGAAATGATGAATTGATGATAATTCTAGAATCCTTTCAAGAGCTGTTATGAATGCAGGATAGTAAGTGCATGAAGAGGGTAGTTATGATCGATTGACTGCAGGAATTGCTCTATGGAAGGGCAAGGTGGTACAAATGATACGCTTGTGAAGTAAGGAGTATCTAAACATTTCATTTAAATTGCATAAATGATGTGACTGTACCCTGTAATTTAAAGTAGGATAATGATTGCGTGAAGTAAATGGGTTTTGGTAATACTGATATGCTAACAACTAGAAGTATTTGAATTTTATAATTCTAAAAATGCTTCAGCGATTGTTGCAGCAATGGAAAAAGTTATATGCATCAAGACTTACCAAGTGATTGGCTGATTGAAGTTCAGGTTTCAGGTAGATTTCCCGAGGCATGGCAATGTGAGTAAGACCATGACAAAGGCCGAAATCTACCATGTGAAAGAGCCAAAACTCATGAGAAGAGTCTCATGGCTGTGAAGCTAGTTTGTATGCATAATGAGTTGTCAAATTTGAATTTGTGAATTTTGGATTTGAGAAATTGCTGACAACTACTAATCACTATTGGCTTGCATAGAATTGTGTCAGGAGGATGCATTGTAAGTAGGTATTCATATTATGCTAGTAAGCATAAAATTATAATGGGCATAGTAGTGCTACTTACAAGAGACCCACAAATGAGGATCACCTCATTGCTAAGCAAATCAATTTCTGTAGTGGACAGAGTTGCAAATTCTTATTGAATTTAATTACTAATGTCATTGCTTGGTTATGGAACAATCAATTTGGATTGTATTATCAGGTAATGATTGACTGTTTGTCTACTTGATGAATGTGCCAGGGGTACACATTGCAGAAAGGCCATGTGTGATGGCCTGAAGGAGCAAACTTTATGGGGAGGTTTTCCCCTATCTTGGGAATGGGTTTCGGGTGAAACTCCATTGGAGATTTTGGAAATGTCTCATCTGCACTACGTGTTGGTAAGAAACATGAGTGAGATAGTATGGATTATGTCGGTAGGACATGTGTGCATATGAAATATGAAAAGGAGTTGGGATGGAAAACCGAGGGACTGTCAACTTAGAGAAGGGAGCCCCCATTCCTCGCTAACGAAGGAATACTGTATTTGCAAATGGATAAGTGTTCTGTGACCCTAGCTAATAATATGCATGTCTAATTATTAAATTCAATATGCAGGGCATGTTTTGATTTTATTTCCATTATGACAGATTGCTTGAGTATGCATAGGGCCTACATGGCTCACATCAAAAAGGGGTGCACACTATCCCGATGTCGGATCATGAAAGGGTTTTCAGTATTGATTACACCCTAGGGGGTGGACGCACTCTTGGTGTCTCAATACTTAATAGAGAATGATATGAAACATGATTACAGTTTGTAGAGCAATAACGCTGATGAGTTTGCATGTATTGCTTGTGTTGTCAGGCTAAACAGATGTAGTCTGGTGTTGCACACTAGAGAGAAAAGGGTAAACGGTTGTTACAGTGTTGACTTGATTTCCTGCAGCTTGATAAACCCATTTGTGTGTTGACTTGGCTGGACGGTCTGATAAACCCAATTATAGGTTGGCTTGACTGTGCTTGATATGTATAAAAGGATGTGGTGAAGATGTCACTGAAATAGGGCTGTTATATGCCTAGGGATCCATAGTAGATCTTGGACCTGGAATTGGTCATTTATGGTTGATATAAGTGTGTTGTTGATATAAGTGCATTGTTGATATAAGTATATGTATTATTGTTGATATAAGTGTATGTATTATTGTTGGTATAAGTGGGGATGTGATGAGGTGTTGTGAAGGTGTTGCTGAAATAGGGCTGTTATATGCCTAGGGATCCATAGTAGATACTTGACCTGGAAATGGTAGTGGTAAAGTTCCAAGCCCAGTCGGCGTGAAGGTGTACTGGCTGGACATTAATTATTTGATGTTGTGGAGCAGCCTACGTGTTGACCTAACATCCAACTCCATAGGCCATCCCAAGGCTTGCAAAGTGAAGCAGGATCCTGTGGACCAACAAGGAAATGCACAATATAGATAAGTATTAGATTATTTTGCAAATTCTCGCTCAAGGAATATACATATGTATATGATTTGGTTATGATGTTAAGCTCTTGTTTAAGAGATAAAGACCAATGAGAATAAACTAAACATGTGAATTTATTCAATTCTTGAATATAGGTATCGTTGGGAACGAGGACTATGGAAGCATCCTAGGGGTGCATGTGGACATGTGACTGTCTTGAAGAGCTCAGAATGAGCAGTAATGAAAAAGGTGCTAGTGAGACTGTGAAGTTCCTAGCAGCCGAGGAAAAACCATGTGGGGAGGCTCCATGGTTTAGAGGTCTGAAATAGACCAGAGACACTAAGTGTCATGACCAAGAGGGATTGGTCCAACATTCATGAGAAGTGAAAGAGGCTGAGAGCATGAAAAGCCACAGCGGTGGTGTAGGCTCCAAGATAGAACAAAACAAAGAGGGGAAAAACTCTTGATGCTCTCTCTTTCATTTTTTTTCTTTTGATTATATATATATATATATATATATCTACATATATGCAATTATGAAAACAGAAGATTGTTGAGTGCATGTATGGCTGAAAATAGAATGTGTTCATTTGCTTAAAATAAATTGTGAATGTTGGAATAGTTAATTCTCTGCCCAAGAATGGACATGAATGAGCTCATGTGCATGTTGGGAAGGCATGAAAAATATGAAAGCCTCATTGATGAGACTTGGACTATCATGCCAACTGGGAAATTAATTGGCTAATTTTAATGCCCATATTATGCTTGGTCTAATAGAATTACAATGATGCATTTCAAAGGTGAGAAAAGTGAAATCCAGTTGTGCACATTGCTCATGGCAGCTGACCAAAAGCTATTGGACTTGGTGGGAAGTCTCCTTCAAACAATTGCCAAGACCCAAGAAAATCTTGGAGAGATGCTCAAGATACAAAAAAGGCAGAATGAGATGAACCACCAGATTTTGCAAGACTCTATTGGTTTGCAAAAGGAGGTAAAAAGCCTTCTGGGGCCAATCCGTAAAGGCAAGGAAAGTGGATCAATGATGGGACATTCGTCCAAGCGATTCGTTAAGAAATGTTCCAGGAATGAAGACTCAAAGGAAGTTGAGCAGGTAAAGATGAAGCAGCCAGTGAAATGTTGGAGATGTGGAGGACATCATTGCCGCCGGAACTGCCCAACAAGAGAACATCAGGAGGGTAGCAGCCAAAAAGTTCCTAGATTTGGGGATGAGCCGAAAGCTGAGAACCAGCAGGAGAAGCTTGTAGAAGCCAAGGGGCTTGGTCCTGAAAGTTCAAAGTAAATAATTGAACATAGGACAGATCTGCAAAATTTTGGAAATTTTGGATGTGTAAATTGTATATGTATTCCTAAGTATTGGAACACCGAGGACGATGTTATTCAAAGGGGGAAGGGAATGTAACACCCCGGTTTTGACCCCATTTGCATTAAAAGGTACATGATGTATATATTGTAATTAATCGTGGTGTGGAGCTAAAGGAAAAAGCCCCACCATTGATTTGGTTGTGTTATGTTTCGGCGATTGGAATCGTTGCCGATGGTATATCGTGCTGTCCAACACCTTATAGTTTTGGCATCATGTAAATATGAATTTTTAATTAAAATGAACCCCAACCAGTTACATCAATGCAACCATGATGAAAAGGGCATGAGTTTCCTAAGGATAAGGAGGGCGAATTATTAAACCTTGGGCCAATGGGGAAAAGCCATGTGTCAGCTGTTAAACCTTTTTAGTTGTCACCCACCCTTTTTACTCACTCACCTTTCCTTGTCTCATCAGTCAACTACCACATTAAAACATCTATTGATTAGTTGGGATAGTTATTGCTGGGCAGTGGTGTGTGGCAGGACTGTCAGCCCTTGCCGACCCGCACACTCCACCAGCGTACTCTCACTTCACGTGGGCAAGGAGGAAAACAATTGGATTCTCCAATTCCTCTATTTTTCTTTCCATCCACACACAGAGATGGTCGCTCCCTTCTTCTCACGCACAGGCTGGGATTCTGCATTATTCTCCTCACGTACAGGCTGGGATTCTTCATTATTTCCTCATGCAGCAAGCTGGGGAGCCATTTTCTGCCATCCATGATTTCCCTGTGAAGGGGCCATTCACGATTTCTGCTATGGGGGTGTGTTTCCCTACCGATTTTGTGGTCTGAGTATATGTTTTCCCTGCCCAGGCTGAGAGTTTGATCACCTCTTCTATTTCAGGCTGTGTATTTCCCGTTGTTTCAATGTTGAGATTGGGGCTATTGTTTTCCCCACGATTTGTGGTTTGATGTGGGTTCTTTTTAGTTTTGGGTTTTCTATGGCTATTATTGAGACGTTATGGCCATGATAGGGCCAAGAACGACTCAGGAATCAGATTTCCCCACCTGAGCTGTGAACCGCTTGTTTTGCTGGGTGTATGTAGTGGTTGGTCTTTGGACTATGTTGGCTTGCTGATTTGTGTATTCTTGGTGGTGTGTAAGCCTGCTTGTTCCTTATTCCTTGGGAAATCATGCCCAGCTCGGGGGTGGCAGTGTTGCTGAGAGATTAAGGAGCACACTGGCATATGGTTGGGTGGAACGTTGCAGTGCCGTAGTTGGTTGCGGGATGAATACTGCATAAGATAAGTAATATTGACTATTCCATCTCTGCAATTATATTAATGTCTAATGAATTATGATGAACTTGTTGAATGCTTGAATGTATGGTTTTACTTCTGCTGTATGTTTAATAATTATGCATCTCTGCATGTTTTGCATCAAAGCATTTTAGTTTGTCAGTTTTTAGTTATGCCAAACTTCATGGGGCTAGTTGCCCAAGTTATATCATAGTGTGGTAGCGTCCTCTTCGCTAGTCGGAGGGTTGGGGACGTTACATTCTGTACTTCCATGCTCTGAAGTTCTCTGCTCCCACAATGTTTTCATCAAGCTTGGTGTTGTTTGTCATATTTAATGAATGAGAACTTCAATGGAACTATAGGGGATAGAACTTACCAACTTGAGGACTGCTTCTGGAATCTGGGTCAGGATGACTTAGGGTTTGACTGGAAACCCTAATTTTCCAACTGTGATCACTTGTAGAGGTGATTGGAGGAAAATATGCGACTCCCCAAGGTGAGGTAGACTGTATCTTGCTTTTCTGTAATCTGTGGATGGAACCTGGAGAAATTTGGTGCCCTAGTTACTCCTGGCAGTAGTGGTAGGTTAAAAAGTAAAAATCCATAGAATTGAAAACTGCTTCGACAGAAATATGTGCCCTCCTAGGGTGAGTTGAATGGTTCCTTTTTTCCCACTGACTTATGGAAGGATTTATCCGTAATAGTGAGCCCTAGCTTGTTGAACGGTGGGACAACTGCTGCACAATGTCTTCTTTCAGGTTAGCGCAGATACCATGTTAAGATTCTAAAAGTTGTTATATCAAAACAAAAGAATCTCTGAAAGAATAACAAGTATAAAAAAACAAAAGAGAACACAAAAATTTATCAGAGGAAACCCTCGTGGGGAAGAAAAACCAACAAAACTTCCTCTATATAGACTTCAACCAAGTACAATGTAAGACCCAAGTATAAAACCAGACTGCTTCCTCTCCTCCAGATGGATTGCTCCTTCTCTCTCTAGCGCAACTGCTTTTCCAAATGAGGGAGGCGCCTCTCCTCTTTATACTAATCATCCGAGAGGCCTAATAACACAACATGGCCGACTTCTCCTTGTTGCGAGGTCAGACTTGCCTTAGAAGACTCAAAAATACATTTCAATAACACTTTTGTGGGTACTACTGACCTGACTTACAACGAAGGTTTTACTTCAAGAGTTTACATGAACAAATACATCAACGACATCCCTAATTGGAGGAACAACATCTCCAGAAGGGGTATTAATAATAATAATACAAAATAGAACATCGTCCGCAATTACATTTCTTTAACACAAGTAGTGAGTGTTGAGCCTAGGATCTTGATCACGATTTATATCCAAGATCAACTAACTACATTGAATGTGTTTTCACTATGATATATATTCACAATCCACTATTGTTAAATCTACCATTAATCTATTTTTTATAAGCATCCAACCAATCAGTCACTCATCAAGATGTGAGGCATACATGCCTACAAAGGTAGAGTAATCCTAGGAATTGGAATGTGAATAATCTCTAAAATCAGACAAATTTAGTAAACAAGCACCATGCCTTGTTGCATAAATTACTTTATGCTAAAAGCTTGGATCACCATCACCCAACAACCTATGAATAAGCCCCACTACTTTCAATGCCACTACCTAGTTGTGAATTTTTCCAAGGTGTTTAGACAGGGCTGCTACACAAACGTTAACATACCCCTTGAATAAGAAGTGAGGTGCAAAATTTCCTATACATATTTTTCATCAGTTGGAATTTCATCATGATTGGTTGCCTTCACAATTGCTACATCTAGGTATGGAGATTTGGGGATTTAGTGCTTGCCACTCTTGCTAGTCCCCCATGCTCGTATGATCCTTAAATGTCCCCATAGATTTTCTTAGTTTGTTAGAGCCATTGGTTCCTATTATAAGGCCTTCTAAATCATTTTGTCTCATCTCTTATAATAGGTCATGTCTTGTTTAAACTGTAAGTGAATTCATGTAGAAAGAAGGGTAGGACCAAAACCTGTATGAATACTCATAGCATTTAAGAAGGAAGTCACTCCCAATAGCCTTATAAATCCAACTAAATGAAGATATCAAACTTCAAGTTATTAATTGGATCCTTTTAATGCCAGTATTATGCTTCTATTCATCTATAGTTGAAGCTATCCAAATATGGAACAAAATCTGTAGCTGATAATGTAGAAACCATTTATGAACGGGCAAGCAAGCGACAACATATAAATTTGTTTAGCTCGTTCAAAAACACATGAAAACAGTAAGTTTCCGGTGGCCAGAGTAGACCTCTAGGAAAATAAGTCATTCATTCAAGATTTCTTTCCTTGAATGTAAATTGGAATGTTTCATATGAATTTGCTTCCCAAAAAGTTGTAAGGAGAAAGATACAGACAAAGATGTAAATAGTATTATTTTCAGTAGACCATGACTCTGTAACTGAAAAAAGTACTCGAATAAGAGATAATATTTCCCCCAAAAAACAATTTGAATAGTATGGGGAAATGGAAACGCTCTTAAATTGACTGGGCAAAGTTCAATTCTTGATTCAGAGAGCACATACACGAACACACAGCTAAATAATCGAGCCTAACCTTTGAATTTATGCCAGTTTCCAAGCAATCAACATAAGATATAATCAAAAGGAAAAGTGCATGTTTATTGTAGCCATGCTACATATCTTTACCGAAAACATCCTATGGCTTATATATATCATTGGATAATCTTCTAACAGATATCTATGCATTTTAACGTCAATAAACGAGCTTTTTGGGTTCCAAATCTCTAGGTAGAGAAGAGTATAACTAAGATTGCCACAAATATCATAGCCACTACCTCTGTAAGCCAAAATTCAAATTAAATTCCCTTATTGCTATTTACTTTTTTTAACATAAGTTTTTAGGAGCTTCATGATGAATACATGCCCTGGTTGATTGAAATTGACAATCTTTTGTATTCCTTGAACTGCTAAGATTATTGTTGCTTCTAGTTTATAAATAGATACAATTATGATGTCGAGCATCCACCACATATATTCAACATTGCTCTTAAATTACTCTGTCAAAATCTCATTCGGATTGTTAGCCAAAACCAAGCCAACTAAACTTCAGTTTACCGGTCAGTTAATATTAAAAATTAAATATTTTCACGTTGACCTTTTTTTCCCTTTTTTCACTTGTCGGTTGAAACTTGTCTATCTCCCGACTAGACAAGTCTATCAACTTTGGTCGGCCTTTCAACCCGACTAATTTACTTCGACTTGTTGATTCTACTGACTTCGACCTCTAAATCGGCTGACCTCTTCAACCTCCAAGTCGGCTGACCTCTTCGACCTCTCAAGTCAGCTTGCTCAACAGACCTTGTCGGTTCACTTTGGTCAAAATCTACAAAGTATGTTTCTTAGTCTAAAAGACTTAAGAAATTACACATGCTTTTCACCTATGAATAAGATGAAGTAAAAATGGACACATTAACAAATCCAAAGAACTTATAAAGACATATACCCAAATATGTAGGAAGACTTGAGTTGACCAAATGTGCCATAAAACCTGGAACTTTCACGCGGTGAGAAATTTATGGGTTCTTTGATCTTTCACTTAACTGGTAAATGTAAACAACATTTACACAAGTAAATCTGGAAATAATGTGCGGCCAATTAAACATCCATTCAGCGATAAACTATTTCATATATATAACTATGCAGAAATAACAAAGGTATTACAAACTTGTAAGTCCAGACTTGTCGGCTCACCGACTGATCCTTTTATAGAGCTTCGGCTCTTTGACTGAATCACTTAAACAAAAGCTTGAGCTTCAAATTCTCTTTCTCTCCTTTTTCACCCAGAGTTCTCTCTACTGTCTAACTTGATTTACAATTTGCTTCTTCTATTTATAGGCAACCTGAAAATTGCTTCTACATGAGTCGACTGACTCGCCATTAAAGACTATAATAACTATCTACCTAACAACTTAGCTTCAAAAATAAATTCGACTGGTTTACATTGCTGAATTGTGGACTCTTCCCTCTCGTCAGTTTGACCGACAAGATCTTGACTGATACAGACTCTGACAGATTCGGCTGAGAGTCAGGTACGGATCTGTGAGTAATTACTTTTTCCAACACTCCCCCTTAATTATGAGCAGATGGGGATTTTTTAAAACAAAAATTTACAAAATGTTTCAGAGCTTAGACATGCTCTGTTTATGACAGAGTTCACTGTGGAGAACTTTTCATTCCAAGATAACTACGTAGATATTGGAAAGTATCCTTTGCCAATGGTTTTGTAAAGATGTCTGCAAGTTGATCTTCAAACTTGCAAAATTCCAAACAAATTTCTTTGTTGTTCACCAACTCTCTTATGAAATGAAACCTTGTGTCGATGTGCTTGGTTCTCTTGTGAAACACATGATTATTTGATAATGCTATGGCTGAATTGTTGTCGCAGAAGATGGTTGTCGGTTCTTGATGGTTTTGTGACAAGTCTTTTAAGACTCTCCTCATCCAGACTGCTTGACATGTAGCACTTGTCGCTGCTGCATACTCTGCTTCAGCTGAAGACAAAGTTACTATGGGCTGTTTCTTTAAATCCCATGAAACAACACCTGTACCAAAATGAAATGTGTACCCAGATGTGCTTTTCTTGTCATCTATGCTGCCTCCATTGTCACTGTCAGTGTAACCAATGAGTTTAAAATTTTATGAGGTTGAATACATAATACCAAGGTCTTTTGTGCCACTTACATACCTCAGAATTCTTTTACTTGCTTGCCAATGTGAGTGTAACGAATATAAAATAAATTATTAAATAGATTAGTTAATTATATGAAAGGGTGTAACCCTTCATGCTCAATCCTATAAAGGTGAGCTTATTGTACATTTTACCCATCATCCAATATTATTATTGATTATTCATATTCATTATTACAATGATAGTCGGATTCGACTAATGGACAACCGGATTCGATTGCTCCATTTGGTATCAGAGCTTGGATTCGGCTCTTTCGACTTGAGCTTGGATTCGGCTCCTCCAACACTCTTACTTGAGCTCAGACTTGGCTCCTCAACCCCTACTTGAGCTTGGACTTGGCTCATCAATTTTTAATTCTTTCGCTGCTCCTTTTCACCCATATTCTCTTCCATCCCTGGCTGCTCATCCTATGATTTATTTCACTGCTCCACATTGCTACTCCTCTTCCGTTCTATCATCGCGGTTGCATCTACGACCTCCATTCTGCACCATCGTCACTCCAATAGCTCCATTCCCCCCTCACACTCTATTCCACCACTCTCGCATGTGTCTCTCTGCACCTATCCCTTCATCCTTTCAAGTCCCCTTCTTCTCTCATCCTCTACTCTCCTGCATGATCCTGTCTGCAGCCTACTCTCCCCAAACGTGTCATTACTCCTCCAAATCACCCCTTCAGATCACTTCTCCTCTAATACAACCCGCTTGCTTTTCTCCCTCATCCACCATTCTCCTGCTCCACGGTTCCCTCCCCCGTTGCATTTCATCCACCTCTCTTCTGCTCAACCCCACGTACCTCCTCCTTTCTCATCCCCAGATTGTCTAGTGGGTCACCTCCTCACCTTCCAGCACTTCCTCTCACACCTCCCTCCTATCATCTTTCCACGTCGTCCAGCTCCACGCCTGCTCGCCCCTCCCAAGCCTCTGCTCCAACCATGCTCGTGCCCTCCACATCTCGTCTTTCCTTCTCCGCGTCGACTTCGCCTCTCTCCCCTGTGCGGCTGCTCGATCCTGCGTGCGCAATCTGGGTAGCTCCACTTGCCTCTGCCCCTCCTCTCATTCCTTCACGCCAACCTAAAACCAAAAAAAACAAAAAACCAATATCTAAATTAAATATTATATAATAATACTATTATTATAATATTTATTTTTAAAAATTTAAAACAAAACAAAACTATATACAAAATATTATATAGTTTAAAATATATATAATAATAATAATAATAATAATATTAATATTAATTAATTAATATATTATTAGCCAAAAGAGCGTTGAAATACACACCTCTGCATACAATGTCCAAGACCATGGCGGAGCTAAAAGAGCAAATCGAAAAAATGGAGAAGGACATTAGGTCCATTGTCGCTGACCTAAAATGTTTGAAGGAAAAGATGCAAAACAACAATACATTACTAAAAAACGATCTTGTTTTGGTACTAGAAAGAAGGCTTGACGATAAACTTGACATCCTGAATGAAAAACAAAAAGACGTGGATGCCAAAATGAGTACCATAACGCAAAACATAAACACCTTAACACAGAACATGAGCACCATGACATAGAACCATAATACATTAATCGAGATGTTACAAAGGCTCATACCCAGTCCGTGCCAAGTCAGCGGTCCACACATGTTAGATTCCTCATTTCATGTTGCCACCCAGGAAACACTCGTAAAGAATCAAGAAGAATTGCAAAAAGAAATAAAGATTAACAATGCGACGCTTAAGTAAGAGATAGAAACACAAGTACTGCCAGATATGGAGGCATGATTAAACAACAAAATGGACGCTATAAGTAATATAGTAGAGAAAAGAAAAACTAAAAATCACTGCCAACAACGAAGCAATTCAGATATGTCACTTTCATCATCCAGTAGTTCCGAGCCACCATCAAACCGTAAGGCAAAAAGAAATCAATGTCGTCCTTACAATGTGTACCCACCTAAGGCAAAAATAGAGTTGTCGAAATACAATGGGAGTGAACACCAATGCGTTGCTTGGCTAAACAAAGAAGAAGAATAGTTCGACATTTACAACATTCAATCTAATGAGGAGAAGGTGAAATATGTGTCAATGCATATGGAAGGGTATGCCTATAATTGGTACTTATGGTGGAAGAGAGATAATTTTACCTACACTTGGAACTTGTTCAAAAATGATTTTTTTAATAGGTTTCAAGGAATCAAAGAAGATGATTTTTTTAGTAAACTTACCAGACTACAACAAGTCGGAAACATTGAGGAATTCACACATCAATGGGAATCCTTATCGACACGAGTATTTGGGTTGTTTGACAAGCAAAGACTTGAAACCTATTTAGGAGGTCTTAAACCACACCTCCAAAAAGAGTTAAAGTTACATGACATACCTAATGTAGAAGTAGCAAGACGTAAAGCAAAAGCCATAGAACGCAAATTGGAAGGAATAAAAACAAAATGTGATAGCCATTATCGACAAGAAAAAGAGACACAATGTAGGTACTGTGCAGATACTTGGTCTCCCAGCCATCAATGCCACAAACCTCAATCATATGCCTACAAAATGGAAAATATATCAAAGTCATCTAACGGTTACTCTGATAATAAAAATAAAAAGAAGAAAAACATATCTCGTCGATGCGGTGATGATTGGACCCCTCGTCACACATGTAGGAACAATGAGACAATACAATGCAAAATCATCAATGGAAAGGAAGTGCAAGTCTCTGCACAAGAGACCTCGTCCAATTCTAATACCTACACTGAGTCAGAATGAAGAACGACATTAGGAAAATACTTAAGCTTTGAGGAAAAAGCTTCCTTGGGAGTGGCAATGTAACGAATATAAAATAAATTATTAAATAGATTAGTTAATTATATGAAAGGGTGTAACCCTTCACGCTCAAGCCTATAAAGGCGAGCTTATTGTACATTTTACCCATCATCCAATATTATTATTATTATTCATATTCATTATTACAATGATAGTCGGATTCGACTAACGGACAACCGGATTCGGTTGCTCCAGTGAGTCTTTTGGTGACTCCATGAACCTTGAGATCAGACTTACTCCATACATGATGTCTGGTCTTGTCGCTGTCAAGTACATAAGGCTGCCAACAAGCCTTTTGAACAGCATAGGATCGATAGTGGATCCTTCATCATCCTTGCTCAATTTTAAACCTTTTATTATTGGTGTTGGGGCTGTCTTGCAATTAGACATGTTAAATATTTTTAAAAATTCACTTGCATACTTTGTCTGTGATATAAAAATACCACTTTCAGACTACTGAAATTCAATACCCATAAAAAACTTCATAAGCCCTAGATCAGTCATTTCAAATTCACTTTCCATGACTGCTTTAAAATCTGCTATGCCAAAATCACTAGTAAATATTAAATCATCTACATACAAGCAGACAATTAACATCTTAGCTTGCTCATTCACTTTGGTGTACAAAGTCGATTCACTTTCACTTCTGTGAAATCCATTTTTAGTGAGATAGGAATCAATCCGATTGTACCAAGCTCTAGGAGCTTGCTTCAAACCATATAGTGCCTTTTTCAACCTATACACGTTATGCTCTTAATCTGGAACTTCATACCCTTGTGGTTGTTCCACATATACTTCCTCTTCTAGATAGCCATTTAAGAATGCCGACTTGACATCCATTTGATGAACATGCCATTTGTTTTTTGCATTAATGGCCAAAACTGTTCTGACTGTATCCATGCGTGCAACAGGTGCAAATGTTTCATTGAAGTCTATGCCGGGTTGCTGTTGGAACCTTCTTGCTACCACTCTTGCTTTGTGCTTTTTCACATTCCCATCAGCATCTTGCTTTGTCTTATAAATCCATTTGACACTGATTACATCCTTGTCTTTTGGTACATTCACCAGTTCCCATGTCTTTTTCTTCTCAATGCATTCTATTTCTTCATCCATGGCTTGTGCCCATACTTCTTCTTCAACAACTTCTTCAAATGTTAGTGAATCATATATAGGAGAAAATAATGCAAAGAGAGAGAATGAATTTGGTGTACCAACTTCATATATCTCCCGCAGACTTCTTGTCTTCACCGGTTCTGTCGATGTTGACCTTGACGAAATGCATGATGGAGTCTGCTATCCTCTTAGTGTACTTGTCGGTGTAGCTTGAGTTGCTACTTGTGTCAATGGTCCTTGTGCTAAACCATGTCGTGGTGTCATGGGAGTCGACAGTGCTACGAATGGTTGAATTACATGTGGTGTTTGAACCACTTCCTCTTCCATATCATCATTGTCAACATTCGACACAATCTTGACATTTATGTCGACGGTTCCATCCCATGATTCATTTTCAACAAATTGAACATCTCGAATGATTATCACTTTCCTTGTGATAGGATCATACAACTTGTATGCTTTTGTGTCTTCAGAATAGCCGACAAAAATACATTTTTGTCCCTTCTTGTCTAGCTTCCTTCTCAGCTCATCTGGAACATGAGCATATGCAACACAACCAAAAACTTTTAAATGTGAAACACTATGATTCATACCTGTCCATGCTTCTTGGGGAACTTTGTTCTTCACACTCTTTGTCGGACACCGATTCATAATGTAAACGACAGTTGCGATTGCTTCACCCTAATATTCATTTGGCAAATGCTTGGCTGCCAACATGCTGCATGCCATCTCCATGATGGTTCTGTTCTTTCTTTCGGCACTACCGTTCTGTTGAGGTGTATACCATGTTGTGAATTACTTATGTATGCCATGGGTATTGCAAAAAATTAGAAATTCATTTGAAACATATTCACCTCCTCTATTGGTCCTTAATATCTTGATGCAATGTCCACTCTGGTTCTCCACGAGTGCCTTGAACTGCTTAAAATAACTAAATGCATCAGATTTATGTTTCAAAAAATATACCCATGTTTTTCTTGAGTAGTCATCAATAAAAGTTAGAAAATACTTGCAACCACCAATGGATGATGTCTGCATTGGAACACAAATATCATAGTGCACAATTTCAAGTGGTGTGCGTGCTCTATAAGACTTTCCGATTGGAAAAGTCACTCTGTGCTGCTTGCCAAAAATGAAGCCTTCAAAAACCCTCTCTGGTCTATCGATCAATGGCAATCCTTTCACCATATTTTTTATGTGTAGTAGCTTCAGACCACCAAAATTCAGATGTCCAAAATCTGAAATGCCACAGCTAGGATTCATCCTAAACTTTTGTCTAAAATGCAGCTTGCAAATTAGCATTGCCATTTTCTCTCTTGTCGAGGAGCTCGACTGTTTCTTCACTTTCTGCCTTGAATGCAGCTCCTGTGTTTGTCTTCCCTTTCATGTCGGGAACTATCCTCAATGGAAACAAGCGGTTGCTTGTCATTGGTACTTTTGCTATCAGATGGTCACTTGGACGTTTGTCTTTAATCACATAGTGATCATCTTCCATGTAGACTCTGTATCCTTTTTGTATCAGTTGTCCAATGCTTAACAAATTATGTTTCAGACCTTCGACATGATAGACATCAGGGATATACTTACTCTCCCCCTGTTTGGTTAGAATATCAACAGTGCCTTTTCCTAAGACAGTAACTTGGACATTGTTTCCAAGTGTAACATTAGTTTTAATTGAATTATCTAGACTGGAAAACAAATTTAAATTACCAGTCATGTGATTGCTGCAGCCTGAATCTAAGTACCATATGTCATGTGTACTTTCTTGAACAACATTGCATTCGAGTGGAGATGTCGATGCCATTAACATTGCACTTGTAGATGTGCCGGTGCTGGTTGACTGACTTGGGCTTTGCCTTCCTTGGTAATATTGTTTCTTCCTGCATTCATATGCATAATGACCAAACTTCTTACAATAATGACATTGGATTTTTGATTTACCAAACCTTTGGCCACTTGGCTGACTTGGGTTCTGGTTAGCTCCTCTACTACCGACATTTGCAGGATTTCTACCTTGTCCTCCTCTTGAATAAATTTTTCCTCTGCCTATGAAGTTGTTTCTCCCCCTGCCTCTACCACGACTTATGGATGACTGTGCTGCAAATGCACCTTCCAATGATGTTTGTGTTCTGCTAAGTCTGTGTTCATGATTGATGAGTGAAGCTTGCAGCTCATCAATGGTAAATGTTGACATGTTTGTGTGTTCTTCCAAGGTCATAACCAAGTTTTCAAATCTTGGGGGAAGACTTCTGATAATTTTTTCAACAACCCTTTGGTCTTCTATGGCTTTTCCATGAGATTTCAGTTGGTTTATCAACCCAACAACTCTGGTGTAAAATGAGTTTACATTCTCTGAATCTTTCATGGAAGGAGATTCAAAATCTCTTCTCAGAATATGCAGCTTGGATGTCCTTACCTTATCCAAACCTTGATAGGCAGTCTCCAATGTATCCCATGCCTGCTTAGCATTAGTTTTTGCTGCTACTCTTGGGAGTATGCTTTCATGCATAACTTGATGTATGTAGAATAGAGCTTTTCCATCTTTCTTCCTCTATTCCCTCAAGACATCTTTCTCAGCCTGTGTGAGATTGTTATATGCTGTCATGTCTGCTGGTTCTGCATAACCATGCTGGACTATCTCCCAGACATCTTGACCTCTGAATAAAGCCTTCATTGTTAAAGATCAATATTCATAATTCTTTCCTGTAAAAATTGGAGTTTGTAATAAACCAGAAGTGGAAGCCATTTTTAATTTTTAATTAACTTTCATTAGAAAATTCATTTTCCACCTTTTAAGACAAGATTTCTTTCCTAAACCTTGCTCTGATACCAGTTAGCCAAAACCAAGCCGACTAAACTTGAGTTTACCACTCAGTTAATATTAAAAATTAAATATTTTCACGTCGACCTCTTTTTCCCTTTTTCACTTGTCAGGTGAAACTTGTCTATCTCGTGACTATACAAGTCTATCAACTTTGGTCATCCTTTCGACCCGACTGATTTACTTCGACTTGTCGATTCTACCGACTTCGACCTCTAAGTCGGCTGACCTCTTCGACCTCTCAAGTCGTCTTACTCAACCGACCTTGTCGGTTCACTTTGGTCAAAATCTACAGAGTATGTTTCTTAGTCTAAAAGACTTAAGAAATTACAAATGCTTTTCACCTATGAGTAAGATGAATTAAAAATGGACACATTAACAAATCCAAAGAACTTATAAAGACATATACCCAAATATGTAGGAAGACTTGAGTCAACCAAATGTGCCGTAAAACCTAGAACTTTCACACGGTGAGAAATTTATGGGTTCTTTGATCTTTCACTTAACTGGTAAATGTAAACAACATTTACACAAGTAAATCTGGAAATAATGTGCGGCCAATTAAACATGCATTCAATGATAAACTATTTCATACATATAACTATGCGGAAATAACAAAGGTATTACAAACTTGTATGTCCAGACTTGTCGACTACCGATTGATCCTTTTACAGAGCTTCGGCTCTTGAACTGAATCACTTACACAGAAGCTTGAGCTTCAAGTTCTCTATCTCTCCTTTCTCACCCAAATTTCTCTCTACTGTCTAACTTGATTGACAATTTGCTTCTTCTATTTATAGGCAACCTGAAAATTGCTTCTACATGAGTCGACTGACTCGCCATTAAAGACTGTAATAACTATATACCTAACAACTTAGATTTAGAAATAAATTTGGCTGGTTTACATTGCCGAATCGTGGACTCTTCCCCCTTGTCAGTCTGACCGACAAGATCTTGATTGATACAGACTCTGACAGAGTCGGCTGAGAGTCAGGTACGGATCTGCGAGTAATTACTTTTTCCAACAGGGATGAGTCTCCATATATTTCTTCTCGAGGTGTAAGTAAAGGTACAATGATTACGCCGAAGGTGTTTTTTAAAGGGATTGGTTCGACTAGGAATTTCGTCGTCTGTCAATGACTTATAGAGTGTTGCCACTTGTTTGTTTGACTTACAGAGTGTCGTGCCTTGTTTTTTGGGTTGTGTGAATATTTTATTGGTTAAAGATTTGATTGGTGATGATTGGGAACTTGATTGACGCGGAGAGCATGATGCAAATAGCCATGGCATATGAATCTTATGGTAATTCCAAACAAATGAAGCAGTTTAACCAAAGCCTATTGCATCGACCAATGATGGTTCTAGTATGCATCTTTTTTGGATAGCCATTCCCGAGGTTTTTCGATGAAGTTATCCATGTCTGGTGTACGGGTGTTCCTAATCACGGATGACTTATCAGAGAGGTTGCACACCAAACAACTCTTCATGGTTATAATGTTGCACTCAATAAAACGAGGCATAAGAATCAAATGACTATGATCCAGTGAAAAAAATAGTTCGTCAGTCTGAGAGTTTTGAAAATGTGCCATGGCTTGAACAAAACATGTAAGTGATAAAAGGTCTGTATGGGTTTTTGATCTAATTCCCTTACAACAGAATCCCATAAGAGTTCTTAACTAAAGAACTGGGTTGATCATTCTCCCATTGCTCATTTTAATCGACCAATATGGAAAAAGTGCATTCAAGGGATTAGTAGTTGACTGAAATGGTCCAAGGATTATCCAAGGAACAATACCATGCTGGGAAACCATAGTTCTCACGGCCAACTACGTCAACAAGTCTTTCGTCTCCAATTAAAGGACAACCAAATGTGATAAAGAAGAGAGAGCTTTGCCTTATCCTCTTTTCAAAGCGAGAGCTTTCCCTTATCCTTGTTCTAACTTTTAAGTAACCATAGTGTGGCTAAGTTTGCAACTTCCCCACTTAAGGAATGACCCACGAATATAACGGGCTTGAGTTTACTTCGAGTCTGGTCCATATAAATCTGCAACTGATTGGTGATGCAAAACATCAACAAGATGTTATTTCATCTCTAATAAGAAGAAGTGAAACCTTAAGTAAGGTCATTTTGTTGTGACAGTTGCAGTATATAAATCAATTTACATGTGTAAGTTGTACCAGATATGGGATTCTATATGAGATCGGATCAAATCAGTGAATAAACAACCTTTTTGCATTCCATATAAATTCCATAGTCAAGTTTATAGAGGTTCCATTCCATACGTAAGTTTACATAGGTTTAGCCTTAAATACAATTATTATAACGTAATTTATTTTATATAGTATAATAATTATTTATGTCTTCTTTATTTACTTAAGAAAAAAACAATGATTTTTTAGATATAAATTATATACAATAATGTTTGTGAAATAGGTAACAAAATTTAATACTTGTTAGAGGGATATAAAGTTCAAATCTCACTTATCTATATAGTGTTTTGTTTTTATTTGATACAAAATTAAAGTTGAAATTTTTGTTAAATGAAGAAAAAATTCAAACAAATGCTAAAAAATTGATAGGAGCAAGAAGATGTTAATTATGAAAAGATAGATAATTATGGATTTAATCTAGAAAATATTTAATTCATATGATACAATAATATGAAAGACCTAGCCAATAAGAAATAATACTACGAAACGATTACCCTTCTTCATTAAGTGGTATTTCTCTTTAATAAGATGGCACAAGATAAATTTCTAGAGGGAATTGCAAAGCAATGTATGAATGGTTGGCATCAAAGGCATGATCTAAAATGCAAATAAAAAGTTGTCTACTTATTTACATCCAAAGATGGAGGGATGTAAATAACGTATTGGAATGTAGGTATCTTACATCCCTCTCACCTTAATCTTAATCATGTTGTGGTGGAGGGAAATTCATGCATCATAGTGGGTATTCTAAAGAAGCTTGCTAGATGCATATTTCCCTTCAACATTACTAAGAATATACATTACATATCGATCTTAGAAATACATTGAATATCTTCTTAGACAACTTTAGAATGTAGTCTTTTAGTATATTAGACAAATAGGTAATAGAGTCAAAGACATGCCAATGAACGAGGGAGTAAACCTTTGGGATGAACCTTTAGGATGACCAGATAACAAAAGGACGAGAGGAGTAAATCCTTCTAGATATTAAAAAGATTGCAAGGCCTTACTCCTATAATATATTGAATGCTAGAGGGAGCCCCTCAAATCATTTGGATTGATTTGAATGGAATTTTCTAATTTGTGAGATGTTTTTAAGTATTGATTCCAAGAAAGAGGGAAAGGAGACCAACGAAGTACAAGGAAATAATCTAGAGTATGAGTTGTATCATATAAATCCTTCATGCAAGTCTCATCAAAACCAATGACTAATTAACATTTCAAGACCAATGAATCAAGGCACATAGCTGTGATTATCACCTTCTCTCCCGTATTAATTAAATTATCTAAGAGAGATAATTGTTAGGTTAAGATGACCTCAAAAAAGTGAAGAATCAAGGAGTGACCACCACATTGAGAGTGGCCCACCTTAGAAATGGAAACCTTGGGCACCATAGGTATATTACAATTGAAAACATGAAGGCTAAGATCCAGGACAAGGAGAAGATACAAAACAAGACAAGCGTTGTGAGCATTGTATGTAGATATTATGCAAAAGAAACAAATTTAATCATGGAACTTGAAAATATTCTCTATTAAGATTCAAATCCAGCCACGAAAAAAATCCTAGTATACTTCACAATCATAGCAAAACCATAGCATACTTTAAACATGGAGATAAAATGTGGATTGCCAACGAGTGCTCTCACATTATGTTGTATTGAAATACATAGCCAAATATGCTTCCAAAGTAAAGGGAAAATCAAAGACCTACCATCATATGATGAATAGAATCACAACTACATCATGTCCATGGGACCCCTCCTCATATGCATATCATCGCTTGCAGTCAAAAGCAATTGTTGAATGAGACATTAGTGCTCAAGAAACTTGTCATATGTTGCAAAAAATACCTCTTGTCACATGCAGTCAGCCATTAACCAATATAAATGTTGGTCGCCAAATAAGCACCATAAAGTAAAGGAACTAGAAAAAATGCACTATCTTCTCAAGAAACCTCTATCCATAGCCCACTACTCCTCGCCCCTACTAGAGTTGCATAGTTTAACATATGTATGGAACCACTATACATGCATGGCTTTGGATTCCTATAAAGGACATGAATCCTTTACATGGATAGGACCTATCAGTTTTCCAAGAAGAGATGAAACATACTCAATACACTCTTATTAATGAGATGAGCTTCATAGGGCCTAATTTGTTTGTGCAGATTGAGAATCTCTTCCATGAGTTTTTCCAACAACAAAAAAACAATTACTCATTCAACAACTAGTCAATAATTATTGTTGGCAATTTGGGCTAACTCCCACCTATGATGGAAAACCTATTTATTGCATCGAGAGAAGCGAGGTGCTCTCCAACGGAGTATGGGGGAGATCCTGCCACATTAGTCACGTTATGCTAGCTGACATAAATAAAAAATATTAAAAAATGAAAAATATAAATTACATATCGATTTAAATAAAATATAAAAAAATTAAACTAGCATAGCTCCATTTTAAATCCGGATCTATCAAGCACTGAGAGATATCTAAATGGTAAGAATATGTACACCTGAAAAAATTGGATCCCTCTCAGTTCTTGATAGATCTAGGTTTAAAATGGAGCTATGCTAGTGTAGGAACAACTCTGGATAAGTGTTTATGGAAAAAAATTACCTTTGTAATCATTTTGGAAACAATCTTTCGTCAAAAGGGTATTGATGTCACCCAGCTTTGTTTCCAGAAGCTATTGACAAGCAACCTCAATTGTGTACCAAACTTGGAAGACTTGAGCCTCCTCCAATATATGACTAATAGATTATTGTTAACAAAGGAGAATTCAAGATACAATCCATCGCTTTACAAGGAACAATCTTGCAAACACTCATAACACATACATGCTCCAAGCATTGGCTATGCCTATTGCATAATCTATCACAGATTTCACCAATGGTTCATATGAACAACAAGATGATGACCATTAACTAGAAAACCAAATTTTGCTAGGTGTAGCGCAATGAGTATTGTCATCATGTAATTTATGGGTCCAATTAGGATTAGTAAATGGTGCACTCAAAGTGGCCATGTAAATTGTATACAAACTTGGATCTAACCCTCCTAAGTTACTAGCATATGTTGACATGGCATTTCATAATTACATTGGGCCTCCATGGGACTAGTCTCAACCAAAGCACATACCAATTCCACCCATAAATCGAAGTAACAAGAAACAGATACCCCTCAAGATGGATTGGGTATTGACTATCCATAAATCCCAAGGATTGGCATTAACAAAAACAACAATTGACATTGGTAACATTGAACATGAAGGATTGACCTTCACGAAAATGTCACACACTACAACATTAGAAGGAATATGAATTGTGTCATTGTTCTCATACGAACGCTATGCAAAGATGAAAGACACTTCATATGTCTCACTTTGAAAAAAGGAAGAGACATGCCTTCATTCTATGTCCCTTTCACACTTAAAATTGCAACCTTCAATCCCTACACCCACCCTACCAAATGAAAAAACAGTGTTGATTTCCAATATATTTAGAGCCAAACTTAGCCCTTTATTGTTATACTCACATATGCATACTTTTTTGTATGGAAATTTAATGTACAATTCATTTTACTTACCATTGATTACATGGTTTTTTATTTATTGGTTTTCCTTTCAATTTCATGGACTACTATCCCTACTATAAATTAGCTAGACTTGATTTCAAACACATAAAAATATATTCTCTACGTACACACAACTTTATCTCATTTTACAACATATATTGAAGTTCTTCTCCGCGTTTCATTTCCCCCACTTTGGGGTATGCTAATAATTACACCGAAGTGGCCTCCTTGGGATTTCATCGTTTGTCGACGGCCTATGAGGAGTTGCCCCTGTCCACGACTTAAATGCTTTTGGTTACTTAAATGCTTTTGGTTACTGTGTTCATTTATTTGTGTATTAAAGAAACTTTGATTTTTACATGTCAATAATAAATCCACACTTCCTCTCTAGGTTAACACCACGCACGACTGTAATGGAGAGCATGTTTCATTTTCATATGCCAAACCGGACAGACCCAATACATGAGAGACGACGGAGAAGATCACTTTGCAGCATTTTCGGCTTAGCAGATGAAAATGAAACCAAATATTATGATGGACAGGTACGAATTAGGGTGCCTACCTGAACAAGGGACGTTCGCCAAGGTCTACCAAGCGAGAAGCCTCAAGACCGACGAGATCATCGCCATTAAAGCCATGTACAAAGGAAAGATCCTGACTATCGAAATGATGGAGCAGATTAAACGCGAAATCTCTGTGATGAGTTTGGTCCGACACCCCAACATCGTGAGGCTCTACGAAGTCATGGCGACCAAATCTAAGATTTACATCATCATTGAGTATGTTAAGGGCGGCCAACTCTTTGATAGGGTTGTCGATAAGGGGAAACTGAAGGAAGAGGAGGCGAGAAAGTATTTCCAACAGTTGATAACAGTCGTGGATTTCTGCCACAGCCGGAGTGTGGACCATCGGAACTTGAAGCTAGAAAATGTTTTATTAGACGTCAATGGGGACATTAAGGTCTTGGACTTCGGCCTCAGCGTGCTGCCGGAGTAGTCCAGGAAGGACGGGCTTCTGCACATGCAATGCGGCACTCCGGCCTACATAGCACCAAAAATCATTACCAAGAAGGGCTACGACGGTGCCATGGCCGATATCTGGTCGTGCGATGTGATACTGTTCGTGCTCTTGGCAGGATATCTACCGTTCCAAGATGCGGATATGATGGTGATATATAAGAAGATTCACAAAGGAAACTTCAAGTGTCTGCCCTGTTTTTCCTCCGAAGTTCGAAGCCTTGTCCTACGGTTGCTGGATTTGAACCCCAGGACGAGGATCAACGTCCAACAGCTCATGGAGGTTCCCTGGTTCCAGTGAGGCTTGAAACGTCCACAAGTCGACAAAGATGTCAATGTCGATGTCGAACTCCTCGAGGATGTTGGGTCGGTCTTCTTCACCCCCAACCAGACTTACCTCGATGCATTCGACATCATCTCTCTCTCGCCAGCATTCAATATTTCAGGGCTGTTCAAGGGTGAGCTCGTGAAGCAGGAGAAGAAATCGAGGTTCACGTCTACTCAGCCGACGTCGAGCATAATGTCAAAGCTGGAGGAGGTCGCTAGGCTGTTCTGGTTCAGTTTCAAGAAGTCGAAGGACTGTAAGTTGAAGATGCAGGGGTCGGAGTAGGGAAGAAGGGGCATTTAGGTATTGATGTCGAGATATGTTGGTGGAGCTTCGCAAGTCTGAGGGAGATACGTTGGAGTACAATAAGTTATGTAGCCAAGATTTGAGGCCCAGTCTCAGAGACATTGTGTGGACATGGGACGGTGATGGTTAGTTGAATAATAGTTGATATTCATGGTATATATATCATGAATACTCAATTTTCTTTCTTTCCATTGAAGTCGTTTGGTTTTTACACTGTGTATACATCGGTTTTGGAAAATACTACAAGGTAAAACTATAAGCCAGGTTGCATTTCATATGTCTAGTTCATACATTTTCAACTTATGTCACCTGAAATGTAGACAGAGGCGGCCAGGAGTTAAATTTGATGGTATTTAATCGTCTTTACATTATTTAACTTTCTTTCAAATATGGTTAATTTAATTTTTGAACTTGTCACATATTTGTTAATTACACCGTAAGTGTTATTTAAGAAGTCTGTTATTCAACAGGTTTCGTCGCCGTCTATGACAGGCCGTGGCCTGTGAGGAGCCTCCCATGTCCACGACCTATTGTAAGGAGCCTCCCCGTGTCCACAACCTATTGGTAACTTATCTATTGACGACCCTCTACCTGCTGAAATTCCCCTTGAACAGTATTGCTCCGGAGGCAAACTCATGGCGAATTTCTTAAATAGATCTACTTCAAACCTATAAATTTGTTGGGACTGCTCGGGAGGAAAACTCATGGCCAATTTCTTTAACATTTGTCCGGATTTCTCTGGAAGCAAACTTATGGCGAATTTCTTTAACATATCTACTTCAAACCTATAAATTTGTTGAAAATACATAGATGTAATTAGTTACTATCTTCACGAAGAAAGGGCAGATATCAGTATCACTATTGCCTTTGAACTACCCCTGGCTTCATTTTTTAGAGCTTTCATAGATGGCATAATTGTTTCTCTGATATCTCATTTCCTCTTATTGCCGCCCACAAAGTTTGACAGACTTGCAATGTTACCACTTATGATATCTACTTCATTCCTAACCCCATAGTGATCCATCAATGTAGTCAATCTGGAGCCATACTAGTTCTTGTATGTTAAGGCTTCCTCACAGTATTTATCAAATCCTGCCACCTCCAAATCCTTATCATAATAGCTCTTCTATGCACTCTGCCACCTCCAAATCCTTATCGTAATAGCTCTTCTATGCACTTCACGGCATTGTATTACAATGTGCTTTTGCAACATACCTGTAAACTATACCAAGAATATTCTTTGATTCATAACTTTATTTATCCTCCTCCTCCACGAAATCTGGATATTTTCTCGGAAATAAATCTATAGTAACCTGCACAGGTACTCCAGTCTTGGAGAAATCAACTGATATGGAATGGAGCTTCGCTAATCATAGACATTTAGAATTCCTCACCATTTCCCTCTCTTGGTCGGCAAATGCCATGTGAGAATTCGCTATAACACCCAAGCTGTCATTAACAATAAAATTTACAAAGTGCTTTTGAATATCCTGCATCATTGAAGGAATCGATATTAGACATGGTCAAGTAATTGCTACCAAAGATCTAAATCAACGATCACATTTAAAAAAAATAGAGTTATACAAACTATATAATATGAAAAAAAAATAATTTATATATAAGATACAAAATTTATATATGAAAGGAGAATGAAGGATAGTAATTAGTTACTATGTTTCTTGAGAATGGTTTATTATCCTTCAATATCCATGAACATAGTAACTAATTACATCTATGTATTTTCAACAAATTTATAGGTTTGAAGTAGATTTGTTAAAGAAATTCACAATGAGTTTGTCTCTGGAGCAATCTCGTCCATCGGTAGTAGATACGAGCTCGGATGGGAGCCTCAATTAGCCTTCTTCTTTTCAATTAGAAAGGGAAAACCACCCTTCATGCACGCATGTTTTGGTCATGTAATTATGTGTGAAGAGAAAAGGTAAAAAAAAAATTAATGGAATTGTTACGTGTATCAAAACGTGTGTCCCTTTAGCTCCAATATGTGAGCAGAAGGAGGCTCGATTCTGCATCCATTAGGTCATGAAAATTAAGCAATAAGCTACTAATGGACATATTGACTATATACTATCGATATTCAATACGAAGATTGAATTGGGATATTAAAAACTTGAAACAAAATATTTTCTTCGCCTGTCAACCTTATTTGGCCATTCAATGATCTTCAATACATGAAATTATAAGAGGACCCACCCAAATGGTCAACAAGAAATATGGTGTCGCTTGTGAAAATTATTATGTGCATAAATTTTGAGGTCTAGCTGGCATAGTTCAAGTTTCAATTTCAAAGGTATAGTCTCTCCACGTCTAGGCTAGGTCTCACTTTCGAAGGTATAGTTCCTCCATGTCTAGGGGTTTCGAGGTTCTCTAAATCTACCTAAAACTTCGAAAACTCCTCTACACACAAATTTCTCACATTTTTTAAAACATATCGAAATTCTCTTCAATGTTTCATTTCTCCAGCTTTGAGGTATGCTAGTTAAACATGTGAGTATTGAAAAAGTACAATGATAATTTAGGTGTTGAAAGTTAAGACATTAATGGGTTGTTCAAAATGTCATTTTTTTAATGAGAATATTGAATCTCTTATGAGAGAGGACAAGTTTGAATGGACTCATCAAAGTTCAATTGCACTGGGAGGTGCCTAACCAAAGGAAACATGATTATCTTCAATCCGATGACCAGCCGGTAAAAGTTCAATTGCACTCGGAGGTTCCTAACCAAAGGAAACATGATTATCTTCAATCCGACGACCGGCCGGTAAAAGATCTCATCAAAAGTATCTAGTATGAAACTTCTGTATGTCTAAAGCCCTAAAAGGCAGGTTAGAAAGAAAAAAAAGGTTCAAAGAAGTAAAGTTATAATGATTATTGATGGAAAATTATGTAATTTTCAGCTATCTGTCCTATTATTTTGATGGAAAATTATGTAATTTCCAGCTATCTGTCCTATTATTTCATGACAAATTCGGTGGATAAGATTATCAATATTGCCTCTTAATCTCAACCAGCGGCCTAAGTCTCTCTCCAACAGCTGCATGTTCCATTCGCGTCAGCAAACACAAAAATTCACGAGATCTATCTTATGCCGTGGTGAACTTTTTAAAATAACATAATTATTTTGCAAAAACCGGGCTGAGTAGATCCATGGAAAACTGGCGTGAGGGTTTAACCCTCATCCAAAAACACAAAAATTAAAAGCAGAAGTCTACTGCAAACATGTGTGCCCTCTAAAGGATTGTTCTGCTATAACGAACTCACACTACAGATAAGGAGGAGGGCGTGAGATGGCTCTGATACCATGATGTTAGTTCAAAACGCAGAGGTAATGAGACAGGAATGAAAATACAAAGAGGAAATAAAAACTTTCTGGAGCGATCCGCTCTTCTGCCCATTCTGATAAGTAAATACCCGGGGAATACAACACCGTCAAAATAGGGGAATAAATCAGGGATTAATGTCCACTTTAAAAAAACATTTAATATCTACTTACCTAAATACACTTGATTGGTGAGAGAGTAAATGAGAGTAATTACACAGTTTGACAGGAACAATAGTCACTTTTAACTTAAGCCTCTTTGATCATGGTAAACCAATTCCAGGGGGTCAAAAACCAGCAACTCACACAAGGGTTCTACACCATGGGGTGGTTTGAACCTGGGTTGTTTGTTTGGCTTACATTACAATAAATAATGTACAAAGGATATTATGGTATAATGAATCATCTTTGCCTTATTGTGATAATGCCTGCAATGAGCTTAGAATAGGCCAGAGCTGAAATCTCTTTTACATTTCCAACTAATAAGTAGCATTTATCATTGACTTGGGCACATACATCCTAAGAGATCTTTTGAAAGGAGGAAAATCTAAGACCTTAAAAAGAACCCTTAAAATGCAATTTTCAAATTGGAAACACAACAACAACTAGGCTGCTCTCAAATGAATGAAGCCTTGGAGCATGATTGTAAGCCCTTTCTTTCCGATTGCTAGTCTGTGAGATGTTCTTCCTCCCGTTCACGTAGGGGATCGTTTTCCCTTTCCCCATTGCCAGACTATGTGATGTTCGGTTCCTTCATCGCTGAACCGTGGTTGTTGTCCTCCCCTGATCAATTGGGTTGCTGTGAGTACCTACGTTGTGTGGGTTGTGGTCTCATTCACACTTGTTGGCTGAGTTACCTTTGCGATTTGGGCTGCTGTAGGTTGTCGTGGAATCGTTTTGGCCACGATAGGTCCAAGAACGATTCATGGAGTTGTTTTTCCCCTGTTAAAGCTTTAATAGCTGGTTTGTTGCATGCACGCAGTGGTTTGTCCTCGGATTGCATTGGAGTGGTGAATGAGGGCTTGATGTGCTTGATAAACCTGGTGTGTTTGGGAACCACACAGACAGAGCTAGAGGGTTGGATTTCTTCTCCATAACCCCTAAATAGCACTGGAAGGGAGGTCAGGGCCTGAGGGACTGCGTAGCAGAGAAATGACTGATTTCCTTGTGTTGGGTGTGTGTGGGTGTCCTAGAAGTCAGGCTAGTTTTGGTGTAGGTGTCCTTAGCTCTTCAATGAGCTCACCAGCTTAGCATGTAGCCTTTCCCAACTCCTGGATGGCATGATAAACCCAACTTTGTTGGCTTGGCTGATCTGTTGTTCACCTGATAAACCCAACTGTGTTGGCTTGGCTGAATTGTGCATCGTTGTTGTGTTGCTATCCTTGGCTATGTGTAAGCTTGCTAGTTCCTTATTCCTTGGGGAATCATGCTCGGCTCGGGGGTGGCAGCGTTGTTGAGAGATTAAGGATCACGCTGGCCTATGGTTGGGTGGAACGTTGTAGTGATGTAGCTGGTTGCGGGACACTTCTCATAAGATAAGTATTCTTGACTAATCTGTTTTGCAATCATATTTACTGTCAATGAATTATGATGATGGACATGTTGAATGCTGAATTGTATTTGAATGAATGTTGTTTTGCTTCCGCTGAGTATATGTATGATTATGCATCTTAGTATGTAGTATGTTCATCTTTTTTGTTTCTGCATTATACACATGATCATGTTCATGGGGCTAGATGCCCGTATGTTTGGTGGATAGTAGCGTCCTCTTCGCTGATCGGAGGGTCGGGGACGTTACAATTTGAATAAGTATTTATATGTACAATATATATATACTTACATACATGTTCAATTTTTAGATAACTAGCAACAATTTTTCGAATCGATCATTTGATGAGTGCGAGGAAGCTATGTATACAAATCAAAATGAAACAGTACAAAATGATAACACCAATATAGCTGAAAGAAGTAGTGGAATAAGAACAATTTCTCTTGGAACAACAAAGGACATGAATTCCAAGTCTACTAGGAATGACTCACACAGCCACGCAAACAATGCATTGTTAACGAATGAAAAACAAGGGTTTCAAAATCAACTCAAAACCGGTTTGCAAATGTCCAGTCCAGCAAGATCTATTTCTGTTGGAACAACCAAGGTATTGTTTCACCTATCCATGAAAACAACCATGCATTTGACCTTCATCAAAATAAGGTAGTATTAGATACAATACTATTTCATCTTCGTGTTCAATAATTCAATGAGAAATCGTTTTGAAATTCCAGGATAGTAGCATCCATGGACAACAACTAGTCAGTGTTGGACATAATTGTCGAAATGACATGATATCAATCAATGTCATTCCATCTTCTGGTGACGATGACTCCCTACAAAATGTCGGTCAAAATTATGTTGTGTGTAGCTAACCGAAGAACATGGACCTCAATCGGGAAAACAATTCTTTACCAATGAATGATCAAGCAATAATTCGAAACCAGATCATGATTAGTAGACTAAGTGGAGATGCACAAAGGACTATTTTTCTTGGAACCTCAAAGGTCTTACTCAGCCTATTCGTACGTAAGTTCCATACTTAGATCTTACCAAAAGATTTGACATAATATTTAACAACGACATTTTCACTTTTCAGGATAATAGCGTCGAGGCTTGTCGAGGACACAACATTCAAACCCCAACTCATCTCAACGATATGATGGCAACCAACCTTCATTATAATTTTCATGATGAAATCCATGTGGGTCAGGTTTCAGGCAATGGTACTCGATGGAGGCAAGTCAAGAATCTACATTGTTGCAACAACAGAGGAGAGAGATGTCGGCATGTCTCGCCTCACTTTGCATTGAATGGTAACGTCCATGCTTAAGATCCAGGTTTAAATATACATACATCAAGAAACATGGTTGAATTTTTCCAACAAATGTCCTCTTTCCATCAAGCATTTCGTGCCCAAATTGATAAATTGTCAATTGTGCAAATGTGTAATGTTTGTCATGAATCATACCCTAGAATGAATGTTTTCAGATGAGATGAAGGAC
This sequence comes from Pseudotsuga menziesii, assembly GCA_001517045.1. Classification (NCBI taxonomy): domain Eukaryota; kingdom Viridiplantae; phylum Streptophyta; class Pinopsida; order Pinales; family Pinaceae; genus Pseudotsuga; species Pseudotsuga menziesii. The sequence continues at coordinate 237,093 of LPNX011050546.1, read as the reverse complement.
CTATTTGTGTGAGATGTAGGCAAGACCATGGTATCCATCGTTTTTCTTGAGATAACAACATGAATCCTGATAAACAACCTCCTGTTTTATCAATTTTGACACAGGTTGAAGAAATGTTAATAGCATGAGTGAATCCAATACTACAGGTCACACATGCACGTGCAAGTCAATATAGGTACAGTGGCCATACAATTAGCTTCCCATAAGATATCATTTCAATTGTTAAGACTCTTCCTCGTCGAATAGAAGACCTAGACATATTAATTGTCAGAAGAAAAGGGCCTCCATCCTAGCACTATGATTGCATTGTTAGTAGGTCACGAGTAATGGATGCATTGCATTACAAAATACTGATGGACAAATATTACTGAGATGTTGAAGTTGATCCAGAATCAGTCGTATGTCTCCCAGACCAGCCAACAGATGTCTCCTCTAAATTGCATTATATCAACTCTGAAATAGCTGACTCATAAGAGATTGATGCAGACATTGATAGATTTGGAACTCATCGACTCGAAACTCATCCTTCATCCTTTACAGCTAGAATGCCAAATGCATAAAGAGAGATAGAAGAGATACAGAACTTTGTTAACAAAGAATCTTCTTTGTCAGATTTAGATATCGAATGGCCAGAGATTGGTTTGTCTCCAATAAATGAATACAACACAGAAGGTTTGTTTGACATGGCATTTCCAACATTGTTTCCCATGGGCACTGCTGATTGGTTGCAACCACGTGAAGGATGTCCGCTTACATGAGTATGGGTTGCACCTACTTAAATATTGTGACCAAAGGTTTGGAAAACATCCAAGGTTTCAATATTTTGTATTGAACATGATAATAAGACATCGAAGCCAAGGAACAACTGCTGTATTCATGAAAAAAAACATTGAAGATGGCATACCTACCATAATTGAAGATTTACGTAAGGAGCTCATTGAATTCCCTGACACCAAATTAGTCGAACGATTGATGCGTTTTGGTTCATGTCTTCGAGGAACGAAGGCATACTAGAACATATGTCGCGGTGAGCTTACTGACATGATATCACAAATTGGTTGCCCAACTTTGTTTTTCACTTTGAGTGCAGCTAATATTAAGTGGCCAGACCTTTATAAAGTTATGCCCAATTTCGCACCTGTATCTGCACAAAACAGAAATAGATAGAGAACCAATAATGTTATAAACTATCCACATATTGCTGCAAAGTATATGCATGAACATTTCAGTATATTCCGTGACGAAATCATTGTGAAATACCTTCATGCTAAAGACTACTGGTACATGTACGTCGTTTCCTTATTCTATTTTTTAATCTAACATGTTAGATTATTACTTGAAATTTTTTTGCAAGCTAATATTATTGAAACATGATGAGTTTCATAGGTATGAATGGAAACATAGGGGATCAGCACATATCCATGGCTTTCTGTGGTTAGAAGGTGCACTAGACATGGAACAACTGAATTGGACAGACACGATAAGAGTTGATGCAGCAAGATGATACTTTGACAATTATGTAACAACATGGAATCCTCATGATGCTCAACACAGGAATATATCTATTCATCGACCTCCAGAGGAAGATCCTTGATTATTGGATACCAGTGAAATATTCAATACAAATCCCCTTGATAATTATGAGCAACTAGCGAATCGAGTGCAACGACACACAAGATGCAGTGTTCATTCATGTTTATGAAAAAAAGGTTTCTTCTACATGTGCCGATACAATGCACCATGGGAAATTCAAGACCAGTCGAAAATATTTGTCAATGACAAAGGACAAAAAAAATATGAACCTACTCGCAACGACAACAGGTTAAATGTTCATAACATTCCTCTCTTTCAATATGGCGTGCCAATGTTGATTCCCAACCGGTTCTTTCACGTCATGCAATTTTGAAATACATTGCAAAGTATGCTTCAAAATCAGAGAGAAGATCAGAAAGCTATCAAGACATGTTGACAAGAATTTCCAATGTCATTGACTCTGACATTCCCTCTATATGTGCATATAAAAAGTTTCTTGCTGAAACAATTGTGGAACGAGATATAGGAGCACAAGAAACCTTTCATATGTTGTTAAAGCTTCCTCTTGTTATTTCTAGCCGTAGCTTTGTTTCAGTTAATGTTGGCAGAAAAATATTCAAAAGAGTTTATTCCAACTCGGATAACAACAAATTCCCAACAGGGTCTGGGTTTCTAGAACACTACCAAAAGATACCTCCATTTCAGAAGCACTTATCTTTGATTGAAACTGCACGATCATGGTCTTTTAGTGGTCGACGTTAGAAAAAACTGTGGAAGCCAAGAGATACACCTGCGATAGTTCATGTATGGCCACGGTTCTGTGAGGTTCCTAACAGCAATTTAGATTCCTTTGAGTCATTTTGCCTCAGTGAATTACTTCTCTATAAACCGTTCACAAACATTCAAATTGATATTGGAGTCAGCACAGAAATTATTATTCATAATTGGAGGATCCTTAGATATCGAGCTTGGCATGTCAATAGGATACCTTTGGGACCAGATACCAATGAAGAAGATGATGATGCACATCAAGATGAAGTGATTCATGAGAATGACATGGATGAGTGGGAGATTTTGTCATGTCTTGTTCCTCCCAATACCGTTCAAGTTTCAGACATTGATACTCTTGGTCTCAGAGACTTTGACTTGATCCATGCATGGAATAGTACTACAAGTTTGAATAGCAACTTAGAGGACCCAACAGATTTCATAAAAAATGCACGCTCAAGAGGATCCATACCAGATCTCTCACATTCTAGGTCGGTTTCTCCATCCTCATTTTCTGATAAGCAACGTCTTTGTTTTGAAACTATTATTGAACATTTCCATGAAGGACCTAATGTAGACCCGCTGAAGATGATAATTCAAGGAACTGTAGGGACAAGAAAGTCTTACCTTATACATTGTATTGGACATGAATTTTCAATGCATTCCATAAATGGAAAAATCCCTTTGCTATTGCTAGCACCTACAGGAGTAGCTGCCTTCAACATACGAGCCAAAACAATTCACTCGGCCCTCAGAATCCCTATTAAAGACTTCAAATCTTTACAGGGTCAGTCACTTTCTGTATTGCAAGAAGAAATGCGATATGTTACACACATTTTAATTGATGAAATGAGTTTCATTGGGCCAAGGTTGTTCATACAAATTGATTCACATCTTCGGGAGGCATTTCCTGAAAAAAGGTCAGTTCCTTTTGGTGGGAGATCATTGATTCTTGTTGGAAATCTTGGGTAGTTGCCTACTGTCAGAGATAAACCATTGTACGTAGGAAACGCGGCTGGCAAGGTATTATGGAAATATTTCAGAAAGGTTGTTACATTGGACACGATATTTCGTCAACAAGGCACAAATCCAAATCAAGTCAAATTTAAGAGGTTGCTAACCAACATAAAAAATGCAAACCTAACAGTGGATGATTGGAATCTTTTAATGTCACGAAAAAATGCAAATATGGATGGTACTGAAAGTAATACTTTCAATTTAGAAATCCATTTGTTTCCTACGAACAGCTTGGTAAATGTACATAATCGATGTATGCTAAAGTCACTTGGAATTCCTATAGCACAATGTGTTGCTGAACATACGAAGAATAAATATTTTACTGACGCTGATGATGACCAGCTTCAACAAGAAGTGCTTTTATGTCTTGTTCAGCGAGTGATGTTGACGTGTAACTTGTGGGTGGAAGCAGGGTTGGTAAATGGAGCACTTGGGACAGTTCAAAACATTTTTTTCTCTGATGGATCCAAACCACCACAACTGCCAATGTATACTACGGTCTCTTTTGATGATTACATTGGTTTACCATGGGACATCATATATCTCAAAATTGTTCCAATAGCACATGTTGTTAGAGGAAATCGCAAGCAAATCCCATTGCATATGGCTTGGGTTTGACTTTACAAAGGGAAACCATTGATATCGATGTCGCAGAGACGCAAGGTTTAACTTTCATAGCAATTTCAAGGGTAAAATCTATTGATGGTTTACGAATATCTCTGCCATTTACATTTGAAAGGTATTCAAAGATGGCCAAAAGTGCATATGCTACAATCAGGAAGAAATAAGAACAACGGTTGGAATCCATTTCAGCTTAAAGATCACAACTATTAGGTTATTAGGTAACTTGATTGTTTATTGCATAGATATTTATATTGACATGTTTCATTGTTATTATTTTAATTGGTAGCAAGAAATATAGATTGCAAGAGAGCAAACCAAATTACAAACATAATATGTTTAATCTCTATTTATTCATTGTCTTTTCATATAGTTGTCGAGAATTTTTTTTTCCCTATATGTTAACATACACTTTTTCAATATGTTCAATTACAATTCAATTTACAAGCATTTGTTAAGCTATATTACGACATAAAAATATAGTGGCAACCCTTATTTTTTTT
>LPNX011050546.1:135858-232335 GCA_001517045.1 Pseudotsuga menziesii | reverse complement strand
AATTCATAAAACCATATATGTTTTTATTTTCCAGATCTTTGCGTCAAATCCAAATAAAAAATGGATGTAAAAAAAATCAAACATCGTCCAACAGTATGCATTAGACACCTCATAGACAAACCAAGGTTGAGATGTCGATTTCAGATACATGTTCTACATCCTGGAAGAGGAAACCTTTCCAAACCAGAAATTCAAAAGGAGATAGGGAAGAAATTTGGCATTACTGGTACACAACAAATATTTATTTACGGTTTTCGTACATATGGACAAAGATCGTCAGGTTTTGGGTTGGTATATGACAAGCTTGAGGATGCAATAAAATATGAGCCTAACCATAGATTGGTGAAGAACGGAATTCGTGATCTTGGCAAGAAAACCCCAAAAAATACTAAAAAAAGCAAAGAAAATTCGTGGTGTCATGCCAAGAAAATAAAAAGATTGTTGAGCCACTGTCATCACCATCTATATATGCAAAAATAGTGAGAGTGCTTTTTCTTTCTGTTCGCATCATAGTATTTATTCACTCTATCGTTGCATGCAATTATGTAAATGTGTTGAAGATATTTTATAAGTTTGAATAATATTTTGAATTTTGATTTGTTCCTAAATAATCTGTTGTCAACCTATATCTTATTTATAAGTAGTTTAAATAGCTTTGTGTGCTCGTTCAAATAAATTATTTTTATGATTTGTTATGTTTCTGCTGCAATATGGTAATGTTGGTTGCTAGATTTTTGTTACATGATGGCATTAATTAAATTGTTTTGTAGTAGTTGGGTTTATTTTTATTTTGAATTTCTTTTTGAATTTTGAAATCGATGAAGGGTTACCTTGGATTCTGATGTTTATTGGTGCTTATGGTGTCTTGTGACATTGGTTCAAGGTTATGTTCTACTATGTCTGTGTTATGCAAAGAAATTATTTTTATAATTTATTATGTTTCTGTTGGTAGTAACTATGTATTTTTAATGTTATTTATAAGTAGTTTAAATAGCTTTGTGTGTTCGTTCAAAGAAATTATTTTTATGATTTGTTATGTTTCTGTTGCGATATGGTAATGTTGGTTGCTTGATTTTTGTTGTTAAAGCTTCCTCTTGTTATTTCTAGCCGTAGCTTTGTTTCAGTTAATGTTGGCAGAAAAATATTCAAAAGAGTTTCTTCCAACTCAGATAACAACAAATTCCCAACAGGGTCTGGGTTTCTAGAACACTACCAAAAGAGACCTCCATTTCTGGAGCACTTATCTTTGATTGAAACTGCATGATCATGGTCTTTTAGTGGTCGACGTCAGAAAGAACCGTGGAAGCCAAGAGATACACCTGTGATAGTTCGTGTATGGCCACGGTTCTATGAGGTTCCTAACAGTAATTCAGATTCCTTTGAGTAATTTTGCATCAGTGAATTACTTCTCTATAAACCGTTCAGAAACATTCAGATTGATATTGGAGTCAGCACAAAAATTATTATTCATAGTTGGAGGACCCTTAGATATCGAACTTGGCATGTCAATAGGATACCTTTGGGACCAGATACCAATGAAGAAGATGTTGATACACATCAAGATGAAGTGATTCATGAGAATGGCATGGATGAGTGGGAGATGTTGTCACGTGTTGTTCCTCCCAATACTTTTCAAGTTTCAGACATATGTCATATGTTGTTAAAGCTTCCTCTTGTTATTTCTAGCCGTAGCTTTGTTTCAATTAATTTTGGCAGAAAAATATTCAAAAGAGTTTCTTCCAACTCGGATAACAACAAATTCCCAACAGGGTCTGGGTTTCTAGAACACTACCAAAAGAGACCTCCATTTCTGGAGCACTTATCTTTGGTTGAAACTGCACGGTCATGGTCTTTTAGTGGTCGATGTCTGAAAGAACCGTGGAAGCCAAGAGATACACCTGCGATAGTTCGTGTATGGCCACGATTCTATGAGGTTTTTAACAACAATTTAGATTCCTTTGAGTCATTTTGCATCAATGAATTACTTCTCTATAAACCGTTCAGAAACATTCAGATTGATATTGGAGTCAGCACAAAAATTATTATTCATAATTGGAGGATCCTTACATATCGAGCTTGGCATGTCAATAGGATACCTTTAGGACTAGATACCAATGAAGAAGATGATGATACACATCAAGATGAAGTGATTCATGAGAATTCCATGGATGAGTGGGAGATGTTGTCACGTCTTGTTCCTCCCAATACTGTTCAAGTTTCAGACATTGATACTCTTGGTCGCAGAGACTTTGACTTGATCCATGCATGGAATAGTACTACAAGTTTGAATAGCAACTTAGAGGACCCAACAGATTTCATAAAAAATGCACGCTCAAGAGGATCCATACCAGATCTATCTCATTCTAGGTCGGCTTCTCCATCCTCATTTTATGATAAGCAACGTCTTTGTTTTGAAACTATTGTTGAACATTTCCATGAAGGACCTAATGCAGACCCGCTGAAGATGATAATTCAAGGAACTACAGGGACAGGAAAGTATTACCTTATACATTGTATTGGACATGAATTTTCAATGCATTCCATAAATGGAAAAAGCCCTCTGCTATTGCTAGCACCTACAGGAGTAGCTGCTTCAACATACGAGCCAAAACAATTCACTCGGCCCTCAGAATCCCTATTAAAGACTTCAAATATTTACAGGGTCAGTCACTTTCTATATTGCAAGAAGAAATGCGATATGTTACACACATTTTAATGGATGAAATGAGTTTCATTGGGCCAAGGTTGTTCATACAAATTGATTCACGTCTTCGAGAGGCATTTCCTGAAAAAAGGTCAGTTCCTTTTGGTGGGAGATCATTGATTCTTGTTGGAGATCTTAGGCAGTTGTCTCCTGTTAGAGATAAACTGTTGTATGTAGGAAACATGGCTGGCAGGGTATTATGGAAAGATTTCAGAAAGGTTGTTACATTGGACATGATATTTCGTCAACAAGGCACAAATCCAAATCAAGTCAAATTTAAGAGGTTGCTAACCAAAATCAGAAATGCAAACCCAATAGTGGATGATTGGAATCTTTTAATGTCACGAACAGATGCAAATATGGATGGTACTGAAAGTAATACTTTCAATTCAGAAATCCATTTGTTTCCTACAAACAGCTTGGTAAATGTACATAATCGATGTATGCTAAAGTCACTTGGAATTCCTATAGCATGATGCGTTGCTGAACATACGAAGAATAAATATTTTACTGACGCTGATGATGACCAGGTTCAACAAGAAGTGCTTTTATGTCCTGGTCAGTAAGTGATGTTGATGTGTAACTTGTGGGTGGAAGCAGGGTTGGTAAATGGAGCACTTGGGATAGTTCAAAACTTTTTTTTCTCTGATGGATCCAAACCACCAAAAATGCCAATGTATGCTACAGTCTCTTTTGATGATTACATTGGTTTACCATAGGACATCAGATATCCCAAAATTGATCCAATAGCACCTGTTGTTAGAGGAAATCGCAAGAAAATCCCATTGCGTATGGCTTGGGCTCTTACAATACACAAATCGCAAGGTTTGACTTTCCAAAGGGAAACCATCAATATTAGTGTCGCAGAGAGGCAAGGTTTAAATTTCACAACAATTTCAAGGGTAAAATATATTGATGGTTTACGAATATCTCCGCCGTTTACATTTGAAAGGTATTCAAAGATGACCAAAAGCTTCCTCTTGTCATATGTTGTTAAAGCTTCCTCTTGTTATTTCTAGCTGTAGCTTTGTTTTATTAATGTTGGCAGAAAAATATTCAAAAGAGTTTCTTCCAACTCGGATAACAACAAATTCCCAACAGGTTCTGGGTTTCTAGAACACTACCAAAAGAGACCTCCATTTCTGGAGCACTTATCTTTGATTGAAACTGCACGATCATGATCTTTTAGTGGTCGACATTAGAAAGAACTATGGAAGCCAAGAGATACACCTGCGATATTTCATGTATGGCCACGGTTCTATGAGGTTCCTAACAACAATTCAGTTTCCTTTGAGTCATTTTGCATCAGTGAATTACTTCTCTATAAACCGTTCAGAAACATTCAGATTGATATTGGAGTCAGCACATAAATTATTATTCATAATTGGAGGATCCTTAGATATCGAGCTTAGTATGTCAATATGATACCTTTGGGACCAGATACCAATGAAGAAGATGATGATACACATCAAGATGAAGTGATTCATGAGAATGACATGGATGAGTGGGAGATGTTGTCACGTCTTGTTCATCCCAATACTGTTCAAGTTTCAGACATTGATACTCTTAGTCGTAGAGACTTTGACTTGATCCATGCATGGAATAGTACTACAAGTTCGAATAGCAACTAAGAGGACCCAACAGATTTCATAAAAAATGAACGCTCAAGAGGATCCATACCAGATCTCTCACATTCTAGGTCGGCTTCTCCATCCTCATTTTCTGATAAGCAACGTCTTTGTTTTGAAACTATTATTGAACATTTCCATGAAGGACCTAATGCGGACCTGCTGAAGATGATAATTCAAGGAACTGCAGGGACAGGAAAGTCTTACCTTATACATTGTATTGGACATGAATTTTCAATGCATTCTGCTATTGCTAGCACCTACAGGAGTAGCTGCCTTCAACATATGAGCCAAAACAATTCACTCGACCCTCAGAATCCCTATTAAAGACTTCAAATATTTATAGGGCCAGTTGCTTTCTGTATTGCAAGAAGAAATGTGATATGTTACACACATTTTAATTGATGAAATGAGTTTCATTGGGCCAAGGTTGTTCATACAAATTGATTCACGTCTTCGGGAGGCATTTCCTGAAAAAAGGTTAGTTTCTTTTGGTGGGAGATCATTGATTCTTGTTGGAGATCTTGGGCAGTTGCCTCCTGTCAGAGATAAACCATTGTACGTAGGAAACATGGTTGGCAGGGTCTTATGGAAAGATTTTAGAAAGGTTGTTACATTGGACACGGTATTTCATCAACAAGGCACAAGTCCAAATCAAGTCAAATTTAAGAGGTTGCTAACCAACATCAGAAATGCAAACCCAACAGTGGATAATTGGAATCTTTTAATGCCACGAACAGATGCAAATATGGATGGTATTGAAAGTAATACTTTCAATTCAGAAATCCATTTGTTTCCTACGAACAACTTGGTAAATGTACATAATTGATGTATGCTAAAGTCACTTGGAATTCCTATAGCACGATGCGTTGCTGAACATACGAAAAATAAATATTTTATTGATGCTGATGATGACCAACTTCAACAAGAAGTGCTTTTATGTCCTGGTTAGCGAGTGATGTTGACGTGTAACTTGTGGGTGGAAGCAGGGTTGGTAAATGGAGCACTTGGGACAGTTCAAAACATTTTTTTCTCTGATGGATCCAAACCACCACAACTGCCAATGTATGCTACAGTCTCTTTTGATGATTAAATTGGTTTACCATGGGACATTGGATATCCCAAAATTGTTCCAATAGCACCTGTTGTTAGAGGAAATTGCAAGCAAATCCCATTGCGTATGGCTTGGGCTCTTACAATACAGAAATCACAAGGTTTGACTTTGCAAAGGGAAACCATCAATATCGATGTCGCAGAGAGGCAAGGTTTAACTTTCACAGCAATTTCAAGGGTAAAATCTATTGATGGTTTACGGATATCTTCGCCGTTTACATTTGAAAGGTATTCAAAGATGGCCAAAAGTGCATATGCTACAATCAGGAAGAAAGAAGAACAACGGTTGGAATCCGTTTCAGCTTAAAGATCACAACTATTAGGTTATTAGGTAACTTGATTGTTTATTGCATAGATATTTATATTGACATGTTTCATTGTTATTATTTTAATTAGCAGCAAAAAATATAGATTGCAAGAGAGCAAACCAAATTACAAACAGAATAGGTTTAATCTCTATTTATTCATTGTCTTTTCATATAGTTGTCGAGAAAAAGTTTTTTCCCTATATGTTAACATACACTTTTTCAATATGTTCAATTACAATTCAATTTACAAGCATTTGTTAAGATGTATTACGACATAAAAATATAGTGGCAACCATTATTTTTTTTACTAATTTATTTGGATTTTTGTTCTTCATATTCTTTCTGTATGTGTTGAAAGAGTAAAGATATAGTTAGGTATCTATTTTTTTTCATAATATCCTCACAAGTAAATGTAATTTTTTTTAATTGGGTTTTATCGATTAAATGTGAATGTACTGATGAAATGTGCCAGAAAAACAGTATTGAGTGATAGATTACGGGATGACATGCCAATGATTTTAACATTTATAACCATGACCATGCATGTTACCATTTTATGCAACTTACGTTTTGTTGTATTGTATAATTTAATTATTATTGATATCTTAGAATTTTAGTGCTTATGCCACATTTCCTCCAATGTTGTTTATTGTATTATTTGGTTATCATGATGTTCGAATTCTTAAAACCATATATGTTTTTATTTTCCAGATCTTTGTGTCAAATCCAAATAAAAAATGGATGTAAAAAAAATCAAACATCGTCCAACAGTATGCATCAGACACCTCATAGATGAACCAAGGTTGATATGTCGATTTCAGATACATGTTCTACATCCTGGAAGAGGAAACCTTTCCAAACTAGAAATTCAAAAGGAGACAGGGAATAAATTTGGCATTACTGGTACACAACAAATATTTATTTACAGTTTTCGTACATATGGACAAAGATCGTCAGGTTTTGGGTTGGTATATGACAAGCTTGAGGATGCAATAAAATATGAGCCTAATCGTAGATTGGTGAAGAACGGAATTCGTGATCTTGGCAAGAAAACCCCAAAAAATACTGAAAAAAAAAACAGAGAAAATTCATGGTGTAATGCCAAGAAAATAAAAAAATTGTTGAGCCACTGTCATCACCATCTATATATGAAAAAATAGTGAGAGTGCTTTTCCTTTCTGTTCGCATCATTGTATTTATTCACTCTATCATTGCATGCAGTTATGTAAATGTGTTGAAGATAGTTTATAAGTTTGAATAATATTTTGAATTTTGATTTGTTCCTAAATAATCTGTTGTCAACCTATATCTTATTTATAAGTAGTTTCAATAGCTTTGTGTGCTCGTTCAAATAAATTATTTTTATGATTTGTTATGTTTCTGCTGCAATATGGTAATGTTGGTTGCTAGATTTTTGTTACATGATGGCATTAATGAAATTGTTTTGTAGTAGTTGGGTTTATTTTTATTTTGAATTTCTTTTTGCATTCTGAAATCAATGAAGGGTTATCTTGGATTCTGATGTTCATTGGTGCTTATGGTGTCTTGTGACATTGGTTCATGGTTATGTTCTACTATGTCTGTGTTATGCAAAGAAATTATTTTTATAATTTATTATGTTTCTGTTGGTAGTAACTATGTATTTTTAATGTTATTTATAAGTAGTTTAAATAGCTTTGCGTGTTCGTTCAAAGAAATTATTTTTATGATTTGTTATGTTTCTATTGCAATATGGTAATGTTGGTTACTCAATTTTTGTTACATGATGCCATTAATTAAATTGTTTTGTAGTAGTTGGGTTTATTTTTATTTTGAATTTCTTTTTGCATTCTAAAATCGATGAAGGGTTATCTTGGATTCTGATGTTCATTGGTGCTTATGGTGTCTTGTGACATTGGTTCATGGTTATGTTCTACTATGTCTGTGTTATGCAAAGAAATTATTTTTATAATTTATTATGTTTATGTTGGTAATAACTCTGTATTTTTAATGTTATTTATAAGTAGTTTAAATAGCTTTGTGTGTTCGTTCAAAGAAATTATTTTTATGATTTGTTATGTTTCTATTGCAATATGGTAATGTTGGTTGCTGGATTTTTGTTACATGCTGCCATTAATTAAATTGTTTTGTAGTAGTTGGGTTTATTTTTATTTTCAATTTCTTTTTGCATTCTGAAATCGATGAAGGGTTATCTTTGATTATGATGTTCATTGGTGCTTATGGTGTCTTGTGACATTGGTTCATGGTTATGTTCTACTATGTCTGTGTTATGCAAAGAAATTATTTTTATAATTTATTATGTTTTTGTTGGTAATAACTATGTATTTTTAATGTTTTTTTTAGTTAATTGCAAATGGATCCTAGGATTTGGAGTTTACTACCACTCGAGTTTCTAGATTCTCCTTTGGGTGCCATTTTCAACATTGGTTCGTTTGCGATCAATCTCTAAACATTGTGAAGAGCTATTGTCCAGGCCATCTTTTGTTAGTGCTTGGAAAAATAATAATATAATAGAAACTGGGCTTTTAATTGAACTATTGGGACAGTATCAAAACCATTTTGTATATAAGTTTATCAATCGTATAGGACATACATCTTTGTTGCATGTCCCTTATCCAGAATATAGATATACAATTGAATGTACAGTTGATTCAATCAATTTGCTCTCAAAATATTGTCCTCTACGAGGGCATAAGGATTATTACATCGTAAGTCCATTCATAAAGCATTTCTCAAATATAGGAATTATTGATATAGGAGACTATGGTTTCTTTTCTCTGATAGGAAACACCGGTCAGCAAAAACATGGATGGATACTTGTACGTCATAAGCGTACTGAACACGGTCCTAATTTTTTTATCTGCAGCAATATCTAAAAAGTTTTGAGAGAAACAATTGGTGCTGATGGTGAACCTACTGCTCCTAAAGATGCTGTTTTTTATAAAGGAAAAATTTATTGGTTGCATGTGAAAATAACTTCTGAAGAAGGTGCCTCATATGTGTACAGATTGCACTCGCTGAACATTGAAATGAATATATGGGGTATGCATTCAATTTACATAGGGCGTAGGAAACGATCTATGTGTCTAACCTTACACTGCAACCGATTGATATGTCTTGTGAATGATGGTTTTACAAGTATATGGTGCATAGATGAAATCCAGGATTTCAAACAAGGTCAACATTGTGTTCAACAAACAGATAGTCTTTCGAGGATGGTAGAGGGTTAAGATGGACCCTTTTACAAGGTATGACAAGAAATATAAATAGACCTTGTTCAGACTATCTACCATTCCGAGCAGTTGGAAATTCTATATTGATGTGCAAGAATGCTGAAATTCCATTCATATACTATGATTTGGAAACTTACAGTGTTACTCATTTAGCAGTTGTTGAAAGATCATCGCTTCCAAATCACCATCTACCGTTGCCAACAAACAATTAATGCAGTAACATTATCATGTACAAGAATTCCTTTCCTCTAACTCCAAGCATAGTTTTATTCAATGATCTTCTCCCATTCCAATCCAACATTGTTTCAGTCCTTGTAGGATTTTGGCATGTAATTCAATAGGTTTATGAGTCTTTGTAAATAAACTATCTTTTAGTTTTTGCACTTTGTGCAAATTTTGGTATGTTTTGGTTTAAAATAAAACATGTCTTCAGCCCATGAAGCTTTTTATAAAGAATATGGAAATTTGGAGTGGCTATGTTTGAGTTTTTGCTTCAAATAACTATTTTTATTTCTTTTGATCTAAAATAAGCAGATTTATTTACTGTATAACATCAAAATTTATTGGCTATATCGAGAATTTAATAGAAACAATATTTTACATCTTTTAAATAGTACAACTAATATTACATATCTTTCCCTCACACACTAAAAGATTGCATTATCAACAAATGAATAAACAAAGCATTCGATCTCAACTCGGTATGAGAACAAACATTGCACATTAAAGAACACATTCTTGCACTTGAAATAACAAAGATATTCCATAACTAACAATAATGTAATTTATGATGAATTTCTGTACTAAGTTGACGTAATGTAAAAGGTTTTTCAACAATTGCATATTTCAGTTGCTCAAATTACAATTTAAATAATCAATACGATATTTCACTTTCTCAAGTAACAATTTAAATAATATATGTAATTGTTGCAATTAAAATCCTAGATTTCTTGATTTTAACAATCCATACATTCATTTACATCATATTCATGGATGCAATGCTTACTATTATATTGAAATTGTTACTTTTTGTATTCCTTTAAGAATTTTATTTTTTTAATAAATATCACGAATCATAAAATATATGGAACTGAAATTGCTTAGAAAATAATTCAGTTTCACATTAAATACACATCAATTAAACAACTATTGCAGTATTCGAGTATGGAAATATTTCAGTACAAACATTGCAGATTATATAACAATTTTTCCCTCTTGAAATAACAAAGATATTCCATATTTGCTCCACAATTGACATTCATGCCTTGTTCAAATGAAAACAACATAACTAACGATCATGTAATTTATGATGACTTTCTATACACCACATGTCACAAGACACCATAAGCACCAATGAACATCAGAATCCAAGATAACCCTTCATCGATTTCAGAATGCAAAAATAAATTCAAAATAAAACTAAACCCAACTACTACAAAACAATTTAATTAATGGCATCATGTAACAAACATCTAGTAACCAACATGACCATAGAGCAACGTCACAATTCAACTTAATGCTCACTCACTATGATAATCCACCATAGCACTTCATAAATTAAACATATATTTGTCTTATTAAATTATTTTAATGTTGTAATGCAATGAACCACATTAATTAACATAACCATAATACAATATATTCATACAGAAACGACGCAATCGAACATAACCCTTCGTTTATGTCAAAACATAATTAACACCTGAAAATATCACAACACCTAATCATTGTGCAACATTACAAGGACTTACATATTGTCACATTACCACATTACTCAACATAGCCATAATGCAACATGGCAATTACAAAACATTTGCACTAGTAGAATCTAATAAAACCTTTCCACGACATAGCAAATATTTATTTTAAATGCTAACGTTGGAGTGTGACATTTCCAATGACAATTATCATAACCATTTGTCAAGCTCCTACATACTATTTGAATGCTTGCATTCCCCAATGTATTTGTTAGATTATGAAATGAAACAAAGGCTATGTGACATTCACACAGTTTGCAACGATTTGATGTCACATCTTCGTGACATTTTTTATGTCGCATTGTGACATTGATCATATACATTCTAATAATAATGAACATATGTTCATCATTAATACATACTATTATTATAAAATTATTATTTAATTACCCTTGCTTAACTATTATTAATATTATTTTATTAACATCTAAAATAATATATTATAAAAATCATGTTATTATTTTATTGTTACTTTAATACAGTTATTTTCATTATTAAATACTATATTTTATTCCTTTTACATCAATACTTTAACTAATAACCATATTTTGACAATAAAATAATAACATATATTAGCCATAATGCAACATGGCAATTAGAGAACTTATGGACTATTAGAATCTAATAAAACCTTTCCACCACATATTAAATTTTGATTTTAAATGCTAACATTCCACTCTCACATTTCCAATGACAATTATCACAACCCTTTGTCAACCGCCTACATACTATTTGAATGCTTGCATTCCCAAATGTAATTCACAAATTATGAAATTAAACAAACACTAAAATAAAATTCATGTTATTATTTTATTGTTACTTTAATACAATTATTTTTATTATTAAATACTATATTTTATTCCTTTCACATCAATACTTTAACTAATTAGTAATAACCATATTTTGACAATAAAATAATAAAATACATTAGTATTGTTAAATATTAATATTTTCTTTGTATGGTTGTTATATTAATTTATTACTTTATTCCAGTTATTTTAATTGAACACTATATTATATTAGTTTAACATTCTCAATAAAACAATAAAATATAGTACTATTAAAATTAAACTCATTCTACTCAAATTATATTATTATTTATTTTTAATATTATTTTATTAAGATATAAAATATTAGTTTGACATTCACAATAAAATAATATAATATAGTAATATTATTTTATTATCATTCTACTTAAATACAGTTATTATAAAATTATTTTATAATTTTACTTAACTATTTTTAATATTGTTTTAATAAGATCTAAAATAATATGTTGTATTGAATATTACTATGTAATAAAACATTAATTACCCTCACCTAACTACAATTATTACAATTTTATTACCACATTACTCAACATAGCCATAATGCAACATGACAATTATAGAACTTATAGACTATTAGAATCTAATAAAACCTTTCCACCACATATTAAATTTTGATTTTAAATGCTAACATTCCACTCTCACATTTTCAATGACAATTATGACAACCCTTTGTCAGCTGCCTACATACTATTTGAATACTTGCATTCCCCAATGTATTTGACAAATTATGAAATTAAACAAAGGCTATGTGACATTCACACACTTTGCATGGATTTGATGTCACATCTTCGTCACATTTATTTATTTTTAGACCGTAACATAGGGGAGGATTAATTAAAGTCCGGTGAAAAAGCCACCGGGTGCTGTATTACAGAATTAGCTGGACTTTTGCAGTTGTGAAACATGAGCAGACTGAAAATCTCATGAGTTCCATAGTAGCTTACATAGCCGCAAGGCTCAAAATTTCTGAAAACGAAAATTACAGCATAAAATATCGGAGAGCAACGCATAAGGGGATGGGGAGAATGGGGGAAAGAGCTATTTGGAATTAAACTTCTCCATGATCTTGTTAACTGCTGTCTCTAGCGCAGAAATTTGATTCCCAAAGTCTCCTGTGACATTGGCAACGTCTTTGAATTGTGAGAAGACAACATCTTGAAAGTAGTCCACCCCTCCTTTTGAATCCTTGAGTTCGTTCTTGAGAGATCGCAGCTCAGAGGAGAATTTCTTCCATTGCTTGTGGTCTTCTTCAGTGTTGGATCTGAGCAGGTTGCCTTGTGCATCTGATTTAATTTTGAGGGCATCCAAGGATTGTTGGATCTCAGTAAGTCTCTCTTCCATAGACATTGGATTGGATGACGAGCCCACTGAAGCCATAAGATCAGGTGCGAGCTGAGGCAAACGTGAGAAACCTGAGGAAAGGAAGGTATCCAAAGGCGGTCTCCAGAAACCCGCAGAAACCCAGTAACTGAGGAAGTAACGGAAGCTCCTCCTGATGACTGCTCGAAATGGGGACAGAGCTGCCCATAATAAAGAGGAGCGGAGATCTTGTGAAGAGGCTAGGAAAGATTTTTTGTACTGAAGAATCTCCAGAGCACTCAGCGTTGTTCCAGAGAAATGACTTAAAGGCTCGGGGACATCTCGAAAACGCTTCCCACGCCAATCCTGAAAATATTTAGGGTACATTGCAGTAAGATTCTCTGCCATTGACGACCAGGATGCTTCTGCCCAATAAGGCAGCCTTATTGGCCTCCAGATCTGCCTGCTCATTTAGTCCACGTAGAACGTGGAAGAAAATGATTTCCCTGAATTTTGAGACTGACAAGAGGATTTTTTTGAGGATAGAGATTAAGTAGATGTTGGTCGGCAATTTTTTGGACTTCAAGGCTTGGATGATCAATTTCGAGTCTCCAAACACCACTAGAGAGTCTAAATTTCTCTCTTGGGCTTGCCTGAGGCCTTGCCATAATGCCAATGCCTCTGCCTTATTGTTGGACATTGTTCCTAGCCCCCAAGCATAGGTGGCTAAGATAGTATTCTCATCCGAAAGGAGGACCCCTCCTCCTCCTGCTAGCCCTGGGTTGCCTTTTGAGGCTCCATCAAAAAATAGGGTGCTTTTCTTTAGTTTGGATATCCAAATTAGGAAATCGTTTTCTTCTAGACGGATTTCCCATTTAGCATGGTTGGTAATGGGAGCATTGGGAATAGGATCAGGACAACGGAACTGAGACATCCATCTTTTCTCTTGGGGATCCAGATCTCTGGAATTATTGAGCTGGCTCTTGGCTTCTGACAACTCCCCCAGGAGGGCTTTGCACTTGATTGCAATCTTGACGCTTGAGTTTTCCTCATCCCTGAAAATTCGGCTATTACGTTCCAGCCAGATCTTCCAACAAATTGCTTTAGGGGCCCACATCCAGATTGATTTAAGAAGGTCTTTTTTATGGATATAAAAGGGAGAGATGGTGGCCTAGGAGGCAAACAGGTCAGTAATGGTTGGGGGGATGGTGAGATCCTCAAGATTTAGGAGGAGGACCTCTTTCCAGATTCAATGGGAAAAGGGACAGGTTATCAGGAGATAATTCATTGTCTCTTCCTCTAAGCAGCATAGAGGACATCTTGACGGACATTCCATTCCTCTTTTCTTTAGATTGTCCCCTGTCAAAATACTTTTATGAGTAGCTGTCCAGCAGAAGAGGTCGATCTTAGGAACAAACGGGTAGGTCGAGATAAAGTTCCAACTTGCTGGATTGGGGGCAGCGTAAGGCATAGAGAGGAAGGCTCTGTATCCTTCTATGGTTGTGTATCTACCTGAGCGCTGGCCCCACCCTCTTTTGTCTTTACTGTGCTTTGCTATAGGCGCTTTCCCTTGGAGAAGTTGAATTAAACAGTCCTTTTCGTCATTTATCCAGTGGGGGAGATTGCCAAAATGCCAATCCTTCCAGATGCAGTCTCCTTCTTCCTACCAAATTGAGATGTCCCAAAGAGTTTCTATGTTATTATCGTGATCCTAGGCCTTAATATTCCTTATCCCAGTATTTTGTCCCAGGGGTTGTTCTCCCATGATGGAGTCCTCCCACAACTTAATTTCCTTCCCATTTCTAGGGATCCAATGGAGGTTAGCTTGGAAGTGATGAAGGACTTTGAGACAAAGCTTATGGATGGGTGAGCCTTTCTTGTGAGGAGTTGGGCTATCCAGACATCTTAGCCTTTTCCCAGGGAAGTATTTTCTTCTTAGAACTTTTTTGCTCCAACTTTCTCTTCCAGAAACCAGATTCCAAAGAATTTTGGCCCCCATGGCCAAGTTTTGTCTTGCCAGATCACTGACTTGAAGGCCTCCCTCCTTATAAGGCATTTGGATTTTATTCCAGCTAACCAGATGGATTCGATGGAGGTTCCCTTTACCTCCTTCCCAAAGGAACTTTCTTATCAGCGTCTCCATTTGTTTCAAAATAGAGACCGGAGCGAGCAGAATGGAGTTTTGATAAATTGGAATACTCATTAGCACTGATTTGAGCAGCACTGTTTTACCAGCTAGGTTTAACCAGTTGGAGCCCCAGTTTTGGATTCGGTTCTTAAATTTGTTAATGATAGGAGACCATTGAGCTGCTCTCGAGTCCTTCTTACAGATTGGAACGCCTAAGTAGATGAAGGAGTCCCAGTTGTGTACAACTTCCATGCCAAGAATTATGGCTATCTCCCCAAGTTCCTTTACTGAGCAATTCCAACCATATATCTTACTCTTCTGAAAGTTGATTTTGCTTCCTGAGACCAGCTTATAAGCTTCAAGCTCTTTCTTAAATTGTTTTGCCAAGAAGATGCTAGCTCCACCTAAAAGGATCGTGTCATCCGCGAACTGAGCATGGTTGATGTCTTTTACCTTTTGAGCCAACCAGAGTCTTGAGAGCAGATTCTTTTGCTTACTGGAGATTAACTGAAAGCTTAGGAAGGAGGCTTGAATTGCATAGAGGAGTGGAGATAAAGGAAAGCCTTGTCGGAGCCCTCTGGACGCTTGGAAAAAGTCAGTGGATCTGCCATTTACTAGGGGATTTGATACAACCTTGCACCCAATTGATAAATTGAGGAGAGAAACCAAGTTTCTTCATAACTAAGAAGAGGAAATCATGTCTGACCTTGTCAAAAGCATTGGTGAGATCAAGCTTTATCACCATTCCTTCTTCTTTATTCTGGAAGCTAGAGTGGATAGCCTCTTGAAAAAGGAGGATATTATCTTGAATCTTTCGCCCTTTAATGAACCCCGCTTGATTCTCCGGGATGACTCTGGGGAGAATTTTTTTAAGCCTATTGGCAAAATTTTGGTTATAATCTTGTAATTTAAATTGCAGAGGGAGATTGGACGGAATTTGGAGAAGGAAGTGGCTCCCTTTTCTTTCGGGATTAAAGTTAAAAAGGAAGAATTAGTGCTTCCCCCAATCTTGCAGGTGGTTTGAGAGTACCTTACCATCCTTAAAAGTTCCAATTTAATAATATCCCAACAGCTAGTGTAGAATCTGGCAGTAAATCCGTCAGGGGCAGGGGCGCTATCAGGCTTCATTCGGAACAGGGCTCTCTTTAGTTCTTTTAAGGAGATGGGGGCAGTAAGAAGGAGGTTATCAGCCTCTTGAATCAGGGGAGGTATGAGGTCAAAGGGGTGGTCCAGAGGGTTTAAGGGGTCTTCATCTGGAGCAGTAAAAAGATCTTTGAAGGTAAGGAAGGATGCTTTCTTTATTTCTTCAGAATATTTTATCAGGGAACCTTGAAAGTTGATTTCAGTTACAGCTTTGAAGCTTTTACGAGCTTCAACTTGTTTGTGAAAATAGTTTGTGTTTTTGTCCCCGCTCTCTAGCCACAAGCTTCTTGAATTTTGACGCCAGAATTCTTCTTTGATTCTACAAGCTTGAAAATAGGACTTTTGAAGATCTGATTCTTTGGAGAGAGTACTTTTGGAGATGGGAAGGATGTCCATAACTTGCTGGTGATTTTCAAGGGATTTTTGGGCTGCAATTCTACAGGAAGTAGGTGAGGTTAATTGCTTAGCCCAAATCTTTAGATCTGATTTGAGCCTCTTAAGTTTCTGCTCCTAGGTGAAGGAAGGGGATCCAGGGATCGGGGCAGACCAGGAATCCAAGACTACTTGCTGAAAATTCTCTTGGAGCAGCCAGAGCGGGCTAAAGCGAAATGGGATAGGGCCAAGAATGGATTCAGAGGAGAGCTCCAACAAGATCGGTTTGTGATCAGAGGTGCAGTTGGGGAGAATTTTAGAGGAAGCCAGAAATCCAAAAATGAGGAAGTCAGAATGAATGAGGAATCTGTCAAGGTGAGCTGCGATATGCCCAGGCCCCAGCCTTTTGATGGACCAGGTAAATTTCCCTGTGGGAGGCTTAATATCCATCATATCCCAGTTGAGGATAATGTCCTCTACCCATTCTCTAGCTTGATCCCTTACTAGGGAGCCTCCTTTCTTCTCTTCAGCGGCCAGCGTGACGTTGAGATCTCCAGCTATGATGATGTTTCTAGGAGTGTGCAGGCTTAGAAACGAATCAATGGAATCCCAACAATTGCATTTTTCAGAAAAGAGCGTAGGAACATACATATTGAAGAGACTTACTTGCTGTCCAGAGTCCCGGTGGAGAAAATTTGTGAAAATCCAGTGATCGCTACTTTCTTCATTGACACACTCAAATTTGGTAGAGTCCCAGAATGTGGCTATTCCTCCTGAGGCCCCCTTTGAGCTTATTGCTTTCCCAGGGCCCTTTTTCCAGAAGGCGTGTCCTGCTTGATACAGGATTGAATCCTCCATTTTTGTCTCCTGAATTAGCAGAATATTTGGCTTGTTTATTCTGATGATGTCTTTCAGTGCTTCTTCTTTTGTTTTGGAGCCTAAACCTCTGCAGTTCCAGGAGACGTATCACATTTAAACTTTCTTGGGTGGGGAGGCCCCCTTGGAGGCCTGACCTTGCTTCGATCTTGTACTAATCATGGTTGGCAGAGTTTTCTTTGATTTTTCGTCCTCTAGTGGATCTCAGAGGCGTTGCATGTGAGCTGCTGGATTCCGAGGCTCCTTCATCGGAGAAACTGCCTTGGTCAGAGTCTAGGTTAGAAGGATCCTCCTCCTGGCCGATAATCTTCGAAAGCTCTCCTACAGGGGTGGTTGAGGCGAGAAGAGGGATATCATCAGAGACGACGGCAGGGGATTCTGTGACGGGTTGCTGGGGGATTTCACCAGGTTCAATGGGTTCTGCCAAAGTAGATCTGGCGTTATTCCTTTCTACTGCGATTGTTCCTTCAATTGTCGAGGGGTGAGGGAGGGATACCGACTTTGAGGTTGATTCCTGAATAGGGTTGGAAGCTAAGATCCTTCCTTCTGTGGATGCCCCCTTACTGCCTGGATTAGGGTTATGGGCTTGCAATCCAGTTACTGCGATTGTTCCTTCAATTGCCGAGGGGTGAGGGAGGGATACCGACTTTGAGGTTGATGCCTGAATAGGGTTGGAAGCTAAGATCCTTCCTTCTGTGGATGCCCTCTTACTGCCTGGATTAGGGTTATGGGCTTGCAATCCGGTTCTTGGTCTTTTCTCTTGAGCTTTCGGGGCTGCTTTCCCTTTCTTGGCTCTTTGCCATCCTTCTGTTTCGTCCCCTTGTTGATTTTTGGGACAGTTTCTTTGGAAATGACCATGCTCATGGAAGTGTCTGCATTTGAAGGGCAGCTGCTCATAATCCAACTGTTGATAGTGATGCCAGGCACCCACAAAGATCTTGATTGCTTCTGGAAGCCCGGCCTCAAGGTCCACCTCAACGCAGATTCTAGCACAGGAATATTGTCCCTTGGGGTCTGCCTTTTCAATGTAGCGTCCAAGCCCATTCCCTATTTTTTCCATAGATTCAGAGTTCCAGCAGTGCGCTGGAAGATTTGGGAGGCGAACCCAAATAGGGACCTCCTTTGGGGCATCAACATTCGGGTCAAAATCCGGGGTCTAGCGGTTGAGATACAGGCCCTGAGACCCCATGAAGTAAGGTCCATTCCTGAAAATGAGATCTCGATCATCTTTGGAGATGAATTCATAAATATAGAAACCTCTGCCCACCAGATAGCAGGTCACGCTGTGCTTCAGTTGAGGCCTCCAGTTTCTTTGAGTCCAGTCATTAGTGGTTCTGGTGGATGGCCATAAACCCATGAACTGCCCGACCAGTCCACGATCCGCCAAAGCCAGAGCAATCTTAATGGGTTTTTCTTCTGGCAAGGCAATTTCAGGTATTGCATCCAATTTCTTAATGAATTTTGGAAAAGGGGGGGCCACCGGTTTCTTCCCGGCTGGCACTAAGAGCCTCCTGAAGGCTTCCTCAGCAAAGAAAGGCGGGGAGGGAGGGGAATTCCCTCCCCCAAGAGCAGCCATCGCGGCCGCTGGGCAGCGCTCGCAGCAGAAACCCTAGCTTGTTCTCACGGAGCGCTCGCAACCTCAAGATCCTAGAATGAGAACCACATCTTCGTCACATTTATTACTTTATTTGAGTTATTTTAATTAAATACTATATTGTATTTAATATTCTTATGTAATAAAACATTAACTAACTATAATTATTACAATTTTACTATTATCTAAAATATTACAATGTATGTTAAAACCAAAATTATTAATATATGAATTGTTTCCTAATATTAATTACACTTACCTAACCAATATTATTACTATTTTGTTATTATTTAAAATATTATAGTATACTTTTTATAAATAATAAAAACATTTTTACTAAATTAATTGTTTCCTAATAGGAAAAAAATTCTCTAAACTATACCATATTTATATTCAAGATTGATAAATTAATATGGATTATTAATTTGTTGTAATATTGACATACATTATTTATTATTTTAAATACTAGGACATTTATTTAAATTCAAATGAATATTAAAATAATTAAGTGTAAAGGTATTAAATTTCAATTTTAATACCTTTAATCATAATAATTAATTATATTTATTATTATATATTCTAATAATTAAATAAACAATATTACTCTCATTAATACTTTTTATTATAATAATTATTTATATTTATTATTACATATTTGAATAATTAAATAATTAAGTGTAAAAGTATTAAATTTCAATTTTAATAAATTTAATTATAATAATTAATTATATTTATTATTATATATTATAATAATTAAATAAAAAATATTACTCTTATTAATATTTTTATTATAATAATTAATTATATTTATTATTATATATTATAATTATTAAATAAACAATATTACTCTCATTAATCTTTTTTATAATAATTATTTATATTTATTATTATATATTTGAATAATTGAATAAACATTATTATTGCCATTAATACTTTGTAAATATGTCTATGTGTTCACCCGTTACTAGCAACAACCACATTTAATTAATTAATGTGTCTGAATACGTCGACAGACGTAAATTTAGGCACATACTTTTTATATTAATGTTTTTCCCTATGGTATGTGGTTAAATTTACGCCTATCGACGTATTCAGACACATTAATTAATTAAATGTGGTTGTTGCTAGTCCTAATGGGTAGGTTATTCTATCATTTTGCAAAGCTTAGCACACCATGAATACGCTTTCTCTGAGTTGATTTGCATACGCTTTCTCTGAGTTGATTTGTAGTTTTCTCATCAATTTTGTGTAATTAAATCAATTCACTCTGAATTTGTAGTGGAGTTATTTATGATTTTACAATGGGTTTATTGTCATTCATTCTCCACGAACATACATAACTAATTAGATCTATGTAACTAATTAAATCTATGCATTTTCAAGTTTTGAAGTAGATCTGTTAAAGAAATTCGCCATGAGTTTGCCTCCGAGCAATCCGTCCAACGGAAATTTCAGCAGTTAGAAATGAGTTTGGATGGGGAGCGTCACCAGATGCAGCCACAAGTAAAGGACCCACCAAACACAACTACACCTCCATCAGTCCTGCCCTGATAGCCATTGTTGTAGTTCTAGACAGCGCTTTACTGGTGGTAAGTTACTACAAGATTTTTTCCAAGTATTGCAATGGAGACCATTTTTCAGGAGGAGACGTAGGAGTTTGGACTCTGAAGAGAATATACAAGTCTTCCACTTATTTAGTGGAAGGATTCCAAAACCCATAACGCTGGGAGATAATTACACAATCATATGGGCTGGATGAAGTTGTGATGAGATCCATTCCTCTGTGCAGATTAATGCGATTTACTGCGACGGTAATAATGGACAAGCATGAGAATGTTTTGGACAGTTGTAACCCATTTGCGGATGCTTACAGGTATTGAATGCGTGCCCATTTATTTTGTTCAGAGCACAAAGAGAACCAATGACAGCTGTTGTTCAATAAATTTTATTACAACCAATGGCAACTGCTGTTCAATGAATAAATTTAATTACAACTAATGACAGCTGCTGTTCAATGAATTTAATTACATACAGGGCCCTTCCATGTAAATATAATTTAAAATTTATTAATTTAATTTGGTCATGTTATATCATGATTTAATTTTTTGAGCTCGCCACCACAAACATGCGAGAAGGGAAACCGTCGCGTCAAAGAAGATTAGAACGTTGAAAAACTGTGATTACAAACCATTCCAATGAAATGATTAGGGTACTGTTTTCACCTCAGCTATGAGGCATAGTTACATTCATTTATGTCAATGTCAGGATGACGCACGTTACATTCATTTATGTCAGGAGAGTTAAGACAGGATGACACATAGTTACATTCATTTATGTCAATGTCAGGATGACGCACTGTTACATTCATTTATGTCAGGAGAGTTAAGACAGGATGACGTAGTTACATTCATTTATGTTAGGAGAGTTAAGACATGCAATCATGATTAAATACGACTTTTACTATTCTAAGCTAATAGAATTGCATATAAATGATTTTCAATATATTTAAAAATATATATAAAAATTTGTAATGTTAAACTTTACAAAAACTTTAAATTTGGATTGGTGAAATAGAAACTAATATAAGTCAAGGGCATATCGATTACATAATATCCTGCCTGCGGTAGGAATATAATAAGGTTATTCTATGTAGAAGGAAACTTAGGATATTTTAAATTAATAATCTATTCTAGTTTTCTATCAGAGCTTGTGTTCTTGGTTTCCCTAGACAAGGCAAGGAGATAGCACAACATCCTTTATATTTGCCATATATAGCTAAGATTTTATCAAGAGACCACCTCTCTTAAAGAAAAGAAGTGCATTGTAGCAGAATTTCCAGTTTTATTTAGCAAAGTTTTTAGTTTTATTTTTATTTATTTTTATTTTTATTTAATTTGGTAACTCATGACACCTAGATAATCTTAGTATGAGGATATTCACATACTAATATTTAGACTCAAATCTTGTAGTGCAAATACAAATCTTGCAACAACATATACAAGTCATGCAATAGTAGACTCAAGTCATTTCAGGATTGGAGAAGTTCATTGATCTAATAGTTTGTAGTTTTTCATTTAGATCTTCTAGAATGCATTGGAGCCCTAAAGTAAAACTACCTGAAATTGCTGGTTGTAGTATACCAATGCAATTATAGGCAATTTTTTTTGTTTTTTATGTGATTTCATCAAACAATTTACTTTTCACAAACACTTTGCATACTCATAAACATATTTTGCCAAACATATTACCAATATTCAAACACGTGTGAAATGAGGGTGATAACATAGATACTCAATATATGTGTGGAAACTGAGATCACCACAACACTACTCTAATGGCAGCTACAACAGCTACAAAGCACTATCAAAACCAAAAACTACCAAGTACCAGGAATATGCCACGGCTCTTAACTTGTCACCCTCTAATTGATTCTGAATTCCTGAATTTTCTGCTACAGTTGGTAACGGCTTCTTTTGGTGATTCTCGACTTCTCCACGGCGTCATCGTTTCCACCCAAAAAAGAGTCACAGTCTGCCAAAATGATGTGACAGTCCCACAAACCCCCCCCAACCTAGCTCCAACTTGGACTCTCCTCCTAGAGGCTTGCAGCCTATTCTAACAAACCGCGGCCTCTCCCCAAGGGGGTGTGGCCAAATGCTGAGGCTCTTGGCCACACCAATCACTAGATCAAATAAAAAACCATATCATAATACACAAGTGAGGTGTTTCCCCTCTTAGTCACTTTTAAAAATAAAACATCTTTTCTAGCTAAGTGACATCAATAGCTAAGTGACATCAATAGTGACTCCTTAATTTCAAGGATTATAGTATCGGAAGCTATCCCTAACTGCAGAACAGGGGAGCCCAAAATTGGGGACATTACATTGGTGTGTTTGATGGAGAGCAAGTGGATAACTAGACTAAAGCATATTCCTCATATTTTAAATACAAGGCGGAGCTCCTACAAGATGATAGCATGTCACCTCCAAGGGTTGGTAACACAATGGTGGGACACTATACAACATTGATGGGTTGAAATAACACCTATGTGTAGAACTAAATGATGTGGCAGTGATCCACACTTGTCATGCATCACTTGTTGGAATGAACTTTGAACTACTCTTCTGGAGCATTTCTATCATCTTGGTTATAATGAAAGTTAATGGGAAAGGTGGCTTCAGATGCATTAGTTTTCCAGTTAGACAATGCACCAATACATTGGGGTTCGAGAAATATTCCAGAATGCATCACTTCTAAATTCCTTCTCTCTATGTTGTCGTTTCCTAGTTTTCCTTCAAAATTTGGAAAATCATATTGAAATCCCTAATGGGGTTTGGTGGTGTTTCTAAATCTTTCCCTTAATCAATGGGTTTTTATTTTTATTTTTTGTTCAACACTACGTACTCTCTCTTTTAGTAATATTTGATCCTCCTTGTTATTAGATCTTTTAGAGAATTTCATTCTCTTAGATTAAAAGATTTAGTGTTAAATAGATTTCTATGTACTTTTTCAATTCTTCTTTTTGTATGAAAATGTTTGACATATTTTCTTTTCATTTTCTAATCTTGTATTTATGTACTTATTTTTCTGGTAGGAATGACCTTAGAGTACTAAATGTATATATCAATAATAGACTAAATAACATGAAGATATTGCAAGTATCGCATTAAAAGACCGAATATAGCAAAATAAGATAAACAACGTAAATATATTGCAAGGATCACATTAAAAGAGTGAACTCTAGCAATTGGGAAAGGCTAAAAGTATATTTAATAAATGCCAACAAAACCCTAAGAGGAAAAAACCTTAATATACAAGCATGAAATTAGGGTTGAGTAGGAATCTTGAGTTAGACTCAATTGCTAAGTTGCAGGAAACTCAAGTTTAAGTGCCGTACTGGAACCGAAAACTCATCGAAACTCCGAAACGGGTAAGAAAATCCATGGAAATGCCACCGACCGTACTGTACGGTGTTTCATGATTTGGAAACGTCGTATAGTACAACCGACGACATTTCACGATTTGGAAACGTCGTACGGTACGACCGACAACGTTTCCATGGAGTTTTTGATCCATACGACGCGTTTCCATTTCTGTTTTTTTTTTGGTGGGGCCAAAAGCTGATGTGGAATGTAATTAATTATTTAATTACCCTAATTAATCTCTAAACCTAATTTCAACTCTATAAAACAAATCCTTTCATGTTAAGATAAATCACTCAGCCATTGTTTTGTATTTGTGTGAGCCCGACAGTCCACTCAGCCGCTGCATTTGCTGGATAGTACGTTCGATTTTGTTTTTGTTTGTAGCCGGGAGGGAAGCCATATAGAGTTTTTTGCTTGGAAGCTGTACATCATTGTTTTTTGCTTGCAGTGGACGGCCGTACAACAGAGGTACAACAGAGCTGATGTTCAACTTTCATTGAGCCGTACAGGCTACAACATGTTATTCCAGTCGTACATAGTTTTTTTAATGCTGCCATACAGAGTTTTTTCTGCTGCCGTACAATTTTTTTTGGTTGCCGTACAACAACCGTACAACATGGTGTAAGCATGGTGTAATGTTTTATTTTTTGTGGTTCTGGATTTGTGCTTAGATTTGTACAGGTGACCAACTCCAAGACAATCGTTGCAGCAAGATTGCAAGGTTACTATCAGTTGTACAACAAGGGCAGAAGGTAAATATTTCTGTGGATTGATTGCTTATTGTTTGTAGTACATACTTTGTACAATTCTTGGCCACCTTGAGCTTATTTGTTTGTTTTCTTGCAGGTCTCATGGCTTCTCATACTATAGCTCCTCCAGCCCCAAGAGATACTCAAACAACCAAGTAACAAGAGTACTATTCTCTTTGGAAGTATGTCACCAAAATCAAGCAACTTCTAGGTGGGGGTTCATGGGAATGGAGGTGAAACCTTTGCAATAATGGCAAGATATACAACGGCTCTTACACAAGAGTCGAGGCTCACATCTTGCATTGAAGGGGTAAAGGGGGTTTATGTTTGTGGCCATACCAAAAATCTAGAAGAAAGCGCCAAATTCAATAGAGAGCACAATGATGCTATGAGGTTGAAAGAACAAAGAAGCAAGTTTGGAAAGAGTGCCATTGGAAACACTATCTTAGCTACTACAAGTGAGCCATGTATTGTCCATGAAGCAAGGAAGAGGAGGAGCACAACTTGAAGATGAGATGGCAAGCTCTACATTAGGGGATAACGATAGTAGATTGTTGAAAATGTTCAACAATCAAGAGAGATATGAAGCAGAATCCAGAGTAGGAAGGGCCCTCTATGCATGTGGCATTCCATTTAATGTGGTTCGATCCCTTTATTGGCAAGATATGGTGAGGGCCATTAACAAAATCCCTCAAGGTTTCAAAGGGCCAAACTATGAAAAACTTAGAACAATTTTGCTCAAGAAAGAGAGGCTTCTTATTGAGGATGTTTCAAGACCTATCCGAAACTCATGGGCCAACTCAGGGGTGTCCATTATTTCAGATGGATGGACTGATACAAGGCGTAGGCCATTGATCAACATCATTGCATCTTCACCTGCAGGAGCAATGTTTTTGAGAGCAGAAGATTGTTCTGGTGAACTAAAAGACTCCCACCTTATGGCTGATGTTTTGATTTCTGCTTTTGAGCAAGTTGGACCGGATAAAGTGGTGCAAGTTATCACAGATAATGCACCGGTTTGCAAGGCTGTAGGATTGATTATTGAGAGCATGTACAATCATATATTTTGGACTCCTTGCATTGTCCATAATATAAATATGATCTTAGAAGAGATTGAGCATAGAAATGCATGGGTTAAGGAGATCACAGGGCAAGCTAGAGAGATCATAAAATTCATCACTAACCATCACTTATCTCAAGCAATATATCGAGAATACTCCAATTAATTGGAGTTGATAAAAGTTGCTGAGACTAGATATGCCTCAAACTTCATCATGTTGCGTCAACTTGTTGAGGTAAAAAATGCACTGATGTGTATGGTGGTGGGCCCAACTTGGGCTGAGTGGAGACAAGCAGATTCATAGAGGGGAAGTTGTGTGCACCGGTTGTTGATTGATGAAGATTGGTGGAGAAAGATAGATTTCTTGCTCAAGTTCACATTGCCTGCATTTGAGCTTCTTTGAGAAGAAGACACATATAGACCTTTCCTAGGAGAGGTTTATGATGGCATGGATAGCATGGTTGAAAAAACCATGGAAATTATTACACATGAAGCTCCAAGTCTACTTTTTATTGATGCTGATTTTGCGGAGTAGGTGAGAAGCATCATTGTTACCAAGTGGAATGGATTTAACACTCCATTACACACTTTGGCACATGCTCTTATGCCACACTTTTATGATATTGAACTCATTGCTCAAAGCAATGGGAAGAGGAAGGCCCCACATCAGGACAAGAAGGTGGAGATTGGGGTGAAGAAATCCTTCCAAAGGTTGTCTTCGTCTTCTTTACAAACTGAAGTGAGGGAAGAATTTGCTTGTTTTGATTTTGGATTGGAGGATTTTGGAGACATGTCAGCTTTGGATGAGAGGGGCAGTATGAACCCACTTAAATGGTGGAATTGTTATGGGGAAAATGGTGTGCATTTGCAAATCCTTGCCACTCGCTTCCTATCACAAGTGGCAAGCTCTTCAGCAGCAGAAAGGAATTGGAGCACTTATGGTTTTATTCATTCTGTGAAACAAAACAGGTTGGGATCACAGAAGGCTGAGGATCTTGTATATGTGCATTCAAACCTGCGCCTTGTGTCTCGTAGGGGTGAAGAATATACAAGTGTACCTGATAAAGAATGGGATGTTGAGGCAGAAAACCCAGACTTGGATCTCTCTCTTGCTGCTTTTGATATTAATGTTGGTACTAGTGGTGCAAGTGGAGGTGGGATTGGCTCTTCAACTCCACGCGCTACTGTTATAGGACAAGCCTCTTGTTCTATTTTTGATGATGTTGATGAGGAGTATATGTAGCCTAAAGTATAAACTTATAAAGGATAATTTTGGATGTAAAGCCTCATCTATAAAGGATATTTTGGGATGTAAAGCCTTATCTGATAAAGGCTCAGTTAATAAAGATGTGTTTTTCNATTTGTCTCATTCTTATTTTTTTACAAAACAATGAGGCACACACACACACACACACACACACACACACACACACACACACACACATATATGACGTTTCCCCCGATGTACCCATTTTTGGGGGGTCGCATTTCTAGGTGTCTCCGTTTCGAAAACTCGGAAACTTTTCCATGTTTCGTGCAACTTAGCTCAATTGTCTAGAAAACTAGGAAAAATGGGGGCCTTGGATGGACTAAATTTTCAGTAGTTTGTTTGAGTCCATAACAATAGGCTAAAAATTTAATTAATAAATGCTATCAAATAACTAAATAGGCTCAAAAATTTAATTACTAAATGCCAACCTAACCCTAAGAGGCCAAATCGTAATATACAGTCATAACATTGGTTGAGTAGGAATGTTGTGTTGGAATTAACAAGAGAGCCTTGTGAGGGCAATAATTTTTCACTAGTATGCCCATTTTAGGTTTTATTTAGCTTGTAGGAAAGAAAATTTAAACCTCCGACGGCTTGCACTTATTTGAAGAACTGCATGACAAAGATTCCATGAATGTTGTGAGTATCTATGCCTTTTTATCATGATAATGTCTACTAAGGTGTCTCATTTTCTCTCGTGAAGGCTTGTGATGAACCTCCTGCAATAAACAATGAGAATGCATGATATAACATAAATAATGGAGCACCGAAGATATTTTATTGATCGCAGGCCACTTTGAGGGCGTAACCTCCTTTGAGCAAGTTCAATACAGAATAACTCTTGGATGTCTTTATTAGCCTCAACACATACTTATATACTAAGTCTAATCTATTAACTATTACTCCCCATGAATGTGGGATAATGCAACTTATTATTTGGACGACTTAACAACTATTACTTACTCCCCATGAATGTGGGATGATACAACATACTAATGGGATGACTTACAAAGCATATGCATCCGACAAAATATACTAACAAAATAAAGAGGAGGGTTGACACGAGTTCTTAACATCCCCTCCCTCTTAGAAAAGCTTTGTCCTCAAAGCTTTAGATGTGGAAACTATTGTTGAATCTGAAGGAGTGGTTCCCATGTAGCATCCTCTGGTTGCATGTCGTGCCACTGAATTAAGATCTCTGTGATGGACCGAGAGTGAAGCTGATGAGTGCGCTTATTGAGGATGGCCTCCGGTTCCAAAATGATGGAGCCTTCCTTATCTAGTTCTGGTAAAACAGTTTGTGATCTGATGTTGGTACCAATCACTTTCCTGAGAAAAGAGACATGAAATACTGGGTGAATACGAGAAGAAGCAGGAAGCTCCAATTTATAAGCAAAATACCCAATCTTCTGAAGATCCTTATATGGCCCATAGAACTTTGGAGATAGCTTCTGATGCCCTTTGAGTTTTAGGGAGGATTGCTTGTAAGGATGCAGACGAAGAAAAAACATATCACCGACCTGAAAGGTGCGCTCAGAACAATGTTAATCGGCTTGTTGTTTCATGTGGTTTCTTGCCATGTGAATATTATCTTGCAGAATGTGAAGAATTTGGTCGCGGTTTCGAAGAACCATGTCAACTGCCTAAACTGGTGAACTGTTGGGGGTGTAAGGAAGGAGAACTGGTGGTGCCTAACTATAAAACTGCTTCATATGGAGTCATTTTAGATGCAGTATGGTAGGAAGTATTGTACCACCATTCAGTGAGAGGGAGCCACTTTGCCCACTGATGTTGTTGTTCATAGGTGAAGCAACGAAGATAAGTTTCCAAAAATTTGTTGATGACTTTAGGCTGACCATCTATTGGTGGGTGATATATTGAAATCATATTCAGTTTGGTGCCAATGAGGCAAAAGAGTTCGATCCAAAAATGACTTGTGAAAGTTGCGTCGTGGTCTGAGACAATGGAAGAAGGAATTCCATGAAGACGAAATATTTGGTCCATGAAAAATTATACGATTGAGGAGGCGGTATATGGATGGCTGAGAGCAAAAAATGACTATATGGGGAGAGTCGATAAACCGTAACCAAGATTACAGTCTTCCCTCCATATTTAGGGAGCCCTTCAATGAAATCCATTGAAATATCTGTCCAAATCCTTGTAGGGATGGGAAAGGGTTTGAGCAAGCCGGGGAGGAGTGTAGTTTCACCCTTGTGGCGCTAGTAGGTATAACATTCGACAACCATCTGTTGAATTTCCCGTTTCATTCCATTCCAAAAGAAGTTACATCGTGCTCACTCATACGTTTTGAGGAACTCAGAGTGCCCTGCCGATGGAGAAGCATGGAGTTCATAGAAGACAACTTGGTGAAGATCTGTGCTCTGGGGAAACAACAGACGATCCTTGTATCTTAGAGAAGAACCATCCCAAGAGTAGTGCGGCACAACATAAGGATTACTGGCCAACTCTTGGATGATTTTAGATAAGGAGGAGTCATTGACATAGCCTTGGTGAATAGATTGTAACCATTTTGGAATAGGCATAGAAATAGTTGAAAGAGAAGCATGGTCATCAAATGTGCGGGAAAGAGCATCTGCTACAATATTTTCCTTACCCTTGTTGTAAGTGATCTCATAGTCATAACCCATGAGTTTTCTAACCCATTTTTGTTGTGTTGGGGATGAGACCCGTTTTTCCAAGAAATATTTTAGACTATAGTGATCAGTCTTGCAGAAATGATTTGTATGATTCAGTATCTCTGACTTCTCTAAACCATTCAGATTCCTAAAAAGTAAGATGCCTAAGCTCCTCCAAATTTTCAGGATCTTCAGGATCTTTATAAATATTACAGCAAGCCATAGGTGTCCTTGTAGGCAATGGGTATTATATAAAATTAAGAAAATCTTTATGTTAAGGGCAGATAGTATGGAAACATTGGTGTTGGACCTTATTCCCTAAGAGGTATCGACGCCACTTCTGTACTGCATGCAAAATAGCCATCATTTCCTTCTCATATGTAGAGGCGGATAAATTCTTACCGGAAAGGGATTTGCTAGTGAACGCAATGGGATGTTCATCTTTGAGGAGGACAACACCAAGTCCATTGTCGCAAGCATCACTCTCAATAGCGAAGGGCTTGGAAAAATCAAGCATAGTTAGAATAGGTGTGGTACACATAGCTTGTTTTAGTTTGTCAAATGCACACTCAACAATAGGTGTCCATGTAAACGCATCCTTTTTTAGTAGAGTTGTTAATGGAGCTACAATATTTCCATAATCATTTGACAAACTTGCGGTAGTAGTCAGTCAGTCCCAAAAACCCAGAAGGCTCTTTAGTGTCTGAGGATGTGACCAATTTTTCATGGCATCTATTTTGGCAAGATTGACGCAAACCCCTTGTGCTGAAACAATATGCCCGAGATACTCTACTTCCTTCTGCCCAAAAACACATTTAGACTGTTTGGCAGTTTGGCACAGAGATGATGATCATGAAAAAGTTGCAGTACAAGATCCAGATGTTGGAGATGCTCGGGCCATGTTTTACTATAGATGAGGATATCATCAAAGAAGACCAGAATGAAGTTTCACAAGTAGGGCCATAATATTTTATTCATCAATGCCTGGAATGTGGAAGGAGCATTTGTGAGGCCAAATGGCATGACCAAAAATTCATAGTGGCCATCATGTGTGCGGAAAGCTGTTTTAGGGATATCATCCTCATGAACCTGAATTTGGTGATACCCAGAATGAAGAACCAACTTGGAGAAAAAATGAGCACCATTGAGCTCATCCAAAAGATCATCAACAATAGGAATTGGAAACTTATCCTTGATTGTGATTTGATTAAGTGCTCGAAAGTCGATGCAGAGGCACCATGACCCATATTTTTTTTGGACATGAAGAACCGGTGAAGAGAAGGAACTGGTACTAGGGCGAATAACACCTTGTTTCAGTAAGTTTCGAACAAGCATCTCAATCTCAGTCTCGTGGTGAAACTGGTAGTGATAGGGCTTGATGTTGGGAGGGACGCTTCTAGGAAGGAACAGAATATGATGGTCGTCTGGTCTTGAAGATGGAAATCCTACTGGTTCAACAAACACACATACATATCGATGCAAATTTTGTTGTAGATCCAAGGGAGTAGTTGAGATCATTGAAGGTTGCATCTGAATGAAATGGAGCTGAGCGATGACACCATGTGAACTCTTCTTAAGGATATTTTCCATGCGATGTGAATTGATGATGATGAGAGACCCTGGTTGTAAGCCCCTCAATGTGTGTTTTTTCCCATTGATTGAAAACTGGATCCAAAGTTCAACAAAATCCCATAAAATGGGTCCAAGTGAGGGTAACCATTGAGCGCCCAAAACCACATCACATTCACCTAAGGGTAAGGAAAACATGTCAGAGAGAAAGTTATAATCCCCAATAGAGATTCGCACATTACGACACTTCCCTTTTCAAGGTAAGGTGCCCCCATTGGCAATCATAACTTCAAAGCTAGAGAAAGCATGGACAAAACAATCAACCTGTTTGGCGATCCTCGGGTCAATGAAGTTATGAGTGCTACCATAATCAATGAGCATTGTAAGAGGGAGTTTTTTGAAGAAATATCTGACCCACATGGTTTGTGGGGTGGTGACTCCAGCTAATGCATGGATAGATATGTCTAGTTGTTCTTCTTGGAAGGTCAAAAGGCAGTTGTTGAATGTCACCATAAACATCTACTAGATCCTGAGCATCATAAAAAAGTTAGGTGCAGGCGGAGAATCCACATCCAAAAGATAGAGATTTTGCTCAGCACATCGATGTCCTGGGGTGAATTTCTCGTCAAAATTATAACAAATCCCTTTTTTCACGACGTTCCCACATCTTGGCTTCAAACAAATGCTTGATAGGAGTGGTTCTAGGAGTTGGTGGAATTTGGGGTCTTTGGGGAACCATATTTATGAATGGAACAACAATGGATTTGGACTGTTGTTGAGCCTTGATCTTGTCCTCTACTAACTTAGACAACCCTAGGGATTCCATCATTGTGTTGGGATAGGAAATTTTAACCTTAGATCATATTGTATCCTTCAAACCACTGATAAAAAAACTCAGGTAGAATGCATCAGGAAATCCTTCGCTGTGATTGGCCAGTTTCTCAAATTCTGTTTGATACTTCCTCACAGTGATAGTTTGGCGAATTTTGATGAGTGCTACTATGAAGTCATCAAAATCATTGTGGCCAAATCGTTGCAAAAGGAGTTGGAAAATTTTTGCATGAGCCTTGATGTACCAACAAAACCATTGAAGGGCTTCATGTTCTAAATGAAACGATGCAAGTGGGACTTTATTGACACCAAAAGTGTTATGCAGACTGAAATATTGTTCTGCCCTGTAAATCCATCTAGTCGGATCATCACCATTGAAGCGAGGAAAAACTAGCTTTGGGCCACTAAAGTTGCTAGAGGAAGAGAACCCAGTGTCCGCAGAAGACTTGGGCTGCCATTGGTTGTTCATGGGTGAATCTTGAAGATGGAGGCCAAGAAATTTTTGATCAAGATCTTTGAGTTTGGAATTGATGGAGGCAAGTTCTTCTTCCATTTGTTTATTTGCTCCGGTGCGGGTGACAACCATAAGCATATATATATATTTTTTTAGAAAATGAAAATTTTGAGTTGGGAAATACGTGAAGGGGTAATTGGGGTTTTACTGGGTTTTGGACACTTTCTTAGGGACATGAAGCAAAAAATGCGAATTTTAGAAGTGGGGTGAAGAAATTGGAGAATTTTTCAGAGAGGGACAAGGAAGCAGAAATGGGAAACGAACACCGTGGAAAAATTTGAAGGCGATTGGGTGAGAATCGAAAAAGTTATGGCAAACCCTAAAAATAGTAAAATGTGGAATTTTGGGCTTCAAGAAGTGGAATTTGGGATAGGGTCCTCGAGGATGGAATATGCAAAATGGGATTACGGGAGTTACAGTGAATTTTCAAGGTAAATGGAGCTAAATCAAAGAAGATATGGCCAAAAATATGAATTTTATAGTTTTTTTAATTCGACTGGAAATGGAGGAAATGATCTATGGTGGTGTTGGAAAGCTGCACTTTATCAACTAGAAATTGAGGAAATGATCTGTGGTGGCTCTGGAAATCTGTGCTTTATCAATTGTAAATGGATATGGACCCTGGGTATGTGCGGCTTCCTAAAGGTTCAAGGGATTCACTCGGCCACCAATGTTGTCTAACGACTTCCATATTGGGGCAGTACCCCTCACTCCACGACTCAGGTAAAATTGATAACCTCTTTGCAACAAATGATAGCTCTTGGTTTACCTCATGGGTGGAAACTAGTCAATCAGGTAGGGGTCGTTTCTCTTTTCACTTGGCAAGTCCTCTCAATGTCCAGCTACTTCGAGGTTCCTATGGTACTCATCACAATGAGTTTTAGGGTTAGGCCCAAGTACTTCCCACAATTAAGCGAATAGGGTTTATTCCCTGATATGAATGAATGATATCGTCACAAGAAGAAGAACTATTGCACTAATCACAACGCTGGAAAGCACTGCAAAAGAAAAAAAAATTGGCAGAAATTCCACCCAACGAGCCCAAGAAAGTGCTCGGATACCAGATGTGATGAACCTCCTGCAATAAACAATGAGAATGTACAATATAATAGAAATAATGGAGCACATAATATATTTTATTGATCGCAGGCCACTTTGAGGGGGCA
Source organism: Pseudotsuga menziesii (assembly GCA_001517045.1). NCBI lineage: Eukaryota > Viridiplantae > Streptophyta > Pinopsida > Pinales > Pinaceae > Pseudotsuga > Pseudotsuga menziesii. The sequence goes on along the minus strand of LPNX011050546.1, from coordinate 198,630 downwards.
ACCTCCTTTGAGCAAGCTCAATATAAGATAACTCTTGGATGCCTTCATTAGCATCAACATGTATTTATATTCTAAGTCTAATCTAAACAACTATTACTCCCCATGAATGTGGGATAATGCAACACATTAATTGGACGACTTAACAACTATTACTTATTCCCCATGAATGCGGGATAATACAACATACTAATGGGACGACTTACAAAGCATATGCGTTTGACAAAATATACTAACAAAATAAAGAGGAGGGTTGACACGAGTTCTTAACAAGGCTCATCTTGGAATCAAAGTCACCCTTGACTATTCACGTGTCATTATTCCACCTTTCCTTGGTGTTAGCCGATAGGAGTCCCTATTTCGACTCCTTGGTTGATTAATCCTTGATTTACGTATCAACGAGACTCCCTCCTTTTCACCCATCGTCTAATGCTTAACTGCGACTAGCAATTGATATGGTAAATGTTGAGTGTTTTCTAATGATAGATCAAGAATAGGATTTACATAAGATATCCTTTAATCTAAATTTGCTATGTATATGGAGCTTGTGCCATTGGCTAGCATTTTCATATAACATTGCCAAATAGATGTTAGACGTGATACCAATCGATGCTGGTCGTTTCTAATATTGTTGGTCATTTCAAATAACACTTGCTAATTGACATAACAATCGAGGTTGGCCATTCGCACTCCATCAACATGTAAGAATTGACCTGAATGATATTAATTTGCAGGCACTAGCACGAAGTAGACAAGCTGCTCAGGAAGCAGAGACAACGACACAAGATCATTGTTTCAGCCATGGATATGTTGAAGGAAAACCATTTAATTGAAATGTCACCACTATTGACCCGATTGTTCACAAATGGTTGTAGAATGTGTAGCTGATGCCGACAGGTGAGCTTGAATCATGTTATTCAAAGGACCTCAATTTATAGATGTGGTTTATGAAGTCTAAGGAATTTAATTAAAGGGTAGCTTGAATATTGTAGTGTAGTGGGGATCTTCTATTCCCAAAGCTTTCTAGATGAAAAATGCCCAAGCCAGCTGAGGTTCTCTTTCCTCAATGAGGCTACCACAATCTTTGAATTTAAATTTTAAGAGAATTTAAATTTAAACTTAAATTATATGTATGAGGCATTTAAATTTAAATTTTAAGATAATTTGAATCTTTTAAACATTTTTAATATAGAAATGAGAATGCTATTTCTAAACTTGAACTAAATTTTTATATACATATATTTTTATTAACAATTTTAATTATATGGTTATTAACAATTTTAATGATAAAAAATTTCTTTAAACAATAATTTTTTCCAGATGTAATAATCAATCACGATTTTAATCAATTATGATGTAATAATCAACTACTATTTAAATATGAATGTTAATAATAATAATAATAATGTCAATGCTAAAATTAATATTTATGTTAACACTAACACTAATATTAATATTATTATTAACATTACCAATAATACTAATATTAATATACATTAATACACATTAATATTATTAATAACATTAATAAAATTAATAACATCAATGATATTAATGGTAACAACATTGATATTAACCTTAATAATGTTAATAAAAATAAAAATAATATTTATGTTAACATTAATATTAACAATAATACTAGCATAAAACATGAAAGTTTCCTAATATTAATATTAGGATTGTCACTATATGGAATAATATTTTTACATTAAATTAATTGTGTCGATATGCGTCCTATTTCAACTCCTTACCCGATTAATTTCAAAATTAATGATCAACGAACATGCTTCCTCCTCCTTTATTGTCTAATGCTTATCTACAACTGGACCAAGTAAATGTCGATTGCTTTTTCAGGGTGCATTAAGAATGGTAATCAATCCACCATCCTTTAATGATGCATCTGCGAACACTACCATCCACTGGGAATTACATTCATGGATCATACAGCTACCACCGATTGTTAACATTCATGGATCATTACCTCGTAGATCACTCTATCGACGTTGTAATGGATGTCGGTTATAGATCATCAACTAGCAGATTGTGAGAGGCACAATTATAGATCATTAGTTGGCACATTATGAGAGACACATAGAATATAGGGGCGCCCGCAAGAAGCTTCTACCCAAATATGATGCAATGGGAGCACACAAGCGAAAAAATAAAAACATGCACGCGCTCCTGCTTCGACAGTGACAAACCTCCACGCCGGATTGCCAGCATAGACAATAGGGGAGTGAACACGCACCCCTAATGATGTGCTCGTGTGTAAGTGTACACACACATATGTGGACGCGCGTGTGTGTTTTGTGCGATTGCATACAGGGACGTGTGCGCGTCCCTGTGTTTAAAAAAAATAGTGAACAGTTTTGTTTTGTTCACAACACACCCGCGAGCACGCAAGGAGGTGAAAACAACCCCCAAGGAGGCGAAAACGACACCCAAGGAGCCCAAAGAAAGTGTCCAAGCTGCCTAAAACGACACCCACGACGTTGGAGTAAGGTAGATGGAGTAAGAATGTCATTTGTTTGTTTATTTTAATGTTTTTATTGTTTTTCAAATAAAATACAAAATAAAAAAAATTACAAATAAATTAAAATTGGTAAAATTTGATATTGCAGATACAAATTACCTAAATATAATGACAAATACCAATGAACCATCCCAATAAAGGAATGAAACAAAACAACCAGAGGAGCCAAACCCTGAATTAAACGAAGAAACCTCGAATTAAACGAAGAAAACAACGAAGACGAATTACACGGGGATTTAAACCAATTAAGAATAATGAGTGATGAACTGAAGAACACCAGGGAACCCTCTCGGGTTTCCCTCGCCACATCACTGCAAAACATAATAGATTCTATCAACATTGCCCACAATGACATAACCAATTTGAGCCAATATAGGGCTCGAATGAGAGAACATTATAGCACTGGTATATCCAAAGAGGATATAAAAAACCTGAATATCACAAAATCCCAACTATGGAGAAAATTTACAGATTCGAGAATAGGACAGCCTCCAGATGTGAGGAAGAGGCGAGTTTGCATGGACTGGTGTAATTACCAACCATGGAGAGAAAACTGGAGGAAGAGATGGTTCATGGTTTTTGACAAAGACTCCATGCAACAATGTCGAGGTCCCATAGTATTTTCTCAGGAAACTGTGGGCTGAGTTTGTGTTAGGGTTCCATGTGAACTACTTCGACATCACCGAGTTCCACGGCATCGGTTTTGGAAATGTTTGGCTCAAACGGTGGCATTGTTAACCGTACATTCATATATTGCACTAATTTGTTGTGGATGTCCATGTATGGGTGAAATAAGAATGAATGCATTTTTAAAGATTATGAAGAATTGAACAATGGTTATGGACTGGAGGTCAAATTGGTATCTCTTATCAAAATGAGAATATTGTTTAGGAGGATTAAATCTCTTGAAAATGGAATTGTGTTTGTAGAGGAAATGTTTAGCTCAAACGGTGGCATTTTAACAGTACATTCATATATTGCACTTATTTGTTGTGGATGTCTATGTATGGGTGAAATTAGATTTAGCCATTAGGTTGTGAATGCCCATGAATGGGTACAATAATATGTTGTTTCATTGCACCCATAGTTCTAAAGATATAGAGTGTGTTGTGTTCTAATAAAGTCATTCCTTATATATATGTTTATTTTATATGGAGAGTTTTTTATTCCCTATTTGTCATTGTGATGGAGTGTTTAATGTTTTGTGGAGTAATTATAATTTCATTTGGAAATTATGTGTGTTATCACTTTATCTCATAATGTGGTGAAAAGAGTAAGTTTTTCTACTTTAAAACTCAATGGTATTGTTATGATTTCATATTATGGGAAGAGTCTCATATATTTTTTACTTCTTTACATATAAATTAACCCTGAAAATCAATGCCCATGGGAAGTGAACCCAATTTTCATTATTTTACCTCCCAAACTAACATGTGTAATTAAAGTCCTAAAGAAACAACTTAGCCAAGGAGAACTCAAAAGGAAAAGTACAATGTTATGACACCAATCCCCTTTCGCACTTTTGGTTGGCCCTTCTCCAACTCAGGGGGGGCTTCCCTAAGATAATATTACTAGGGAAAAGCCAAAGAGGAACAAGGTGAGATGAAGAGGTTTCCCTATAAAAAATATTATAGCATAACAAGTAAAGAAAATGGTGATGGGAGGATAAATAAAATTCAATGAATAGACTAGTGTCAATCCCCCAAGGGAAAATGGAGTCAAAGGATCACCAACTAAAAGGGATTTGCTTCGTAGGTCATCGAGAGGGAATACTTGCAGCCGCTAACCCAAACCCTACTCGATTAAATTGAAGATGAAATGGGATTTATAAATAAAGGGATTGAATAAAGTATCCACTTCCTTTCTAGGTATTGAGGTGCACCTTATAAATAAGGGTTTGTGGACATACAATCCCAAAGAAGGTAAAGATACAACACATAAATCTTGTAAAAATAAATATACAAGAACGGATGAAATAAATATTAACTTAAGACACCTTTCTCCAATGAGATGGTAACACCTTTCCCAATGGCCCAAACAAGAATAATATAAATGACAATGTAAAAGAAACCAATCATAATTACAACCATGAAGCTCCAATCAAGATAATTGTGCCACATATGAAGAAGAAGGGAATCCTTACAACAACCTTTGCTTTAAGATAATATATATAGATTAAGCTCAAGAGAGAGGGAAATCCAAAATTCCAACCATGTCTTTACAATAAAGAGGCCCCCTCCTTATATAACCCAAATCAGGTAAGAGGGTACATGCAAGTTTTGGAGGCATGCATGAAAGAGGACACCACCCCTAGAAAATATAATTGTTAAAACACATGTGTAGGGAAGTGTGCCACCTCTACGAAAAGGTAGGCACAATGGAGAAGCAAATCCCACTTGAATAAAGGGATTGTGTCCCCAATAGGTGCACCCCCCTTATAATTAATATTACACCCAACAAAATTTGGGATTGTGTCCCCAATAGGTTCAACCCCCTTAGAATGAGGATTACACCCAACCAAATCCAAAAAAAGGGCTCTAGGCTCTAAAATAAGGGAATTATGTCCATAAGAACCAAAAATCAAGGATTTATAGACACAAATATCATAAAAGCAAGGATTTATAGACACAAATATCATAAAATCAAGGACTCTTATCTCTAGAGTCCAAAAAATAAGGGAAGGAGGTGTGCCTAGCATAGTTTGTGGGATTTAATGGGTCCAAATGGAGTGTGCCCACCAATTTTTGAGGGGAAAATTTCACATACTATATATATCCCATCAAAAAATACTTTATAATAATACATCATGATAATTACTCTAAAGAACTCCAAGCCATGTACAATTAATTAATTATGTCATGTCAGGATTTGAAATCTTTGAAATCTAGATGAAGTCATCGTAGTCATTTGTTGGATTTCCTTCATGAGAGGTAACACATTCCAAGCTCAAGGGGGTTGGTTGTTTTAGCAAAAAAGTAATATTTATTATATATATATAGCATGCACAGTCAAGCACCACCTTGGTTAACTTCATCAATTAGTCGAAATCACAAATAGTCACAAACACACACGAAAATGTGTTGAGGATCTCCTCTCATCCAAATAACCTTTCTTGAAAAGAATTCCATTTGTAGACATCAAGCGCAATCAAGATAATTAAACATATTAATTGAAATAAAAAATTATAAATGAAAAAAATCCATACCTTGTGTGGGGGGATCAATTCTAATTTCATGTTCTCTCTATGAGAAGTCGTCTATCCTCGAGTGTCCATAGTGTTTAGGTTTATTTGTATTGTGTGAGGCTTTCCAAGTTGTTTTGCATTTGTTAGACTTCATAGTCTATTCATAAAACCGTTGCCCACACTATGGTAAGGGCTAGATCCTATCTCTTACCAATATATGTACAAAATATTTCATAAAACCGTTGCCCACACTATGGTAAGGGCTAGATCCTATCTCTTACCAATATATGTACAAAATATTGTATTGTGTTAGGCTTTCTAAGTTGTTTTTAAGTTGTTTTGCATTTGTTAGACTTCATAGTCTATTCATACAACCATTTCACACACTATGGTAAGGGCTAGATCCTATCCCTTACCAATATATGTACAAAATCAAGACACTTACATTTTGATAAGGCATTAAAAGATATCTGAACGTCCAACTTATCTTACAAAATTAAGACACCTATTTGATAAGGCATCAAAAGATCTATGCACCAATTTATGTAAAGAATTAAGACACCTACATTTTGATAAGGCATTAAAATATATATGCCCACAACTTTCCTTCATCTAGCCTATGTTCATGGGTTACCCCATAACTTATGTTAATGGGGTGGGATGGAGATTATTTTTGTCAAACATAGAATAAAGCTACATACATTTTATGTGTTCATGGGTCAAAGATAGCTTATGTTAATGGGGGTGGAATGGAGATTTTTTTTTTCAAACATAGAATAAAGCTACATGCATTTTATGTGTTGCACACATAGATTTTCTTTGTAGTTCTATATTGAAAGGTCAATGATCTATGGTACGACAATGCTCAATGTCTTTTTGTGTACCTTTGACCTATAACACTTGCAAAGAGGAAGCCCCAAGGGTTAGCTCAATTGGTAAGACGTGCGCACACTCTCTCGGTTCGGGGAGAGGTCACGGGTTCGAGCCTTGAGTCCTTTGGGGTTAGGCCTTCTGCTAGGATGGCCGACGGTTTACCACCTCTACCATCCACTAATGTGGGGAAGTATTGCTGGGTTTTCCATGTGAAAAAACACTTGCAAAGAGGCCACCACATGGTATGGATGTTAGATGGTGGGCACAATAGAAATCGTGCAACTTTACATTGCATTCAACAATAATTACGTCACCAAGTTAATATGCTTGAGAATAACCATTTTCGAATACAACAAGATGCATGATTATCTATTGCATTTCTCGTGCCATTTGGTAGTCTCCCTACAAGTATCACTCGTCAAAGTTCAATGTACTAAAGTGAAACACTATCATATGATCTAGATAGAGTTGACTTGCCATCACAATAGTACCATATTAATTTGAGCACGTGAGTAAAATTTGCATAGCTTCGTAATGTGTTCAACGATATTTTTATACACCTAATTAAATCATAATGGTTGGAAATGAGTGGTACGATATATTGTGTTTTTCTTATTAGTTTAATAATTTTATGAACTTTGTAAAATGATTTATCCATATTGTCAAGTGACTCCAAAGTGAACTAAGTGTGTTGGGAGGGTTGTACCCAAAGAGATGAAGTGGAAACGAACTAATTGTGTTGGGAGGGTTGTACCCAAAGAGATGAAGTGGAAACGAACTAATTGTGTTGGGAGGGTTGTACCAGAAGAGATGAAGTGGAATAATTAGAATGTTGAGAAGAGAATGGGGTCGAGCAGTGCAAAAAATGTAGATCATATCCATCATCCACATCCATTTATCTTACATGGCTATCAAAGAGAGAATGGTGTTGTTAAACACCTTCATGAAATAAAAATGTAAAAGTTTTATGGACACCCTCTTTGCTATTCCATACCCAAATAATAACCTATTACAATAATGGATGTAGCTAGAGTCACAACTATCCGGACACCCTCTTTGCTATTCCATGTCCAAAGAAAAACCTATTACAATAATGGTTGTAGGTGGAGGCAATGACCAAAATTGTGATTATACAAGGATTTTTACTTGCACGAAAATGTATAAAACTTCAATGCTTTACTCCACTTAATCCTAAGCATTGTACTCAATAATCAGCCACTATTTGATTAATGCCAATTTTTCTACCCTAGTTATTCTAATTTGTGTCGATAGGAGTAGTTGAAATGTTCTAGGCTATTTGAGAGTTGTTTTATAGGTGTTTGTATTCTATAATTCATTGTATTTTATATCATAACAACTATGTTATGAATTAAGTGTTCATATTAAAACCATATTATTGAAAAATGCAAAATGAATTATTATTTCAAGGCATGAGGGCATGTGCACACAAACACACATATTCCAAAGCAAACCTTGTAGATCTTCCCTCTTTCTTGAAATATCTAGATGGAGGGATTAATAACATGTTAAGAATCAACAAGACTTGAATCTCATTTCAATGCATGTGTGTGCACATGTACACACACATATCGATTCCAAAGAAAACCTTGTAGATCTCCCTTCTTTCTTGAAATATCTATATGGGAAGTGACTCAACTATGATCCACAATAGAAACTGATAACCTCATACGATTAAAGAAGACTTGAACCTTAGTCAAGCATGATAACTTGACTTGCATTAGACCCTAGCAATGTCCTCAACAAAATATAAGAAAAATCAATCATCTCCAAATGCTCTTCTTCCTATGATGCTATTGTACGCTGAGATATATGGTCTTATATGGCATTGTTGTGGAATGCAAATATCCTTCATTCATAATTCTTCAAATATTCCACTTCTAGATTATATTTTAACCCCATAACACAATACAAATAAAAAAATTCACTTGAAACTCCCAATGAGTATTTGTAATATATCCATGATAACATGATTAATATTGATGAATAATATGCTACCTCTATTTCTTTTTGTGATTCTTCTTAATTACTCGAATTAATTTTAATGCTCATCCCACATTTGTTCTCTATGGATATATGAAAACACACTTTTTCTCTATGGATATATGGTAGACACCTATGGTGTATTATCTAGTAGCCATTCATTTAAATTTAATGTTTATCCCAAACATTTTTTCTCTATGGATATATGGAAAAATGTTCATCCCACATTTTTTCTCTATGGATATATGGAAAACACCTATGGTGTATTATCTAGTGGCCATTCATTTAAATTTAACGTTTATCCCAAATTTCTTCTCTACGGATATATGGAAAATCCTACATAGTGTTGGACACTAAAAAATGATTTGAACTCTAGCCAATCTTGAATTTTTTATGCGATAACCCCCATACAAACACATAAAATAGTATAAAATAGAAGCTAGTAATAAAATATACACATAATATCACTGGTATCTTAAAATATACACATAATACAAGCTAGTAATAAAATATACACATAATGTCACTAGTATCTTAAAATATACACATAATGTCACTAGTATCTTGAATTTTTGATGCGATAACCCCCACACAAACACAAACACATATAAAATAGAAACTAGTAATAAAATATACACATATAATGCCACTAGTATAGGCATGCACATTGTTGAACTCAAATTTTTTTATATTGATCCTCTCCCATGGTATTGGAACGTAAAAAAAAGAGATTGATCCTCTCCAATGGTATTGGAACGCTAAAAAAAGAGATTGATCCTCCACACTCCTCTTTCCTACGGTGGTATTGTATCATGTTTTGATATATGGCTATCATGATGGTGTTGTTTTGGAAGGAAGCTATCTTCCATATGCTAATTTCAGACACCAAGAATCATGTATTACTCGTCATCAATTCACACATTGTTAAGCATTGAATTGTTGTTGTACAATTCACATTAACACTACTTATAATATACTCTTTATGTCAAGTCATGTACACACATTAATCTATTTACTTCATGGTCATATCCATAAAACACCTTACTTATACATGGGTTTTTCTTAGATGAATGAGTGGTTTGCATTGAATTAATGCAATAATCCACATTAAAGTTACAATGAATTCAAACGAGAAGCCACATTTTATCTACCATTTATTTGAAGAGGGAAGAGGATAAATATCATTGAACATGAGTGTCAACTTAGTTCTACCATTTATTTGAAGAGCGAAGATGATAAAAATCATTGAACATGAGTGTCAACTTAGTTCTATATGTGATGAGATAAATGTAATTAATATGATATAGTATGACTTGACATATGTCAATCATTAGTACCATGGATGGAAAGTGGCACTATCCTACAATCACCACATGGCATAACATATGTAATTAAATGTAATTAATATGATACCGTATGACTTGATATATGTCAATCATTAGTACCATGGATGGAAAGTGGCACTGTCCTACAATTGCCACATGGCATAACATTGATAGTCCACATGGATTAACATTGTACATAATGCTCAACATTATTACAGATTGTAGTGCCTTCCATTGAACATATTGTATGTTGAGCCAAGTTGGTGCTCTTGCTAAAAAATACTTATCCTCTTCCCATGATTCAAATACAATTGAATTACACCTAGATGTAGTTTCATAGTCATGTGTGGAGTGATAGTCAATTATTAACACATTGTTAAGCAATAAATTCTTTCCATAGGTTGTTATACTCCCCGCCTAGGTTCAAATCTCATTATGTGACACGTTATGTAACTGATATGTAACCGATGATTCCTTGATTCTCCATGAATAGTAGAAATCCATATTTTCCATGTGAAAACAAAATTATGTCCATACAATTTGGACTAACACCACATATTCTTAATTTTTTCAAACTAGATACTATATCCTTTATGTCAATTCACACTAACTCTAATTCACAACTTTTGCACCTAATTTATCACCCACTAGCCCATCTTCAAAATGCACTACTACTTTCCTTTTGCATTACCAAACATTTTATAGTTAATTTACAATAAATAACCTGCATAATCTAACAATTTTTTTATTGTAAATCCCTGAACATGCAGAATTGAGAAAACATGTCATTGCTAGTCCCTATTCAAATTCACGTGATGAGTTTTCTAGTGACAATGTTGTGTTGCTTTCTCTCCAAACCGTGTTGGTTTTTTTTGTTGTCCAAAATTGTCATTCTAGCAAGAAAACTAAAAAATGTTTGGTAATGCAAATGGAAAGCAATATCATTTTGAAGATGGATTGGTGGGTGATAAATTAGGGTGTTATGGAGCAACCATGTCCTCCCCAAACTCTTTATCAATGGAGCAAAAGTACCACCTTCAACACCAACATCCATAGAAATATCCATCTAAATGGGATGCATCCACTATCCACATCGCATCTCATGGTATCCATCTGCATGGGAACAATCCGCTGGTAGAGTCTTAAAGACTCTGTAGCTGGGTGGATAACAGCCACTATAGTAGTAGCCAAGTTTTGGCAATTGAGTTTAATATAAAGGAGAGTTCAAGAACTAACGATCTTGATCACAACCATGCAGGTATTGATGCTAATAACATACAATTTATAAATTTGACATGTATACATGATTATGCAGGTATTGATGCTAATAACATACAATCTATAAATTTGACATGTATACATGATTAGATTTATTTGAACGATATTTTCGAAATCCAATTGTGGATTTAGTACAATGGAAATATGAAGAGGTAAATGCTATCCACCTGGCTACATAGTCTTCAAAACTCTTCCAGTGTATGGTTCCATGTGGATGGATTCCATGTAAATGGATACGATATGATATGCTATGAGAAACATGTGGACATAATGCAGATGGATAGTGCTACATGTGAACATAATACCACCTATTGGAATTCACTGCCTTTATGGTAAAAAAAAAACGTATTGTAGTCTAAACTATATGTGACAATGGCGTCACCATCCTTCACATTAGTGATGCAACAATCAAGGCTGGTCCTTTTGCAACAACCTATAAGATGAAGATGATGTTAAGAAATTTTAATTTCTAGGAAACTTCAGGATAAGTTACAATAACCGTGATTTTTAGAGTTACTATGGAATTGGTAATTCTATGGAATTAGCAATTCTCTACATGATGCTACTTTGGGGGAAATGACCCTGGCTCATGCCTGGTTTCTGTCTTTCAACAAAATATCCCTTTCCCATACAATGTCAATTATTTAGCCTTTGGGTGGTAAATTTCCCAGGAAAACAATTTAGTTCGTAATTGCTCAAACAAGTTTATTAAACGCTCTTCATCCCACCCCACCCAGCCAAACCCCACCATAGGTTTTGTCGAGATTATTCAATGCTCGTAACAACAAAATTATAAGCTCATTACCAGGATGAGAGAGTCATTAAGACTGATAACTGGTTAAAAGTGTACTCCCAACCAAAAAAAGTAAAAACAAGTGTTATATTTTGTTTAACTTGAATAACATACATACACATTCTTTACGTTTAGAGTTCAAAGGTGGTTTCCAACTAAATTGGCATGAAAATGAGTTTTAACTGAGTTAAAATATATTATTTGCCTCAGAATTGCAGTAAACAAGAACCCCATTGCCCATTATTCTTCTTTATTTCGTGCATCCACTTACAATTTCTCTGGACGATGCAAGGCCAAATTGGACGCCTGTCAAAGTCTCCTGCGGGAACCAGGCGAATTCTTCCATTGTGTAAGTAAATGAAGTGACTGACTTCTTCACTCACTGTCCTCTTCCTTTTGTCTTCTTAGTCTACAAGTGAAGAGAAAGAAAGCAACTGGTATTCCTCATCCTTCTAAGTCTGCATGTGAGAAGCAAGCAACCAAACAACGAAGCTAGTGGAGCAAAAGAAGAAAATGAAGATTATGTGCGAGAAATAGGAGAGCTGGTAATAATAAGTACTTCATCATCGTGCCACTCCATCATATACGAAATCAGGAATAGAATGGCACGCCATTGCTTTTCAATGGCCGCGTGGCAGTTGACATGCGTGTGACTTGAACTGTGTCGTGGGTGACGTTGCTCGAGCAAGGCAGGGAGGATGGTTGAGTCCCATTGGTAGAATTTTCCAAGGTCGTATGGAGAGCTAGCTCCTAGCCTAACCACCATGACGCCCACACAAGGATCGATCTTGGAATTCAGAATTAGAGATAGAAATATATTAATCTCCCCCATTACGCTGCACATTTCCTGACCATGTATTAAGGTGCCTGTAATGAATACCAATCTATGCATCCAACAGATGGGTGCATGTAATTGACACGTGTACACTTCTTTTATTATTTCCATAATGTTATGTCAAAAAGTTGTACGTATCACACTACGATCTTATGTTAAAACTCGTACGGGTCACACCAGTTACTAATTGCTATGACGTTTTCCCTCTCCAACGGTGGAGGGGGGATAAATAGATATCAAACGTCATCAAATACATAGACTAATCAGCATGAAGATAAATATTTTTTAAATTTTATATTTAATAAAAAAATTCACAACTATTACAAAAACTTTGTCAAATATTAAAAATTTAACTTTTGTATGGTAGAATTAATACAATCTACCCATCTATATATATCACCGCTTGCGTTGACATAAAAAAAAAAGACATAGTGCACAAACTCACTACATTTATTGTATCAATATTACACTCACCGCAACTTAATTGTTCATGATTATTTTGAAATCTCTTATTTTTATGTCCTCGCAAGCAGTGACATATATAAATGGGTAGATTGTATTAATTTTACCGTACAAAAGTTAAATTTTTAATATTTGACAAAGTTTTGTAAAAGTTGTAAATTTTTTTATTAAATATAAAATTTTAAAAACTATTTATCTTCATGTTGATTGGTCTATGAATTTGATGACATTTGATTTCTATTTTTCCCTCCAGCGTTGGCGGCCAGGGAAAACGTCATAGCAATTATTAGAAAACCCACGAGCCAATTTAATTCATCGAAAAAACCCACCAGCCAATTCAATTCATGTGAGAAATCAGTCATATATTGTTTCACTGCCATACCTGCTATACATTTTTGACGCCAATATCGATTTTAATACCAATAAATTTCTCATTATCTATGCAATATCTATATAAAGTACAGGAAAACTGCAAATGACTGTCATTTTATAAGTCTCTTTCCAGTGTAAATCCATCTAACTTGAACATGAATTAATGAAACTGCTGGGGATCCGTGAAGAATTAATAGTATAACTATGAAAACCTTGCCAACCACTCTTCAAGTGACATGAAATAAATGATTAACTTAAAGGAATAATGGTCAAATTTGCGTAGAAGTAGAAGTTTAAGTATAAAGATATAAATTTAAGTTCAATTCCGTAAAACTTTAGTGTGAGAGTTTTATAATAATTTTAACTCTATAATATAATGATTTTCACTTTAAACTTGGTGTTGGATAGTATGAGAGTTTTATAATGATTTTAACTCTATAATATAATGATTTTAACTTTAAACTTTGGTGTTCGATTTTATTTTTAAAAGTTTGGCTCATTATACGCCCACTATATGTTAACATATAGTTTGGTTCATTGAGTTTTTTAACATATAGTTTGGTTCATTCGTTCATTTACAAAGTATTTGTTTACATAGTATACAAGGAAAATATTCGCTATTTTTCAATAAGTAGGTGATTTATTTCTTGTTTTTTTTAAGCATAAAAGATGTTCTTATTTAATTTTCGAGAAATTTAGATTATTTTCTGATAGTTATTAGTGAAATCTAATGGATTTAAATGAAATTCATAGGAATTTCCCTTCACGCCTAATGTATATAGGTTTTAAGAAAAATCATGGCTTCAAGGGCTATATTGCATCTTCATGTTTTAATTTGTTGTAGTTATTTTAAGATTTTGGTTGAGTGGTCACCATGAAGGTTATTTATTCTATCTATTTCAATGAAGCCATTTGTGTGTTTACGTGTATGCTACACCCATCTCCAAGTTTACGTGGATGTATCCATATTTAATATGCAATAAATTGGGTCTTTGATCATTAATAAGGATGCTTAGCACTCATTTTGCATCTTTTCCAATTATCTGTGTGTTGAGGCCTGGAAATTTGCAGGTAACAACAGTTAGGGATTCTCCCCAGTAAACGTTCCCAACTATCCCGTTACTGTTTGGTATGGGGAATCCGTCCGGTTTACGGTCCGGCTATCGTAGGTCAAGTAAAAAAAAAAGGTTTTACAGGTTATGGCCCGGTCCACCATGTATATTTTAGTTTTTTGAATTTAAGTATGATGTGCAAGTGCCTATCTAAGAATGCATATTGATAGAGAATACAAGGAGCGGTCACAATGTGATGCGCAGGTTCTTACCTCTCGTCTTAACTCTCTCGCATCTAAATCACACACAGCAAGAAACTAAAACTAACTATCTGACCTATCCCTAGGGAGCAAGATTATCATTTATCAATGAGTAATGTATTTATGCGCATGCATTAAGAAAAATCAAAGATAGTTGTTACTTATTTCAAAACACATGAACATTAATAGATATATGAACAACAATATAGCTTATTGTTTAAGAAAAGCCTTCATTACTCACAGTGGAAATTTCATAGAATAAACTAGAGTGCATTCATAACAAGAAAATAGGTTCAAAGAGTTAAAACGATCTCACAGTTAATGGACACAAGCTGAAAACGAAATAGTTCACATTTAACAGATCCATAGCACAGCATTCGAAAAATTCCACCAAGCTTTGTCCAACAGGAAACTTGTAATTCTTTATTGCAAAAGGAAATAGTTCTTCTTACAACATACTCTCACAAATCTATATGGGAAAAAGTCCTCTATCTACATCTAACTCTCCTATACTTATACAAAAAGGCAAAACTTTTGGGCTGTCCCAAAATGACTTTTGGGCTTCCCCAACGTTTCAATCCAAAATTTGTCTTGTAGTGAGTGCTCATACATATACAATATATTACATTTAAAACAAAAATTTAATAGAGCACTTTTATGAAGAGGGTCCCACTTGATCATTAATGAACTTTTTCCACGCCTGGGCCTCCGCTGCTATGCTTTCAAAATCTAAGCGTTCAAGAAAACAGATGTTGATCTCATACTTTGTAGCCTGATTCTTAACCACCTCTATTCTTGTTTGACTCAAGCGTAGCTGATCTTCAAGTAAATGGATGCTGACTGCTGCATGAGCTACTGCATTCTTCAGGATCTGCTCATATAGATCCTTGACTTGTTGGATCTTCTGCTCATCTTCCTGGTACCTGCTCTGTAGTTGTTCTATGAACAACTCATGTTCTGGTATTGCATCCAGTCTTTGTTCTGCAGCAACTTGGCATCTATTGTATGTGACCAGCACCCTTCTGTAGTACTCAGCACAGGCTCCTCTCGTTTTCTTCACCGTTTTCTTGAATTCTTCTATCGTATTGATTGCAAACTCCAACAAGTCATAGTCCTGCTTTAAACTTTGCCGATCTTTGACTGGTAGCTCAGCAGGGTTTCCTCATTTGTCTCTATCCACACTATCCTTCCAGTCAGGATCTCCAAAATATATTGAGATCTGTCTACAAAATATGAAGTGGTGTTCAAGATCTCTTCCAAACTGCTATCTATCTGTAAGATTTTACATCTTTCTTCTTCAATACACATTTGCAGTTGGTGAATTCTTCTTCCTTGAGCTAGGACATTCTCCTTTAAAGGCTGGATATATATCTTCTGTTCACTGGCATCCTTCAGTGATGCTATCAATGAAGCAATTTGTCCCTCAAAAATTGCTACCTGCACTTGATATCGCTTTTCTCTTTCTTCTATGGTGGCTGTGCCTCCAACTCAACAATTTTTCTTTGTAGCTGGTCTTTTTCTGCACTCAGAGTTTTATATGATCCTTTGAGGTCATTTTTCTCTGTCTTCAACACCTGATACTCTATATGTAGCCTTTGTAATTCTGCTAATCTATTATGAGCATATTTTTTTGTTCTCTCCACGAAAACTTCTAAGGTCATCTTGTTTGCATGCAGAGTCTGGAGTTCTGCCTTTGAAGTCCTCACTTCATTCTGCATGTCCTCAAATTTCCTCTTCAGCTTATAACCTTCATCTCTTTCTTTCTTCAGTGTTTCTTTTAACTGAGCTGCGTTCTTTCTTGATTGCTCCAGATCCATCATCAGTCTATCTACATTATTTTCAGTGGCTTGGGTTGAAGCCACCCCAGCTCTTGCTCTTAATCTCGGATCTGCATTTGTCCCATACACCAAAGTTTTATCAGCAATCATCATACCTGATTGTCCTCCTGTTTTGACCTTTTTCTCGGTTCTTTTGATAATCCTCTTCTTCTCCTTGTCATAGAATATGGTGTTGAGATCAGGGACCTCTTCTCCTTATTTCTGCATAAAAGGTATCAAATTCAATCCAGAAAAAACAACCTGTTCTTGAGTGCTGCCAGAAGTTGCATCAGGCTCCTGAGGGTCAGGATTGTCTTGTCCATGCCCTTGATATTTATGATCCTGTGCTTCTTGTGTATCTATTGGGTTAGTAGTTTTCTATTTTGTCTGCGATCCCGTTAACCTCTGACCCTCGTTTTCTTTTCGTTTTTTCTTTATCTCTGCATCTTCCTTCTTCTTTCTTTGTTCCTCTTCCCTCTTTGTTGCTTACTCTGCAGCTTTCTTTCTTTCTTCTTCTTCATTATTTAGCCAACTCGCTGCCTCTTGTGCTAGATTCCTAGCATCCTCTTCCCTCTTTTTGGATTCTTCTTCTTCAGCTTTCTTTTGTGCGTTTTTTCCCTTACTGTCACATACCCCAATTTTGTAAAATAATGCTAATTGTTTTAATTTGATTTTCTAAGACATTATGTTAAATTTAATGCTAAGTAGGAACTGATGACTCAGCAGAGTCAAAATAAGTGGAATGTAATTCTGAATATTTTATGATTAATAAATAAAAAGTGGAGACAACAGCTTGGGGGAGCTGTTAATAAGAGTGTTACTGGTCAAACTGGTGGAAGGAACTAGGTGGAGAGCAAAAGACAAGTGGCAGCATCCTCAAACACTTCCTATGTTGCACGTGGAAACTTCCCTATATTTGGGGTCATGGTCCCCCAAGAAAGTGGGATCAGAGCAGGTGGCTCAATAAATGACAACTAACCCAAAAAGACCTAGGCAATATTTTAAAATTACCCAATGTAGAGAGCTGAGGTTGCTCAGATATTTTCCAAGAGAAGAATCATTCAGGAGGAATGTACTTCAAGGAATTCATTTGGGAAAAGGGAAAACTGTAAGGAAGGTGTTATGAGAGAGAAATTGCAGTAACTTGGTTTGATACAACTTGCTAGCTAAGAGGAATTTATTGATAAGTTCAGGACTGGTATTGAGTCTTAGGACTACTACTTTATCATTTGCTGCACCTAGTTCCAGCCAGGGAGACTAGAGCAAGCTCGGGGGTCCTGAGGACTCGCTGTTTGAGCGCCCTCGAGGAGTTGGTAAGGAGGAACATCCTCCCATTGCTGTTGTCGTCCAAGATCAAAGAATAGGTTCTGTTATTTATTAATTTTTATGTATTATCTATATGTGATTGAATGATGCATTGTAGCTTATGATGTAAAGATTTAGATGGTTTAGTAATGAAGTTGTTCTTAGTTTGTTTAGTAATAAAACCATTTTGATGAGAAACGAAACCCTACCTGTGTTTTTCCTCATCTGGAGTGATCCAGATCGTACTCCAGCACAGGTGGTGAAATTATATAAATAAAGATAGTATGATGAAAATGTAGAATAAGATGTTAGTGGAATTATATAATATTTCCTTTTATTTTGTTATCAGAAGAAATATCTTTTGTACCAGGAGTAGTGTTAAACTTGGACTGAGACTGTCAGTTTATTAGAAACAGAGAAAGAAGCTATATTATTTACTGATAGTAGTATGTGTGGGTAGATAAAACAGTTCTTGATACAGTAGTTACCTTCAATAATCTTATTGCTTATTTGAATTCAAGAAAAGAGTATAATAGTTAAACTAGAGTAGGGTTAAGCTAAATAAAAATACTTTACAATTTTACAGTTTACTTCTTTCCAGTTTAGGCTAATTAACTACTGCATGTATAATAATCAAATTGAAAGAAAGATTAGTTAGAATCTTGATTTACTTCTACAGATAATCTAGTTGGTATCAGAATTTACTTATGGATAGTAATGTAAGTTATTCATTCGTTTTGTTCCATCTAGCTAAGCATAAACAAAAATCTACAACTACCAACCTATACTTTTTAAGATGTCAACAAATGCAGAACATAGTTAGTTCTTATTCTTTATTTTATAAATATTAACATTGTAACATAAACTGATAATATAGAATACAGAGAGTACTTCTATAAATTATTTAGTGCAGTATGTATAAGAACACAATAATAAATTACTATCTTATTCTATGATTATAAATAAACAAAGAACAGAGCTAATAAATATATAATTATAAGAACTGTATTAATATGTAGATAAAGTAATGTTTTATCCCATTCTAGTAAATAGTAAATAGAATATAATTTCTGTACTCAAAAGCTGTATCTGACAGATAAATAAGTACTTTAGTAAAAACATGGAGTTCTTATATTTCCAAAGGTTAAAAATTATATAACAACATTTACAAATTCTATTATAATAAAGTAAGTAATATGTAAATAAAATTATAGGGTAAGAATCAAATGCATTAATGCATAGGAATTAAACCAACAGAATAATATCAGGCTCGATTTACCGAGCTCAACCAATCTTTACACATTTTAAATAAAAATCAAACCATTTACAGTAGAGCAACATAAATTAAAGATAATTTTAAAGAAGCTGTAAATATTTTTCTTATACTGTCAAGTTAGGGTAAAACCCTACTAATCCAAAATTTACAATAGATTTAACAAAACTGAAGGAGTCTAATTCAGTATATGTACTCACGGCCTTAAACAAAATCCACAGAGTGAGGCTTTTACAGCCTTTCCATCATTTACATTTATATATACACAGTAATCAAAACAAAACTAAAACTTTACAGTCTCGGCCTAAGCCGGAGACCTTGCATCAAGCAAGGGGATAACTTCAACAACAAACAGCAAACCGGTTAACCAAATAAACCAAACCACAAGGGTTTTGCAGGCCACGGCGGCCAACTGTTAAAGGAACCATAAGGGACCAAACAAGGAGGAAGTGCCGTGGATAACCCAGGGCTTACCCGTGAACCTTCAAACAGTAGCCACAGCTTCGCATCAAACCGCGCAGAGGGAGACAGGCCAACACCTGCGAACAAGGAGAATGAAAGAGTTAAAAACTGGTTTACAAGTTAAATAAATGTGTAATGAAAACCAAACTGCAATGATAATGACTTTTGAAATAAGGAGTTCTTACCTAAAATTTTACCGAAGCGCGACCACCCACAAGCAGTAAAGTAACCACCAACGTGAGGAGGATGAAACCCTTCATCTGCTGTGAGACAGGAAGGATTTATAACTCAACAAATACCTACAGTGACAGAGGACAGGATTAACAAGTTTAGCTGGTAAATATGCTTGGGTCGCAACCACTCTCAACACAAAACCGTAAATGCTGCAAACCCTAAACACCGGCTACTATGGTTAAGCAAGACATTGACTATCATCACCGAGCTAAATAAAGGAAGGATAATACAGATAAATGGACTCCAAACTGAGCGAGCTATGACGGAGAAACCCTAGGGGAAGTATCACTGTCCTATACCAAGCAGACAAACAGTTTCGTGACAGTACCTCTCCATTAAGCATTCAGGACGAGCTTACAAGGAGAAACAATAAGCAGGGAGACTACCGGCAATCAAGGTAAGCGACAGTGCAGACGAGAAGATCGTAACAGAGCGGCAGGAGGCTCGAAGGTGACGGAGGTAATGACAAGCTAGGGTTCAGTGCAGTGCTTTTATCTATGCAATGCATGGCCCAAACGATGCCACGTTAGTCAACAAATAAATTGCATATTGTGGGTTTAAGTCTATAGTCTCAGCGATCATTCCCTCATGAGCATTCTTCCAATCATTTGAGAATTGGAGGATCAACCATAGTCCTTAGCTCCAAAGTCAACCTATATTTACATCGCATGATAACAAAGAATCATTACTATATAAATGTTGTTACAAAGCTTATCAATGGCGTGGATAACTTATGACCCAAAAAAATACATTATGGTATACTCATACTCAAACAGTCATAACCTTGATCATAGTAAAACGTTGTTATAAGGTATACGAGGAATTAATAATGATTAATTGTTGAGATTATTGCTTTAACAATTGTGCATTCAACCAAATATTTGCAACATAGCAAGGGTAGAAACAATACTTACCCTAGCTCATAAAAGCAAGTAAAGGAAGTTTATAGAATCAACCGATGGCAAATATTCTATTGTTAATATTAACCTCAATGGCCTTGTTTGTATTTATTAAAATAGTAAATTTTGGTAATAAGATACAAAAGAAAGTAATAACGTCTATTTTGGTGAATGTATTGCTTAAAATAAATGTTCATTAACCAATAAATTGTAATATGACAAGGGTTAAGCCACAAATCTCTTTAACAAAAGATTCTTCAACGTAAAATAGTTAGGCCATTAAACTATTATGTTGTGCATTCTTTCAATGATTATAGTCCATTAAGGACATGCCCCTTTTATATCTATGAAAGGAATTGTATAAAACCTGTTCACAATAAGATATCCATCTTATGAGAATAGCTCTAGTTGTGTTATGGGGTATTTGTCGTGTAAACCCTTAAGTTGATAGACAAAAGTGTTAAGCATTTTAATAACTATCAAATTTGACAATAAGTAACTTTTCGATGACTTAATAACTCTGCCTTTTTTTAAAACTGCTTGTAAAGAAAGATTTAAGGCATTTTTACACTTAACGACTATGTTAGACATCGAATGGTTCAATAAGCATTAAGAACTATAAATTTACATCTACTAGAAAGAAGGCAGTTATAGCCATTACTGATAGAACTGAATCACATTCCTTAGAGTCTAAAAAGAAGGACAGTTTATTGATTTTACCTCGATAAGCTTTGGAAATTGTTTAGCATTTATATTCTTTACTGAGTTATTTTGTGCGACGAACTTATAATTGAATGCTTTAGAATTTTGACAAGCAGCACCCGAACTTCTTACCTGTAAGTCTGTAAGAGAAGGAAAACTTTTGCGTTAGCTCGAAAGCTAAGTAAGCCCAGAATTTCATGACAGTTCCACCTTGTGGTCGCAAAGAGAAAACGAGTCAGTAAACTAAAAAAGAACTGTTCTATAAAGATAAACATAATCAAATAAATAATTCAGATAATGAATTCAGTAACATATAACTAATTAAACAATTAGTTGACTGCATTTATGATATTTAGCTGTATTTAATTTTTTTTTAAATTTTTCAGAAAATTTGGGGTTTTGACATGTGGTATCAGAGCATAAAGTTCAAACACTAGGCCTTGATGCAGCCCAACTAGCTTTCATAGAACAATAAATTAAATAGGATGCTATCATATATTTTGTTTTATGTAAAGAACAGAAAAATTTTCTTTTTCTGAAGTTTAATAGGTAGGTATGGAAAAGCTAGGAGAGTATGTGCAGGAGGAGTCTCCAGACATAGAACCAAGACAATTGCCAAGAGAACCTATGTTAGAAGAGGTGACTGCCAACTCTTCAGAGCTGTTGTAGACTGTAAAAGATTTGAAGACTGAAATGGAATCAGTCAAGAGGGAGAATGAGAGGATTTTGAAGGCTCAGGAAGAATTGAACCAAATTTTAATAGAAAAGTTCAAAACTGAAGGAAGGAGCAGAAGATCAGAATCTGAAGATGTCAGTCATCAAAGAAAATCCAAAAAGATGAAGTTGACAAAAACTGAAAGTAGTTCATCATCTGAAGGGTTTGGTGAACGACACAGTTATCATACTACTAGTGACAGTAGTGATGATGATTTGTATGACAGAAAGAAGAAATATAGACCATATGAGGAAATTTTAGGGGAGTTTAAAAAGATAAAGCCCTCAACTTTTAATGGAGAGACCGAAAAAGGGGAGGAAGCAGAGTCCTGGTTGTTCGGGATGAGGAAATATTTTCATATATATAATTACTCTAATCAACTAAAGGCAAGGATGGAAATATATAACCTCTCCGGAAAAGCTGATATATGGTGGCAAGATTTGAAGAGAGTCAAGGGTATTAGAGAAAAATAAGTTAATTGGAGTACCTTTAAAAGGTATTTCAAGAAGAAATTTTTGTCCGAGCAATATTACGAAGAAAGAGCTAAAGAGTTTTATGAATTAAAGTTAGGTTCAATGACTATGAAGGATTTGAACAGTAAATTCTTAAGCTTGCTTAGGTATGTACCTTACCTAGTAGACGAGAAACCTAAAGTGCAGCGATTTCTCAGCTGTCTACCGTATCATATTAAGGACAAAATTGAGTATGACAACCCGAAGACTCTGGAGGAAGCCATGAGGAAGGATAATTTTTGTTTTGAATAGAACCGAAAGAAAGAAGGCTTAGCCAACTGGAAGGCTAAGAAAAATAACAATCATCATGAGTTTAAGAAGAAGGAATTTGTACCCCAGAGGAATTTCAAGAATAATAAGACTAAAAATTATTCTAACAATAAGAATTTCCAGGGAAATAGGAATGGTACTTCCAATAATTCGAATAATTTTAAGGGCAAGGAAGCTGCAAATAACCATGGGAATTTTACCAAGAGTTTTGAATGTAAGGAGCCTGTTAAGTGTTGGGAATGTAATGGTCCGCACTATGCCTCGGTCTGTCCAAACCAGAAAAAGTCAGTCAGCAATATTCATACTCTGCAGGAGGAGATGACCATTGGAGAACTAGCGAGGACTATGCCCAGAATTAATGCAGCTTTGGAGAACCGCCAAGCTGACTATCAGACTTCCATGGTGGAAGTAGAAGATATGATTAATCAAACCCTTGTAACCATTTTAATTGATCTAGGAGCTAGTATTAGTTACATTACACCTCAGATAGTGGAAAAATGTAAGTTGTCTGTCGATAAGTTTGAGAATTCCTGGTTAGTTCAATTAGCCACTGGGGCAAAAAGAAAAGTAACCTGTTTTGTGAAAGAATGTGCTTTACTTATGGATGAATTTAAAACTACAGTTAAGATTAATGTTTTGCCACTTGGCTCATATGATTTACTGATTGTCATGGATTGGTTAGAGCAGTATAAGGTAGTTTTAAATTGTTACGATAAAACTTTCACGTGTTTAAATAGTGATGAACAACTAGTAAGGGTTAAGGGTATTCCTAGAAAAACTATAATTAGACAGATTTATGCTTTACAACATAAAAGGGCTGTTAGAAAAGGATGTAAATCCTATGCAGTAACTATTACAGATGAGACAAGTAAAACTGAAATAGATAAGTTAAAGATAGAAGATATTCCTGTTTTAAAAGAGTATACTGATGTATTCCCATAAGAAATTCCAGGATTACCTCCAAGGAGGGAGTTGGATTTCACCATTGAGCTGGTACCGGGTGCGGTACCTAGCTCAAAAGCTCCTTATCGAATGAACATTTTAGAACTTAATGAACTAAAATCACAGTTAAAAGAGTTAATTGATAAAAAATACATTCGACCTAGTGTGTCTCCTTGGGGGGCACCGGTCATCTTTGTCAAAAATAAAGACGGAACTGTGTGATTATGCATAGACTACCGTCAGCTAAACAAGATGACTATTAAAAACAGATATCCGTTGCCCTGCATAGATGATCTGTTTGATCAACTACGTGGAGCCACGGTGTTCTTAAAGATAGACTTGAGGTCAAGATATCATCAAGTAAGAATAAATGATGAAGATATCTTCAAGACAGCCTTTAGAACAAGATATGGACACTACGATTTTGTCGTAATGCCATTTGGGCTTACTAACGCCCCAGCTGTCTCTATGTGCTTAATAAATAATATAATGCATAAGTACTTAGATAAATTTGTTGTCATGTTTATCAACGACATCTTAATTTACTCTAAAATGGAAGAAGAACATAAAGAACACCTAAAGATAGTTTTACAAGAGTTACGAGAACAACAACTCTTCGCAAAATTTAGTAAATGTGACTTCTTTAAGGATGAAATCCAGTACTTAGGTCACGTAGTGACTAAGAAAGGAATTTCAGTTGATCCTGAAAAGATTCGGGCAATCGAAGATTGGCCGGTTCCTAAGGATGTAACGGATGTTAGGCCATTCATGGGAATTACCGGTTATTACTGGAGATTCATTGAAGGCTTTTCAAAAATAGCAAATCCAATCACTTCCTTGCAAAATAAAGGGAAGAAATTTGATTGGAACTCAAAATGTGAAGAAAGTTTTAAGAAATTAAAAACCTTATTGACTAGCGCACCTATTCTAAGAATAACAGATCCTAATAAGGACTTCATAGTATGCACTGATGCCTGTAATGATGGCTTAGGCAGTGTTCTAACTCAAGACGGGCATGCCATTGCCTATGAGTCTAGGAAGTTAAAAATTCATGAAAAGAATTACGCAACTTATGATCTAGAACTTGCGGCTGTTATACACACCTTAAAAATGTGGCTACATCATTTAATAGGCAGAAAATTTATTCTAATGACTGATAATAAAGGACTGAAATATCTTTTAGATCAGCCTAATTTAAACGCAAGACAAGCAAGGTGGTTAGCCTTTTTGAGTGAATATGATTTTGAAATCCAACACATAAAGGGTAAGGAAAATAAGGTGGCTGATGCATTAAGCAGAAACGCAAAGCTGAACTTTATAGCAACAATCAACACTTATGCTTCTTATTTAAATGAACAGCTTAAAGAAGGGGTAAAACAAGATGAAATTTATCAGGAATTGCAAATTACAGCTAAGGAAGGACCTACAAAAAGCTTAATAAAAGGTTATAGTTTAAATGAAAATGGATTTTTATTATTTAAAGATAAACTATATGTGCCTAATGTGCCTAAGGTTAAGTTGTGAATTCTGGACAAAGTCCATAAAACACCATATTCAGGAGACCCAGGTTATCAAAAGACTGTAACCATGCTAAGAAAATAATATTTTTGGCGAAACATGAAATCTGAGGTAGCTGAATACATTGCAAGGTGTTTAGATTGTCAACAGGTGAAAACCAAACACCAACACCTAGCTGGTTTGCTACAACCTTTACCTATTCCTAGCTAGAAATGGGAAGTGATTAGCTTAGATTTTATTACTGGACTGCCCAGAAATCAGAATCAAAATGACTCTATTATGGTGGTGGTTGACAAGTTAAGCAAGGCAACACATTTTATTCCTGTTAAAACTACTTACAAGGCTGCCAATATAGCTGATATCTTCTTAAAGCATATTTTTCGGTTACATGGAGTACCGAAAGTTATAATTTTAGACAGGAATTCTAAATTCACAGGAAATTTTTGGAAGTCCTTGTTTAAGGGATTAAATACAACACTGAATTTCAGTACCTCCTTCCATCCTCAAACAGATTGACAGACTGAAAGAGTGAATAAGGTGTTGGAGGATTTATTAAGGATGTATGTCAAAGATCAGCCAGGTAAGTGGGAAGACTACTTACATCTAGCAGAGTTTGCATATAACAATAACTATCAGTCATCAGCTAAATTTAGTCCATTTGAAATTTTATATGGACGTAAATGCAACACTCCTATCTCTTGGAATAATCCAGTAGATAGATTGGTGTTAGGACCAAAATTATTGAAGGAAATGGAGGAAATTGTGAAACAAGTGCAGGCAAATTTGAAGGTGGCACAAGATTGACAAAAGAGCCAAGCATACTTGAAAATAACTCCCAAGGAGTTCCAGGTAGGTGAGCATGTGTTTATAAAGGTAAGGCCAAATAAAAGCTCTCTAAGACTGGGGAGTTGTGCAAAGATAGCACCACGTTACTGTGGTCCATTCGAAATTTTGTCTAGGATTGGTCAAGTTGCATACCAGCTAGCATTACCACCTAACTTGAAAGTACATAATGTTTTTCATATCTCTATTTTGAAGAAGTATGTTCATGATGCTACTCATGTGGTTGATTGGAACGTTGTATAAGTGGAACCAGAAGGAAAAATTCTGGTGGAGCCGGACTGTATCCTCGGGAGGAGGGAAATTACACTGCGGAATCGCACCATTGGATAGGTGAAGGTGCAATGGAAGCACCTTAGTCCTGAAGAGGCCACCTGGGAACTAGAAAGTAAGATACAGGATGCATACCTAAATCTGTTTCAGGGGACTGCAGAGGATGGAATAAGTAACATCGAGGACTATGTTACATTTTAAGGGGGTGTGTATGTCACATACTCCAATTTTGTAAAATAATGTTAATTGTTTTAATTTGATTTCCTAAGAAATTATGTTAAATTTAATGCTAAGTAGGATCTGATGACTCAACAGAGTCAAAAGAAGTGGAATGTAATTCTGAATATTTTGTTATTAATAAATAAAAAGTGGAGACAACAGCTTGGGAGAGCTGTTAATAAGAGTGTTACTGGTCAAACTGGTGGAAGGAACTAGGTGGAGAGCAAAAGACAAGTGGCAAAATCCTCAAACACTTCCTATGTTGCAGGTGGCAACTTCCCTACATTTGGGGTCATGATCCCCCAAGAAAGTGGGATCAGAGCAGGTGGCTTAATAAATGACAACTAACCCAAAAATACCTAGGCAATCTTTTAAAAGTACCCAATGTAGAGAGCTGAGGCTGCTCATATATTTTCCAGGAGAAGAATCATTCAGGAGGAATGCACTTCAAGGAATTCATTGGGGAAAAGGGAAAACTATAAGGAAGGTGTTATGAGAGAGAAACTGCAGTAACTTGGTCTGATACAGCTTGCTAGCTGAGAGGAATTTATTGATAAGTTCTGGACTGGTATTGAGTCTTAGGACTAGTACTTTATCATTTGTTGCACCTAGTTCCAGCCAGGGAGACCAGAGCAAGCTCAGGGGTCCTGAGGACTCTCTATTTGAGTGCCCTCCAGGAGTTGGTAGAGAGGAACAACCTCCCATTGCTGTTGTCGTCCAAGCTCAAAGAACAGGTTTTGTTATTTATTAATTTTTATGTATTATCTGTGTGATTGAATGATGCATTGTAGCTTATGATGTAAAGATTTAGATGGTTTAGTAATGAAGTTGTTCTTAGTTTGTTTAGTAATAGAATCATTTTGATGAGACACAAAACCCTACCTGTGTTTTTTCTCATCTGGAGTGATCCAGATCGTACTCCAGCACCGGTGGTGAAATTATATAAATAAAGATAGTATGATGAAAATGTAGAATAAGATGTTAGTGGAATTATAGAATATTTCCTTTTATTTTGTTATCAGAAGAAATATATTTTGTACCAGGAGTAGTGTTAAACTTGGACTGAGACTGTCAGTTTATTAGAAACAGAGAAAGAAGCTATATTATTTACTGATAGTAGTATGTGTGGGTAGATAAAACAGTTCTTGATACAGTAGTTACCTTCAGTAATCTTATTGCTTATTTGAATTCAAGAAAATAGTATAATAGTTAAACTTGAGTAGGGTTAAGCTAAATAAAAATGCTTTACAATTTTACACTTTACTTCTTTCCAGTATAGGCTAATTAACTACTGCATGTATAATAATCAAATTGAAAGAAAGAATAGCTAGAATCTTGATTTACTTCTACAGATAATCTAGTTGGTATCAGAATTTACTTATGGATAGTAATGTAAGTTATTCATTCATTCTGTTCCATCTAGCTAAGCATGAACAAAAATCTACAACTACCAACCTATACTTTTTAAGATGTCAACAAATGCAGAACATAGTTAGTTCTTATTCTTTATTTTATAAATATTAACATTGTAACATAAACAGATAATATAGAATATAGAGAGTACTTCTATAAATTATTTAGTGCAGTAAGTATAAGAACACAATAATAAATTACTATCTTATTCTATGATTATAAATAAACAAAGAACAAAGCTAATAAATATATAATTATAAGAACAATATTAATATGTAGATAAAGTAATGTTTTATCCCATTCTAGTAAATAGTAAACATAATATAATTTCTGTACTCAAAAGCTGTATTTGACAGATACATAAGTACTTTAGTAAAAACATGGAGTTCTTATATTTCCAAAGGTTAAAAATTATATAACAACATTTAAAAATTCTATTATAATAAAGTAAGTAATATGTAAATAAAATTACAGGGTAAGAATCAAATGCATTAACACATAGGAATTAAACCAACCGAATAATATCAGGCTCGATTTACCGATCTCAACCAATCTTTACACATTTTAAATAACAATCAAACCATTTACAGTAGAGCAACATAAATTAAAGATAATTTTAAAGAAGCTGTAAATATTTTTCTTATACTGTCAAGTTAGGGTAAAACCCTACTAATCCAAAATTTACAACAGAGTTAACAAAACTAAAGGAGTCTAATTCAGTATATGTACTCATTGCCTTAAACAAAATCCATAGAGTGAGGCTTTTACAACGTTCCCATCATTTACATTTATATATACACAGTAATCAAAACAAAAATAAAACTTTACAGTCTCGGCCTAAGTCGGAGACCTTGCATCAAGAAAGGGGATAACTTCAACAACAATCAGCAAACCGGTTAACCAAATAAACCAAACCACAAGGGTTTTGCAGGCCACGGCGACCAACTGTTAAAGGAACCATAAGGGACCAAACAAGGAGGAAGTGCCATGGATAACCCAGGGCTTACCCGTGAACCTTCAAGTAGTAGCCACAGCTTCGCATCAAACCGTGTAGAGGGAGACATGCCAACACCTGCGAACAAGGAGAACGAAAGAGTTAAAAACTGGTTTACAAGTTAAATAACCGTGTAATGAAAACCAAACTGCAATGATAATGACTTTTGAAATAAGGAGTTCTTACCTAAAATTTTACCGAAGCGCGACCACCCACGAGCAGTAAAGTAACCACCAGCGCGAGGAGGATGAAACCCTTCATCTGCTGCGAGACAGGAAGGATTTCTAACTCAGCAAATACCTACAGCAACGGAGGATAGGAACAACAAGTTCAACTGGTAAATATGCTTGGGTCGCAACCACTCTCAACACAAAATTGTAAATGCTGCAAACCTTAAACACCAGCTACTATGGTTAAGCAAGACATTGACTGTCATCACCGAGCTAAAGAAAGGAAGGACAATACAGACAAATGGACTCCAAACTAAGCGAGCTGCGATGGAGAAACCCTAGGGAAGTATCACTGTCCTATACCAAGCAGAAAAATATTTTCATGACAGTACCTCTCCATTAAGCATTTAGGACAAGCTTACAAGGAGAAACAACAAGCAGGGAGACTATCGACAATCAAGGTAAGCGACAGTGCATACGAGAAGATCGTAGCAGAGCGGCAGGAGGCCCGAACGCGACGGAGGTAATGACAAGCTAGGGTTCAGTGCAGTGCTTTTATCTATGCAACGCATGGCCCAAACGATGCCACATTAGTCAACAAATAAATTGCATATTGTGGGTTTAAGTCTATAGTCCCATCGATCATTCCCTCACGAGCATTCTTCCAATCATTTGAGAATCGGAGGATCAACCATAGTCCTTAGCTCCAAAGTCAACCTATATTTACGTCCCATGATAACAAAGAATCATTACTATATAAATGTTGTTACAAAGCTTATCAACGGCATGGATAACTTACGACCCAAAAAAATACATTATGGTATACTCATACTCAAACAGTCATAACCTTGATCATAGTAAAACCTTGTTATAAGGTATACGAGGAATTAATAACGATTAATTGTTGAGATTATTGCTTTAACAATTGTGCATTCAACCAAATATTTGCAACATAGCGAGGGTAGAAACAATACTTACCCTAGCTCATAAAAGCAAGTAAAGGAAGTTTATAGAATCAACCGATGGAAAATATTCTATTGTTAATATTAACCTCAATGGCCTTGTTTGTATTTATTAAAATAGTAAAGTTTGGTAATAAGATACAAAAGAAAGTAATAACGTCTATTTTGGTGAATGTATTGCTTAAAATAAATGTTCATTAACCAATAAATTGTAATATAAGAAGGGTTAAGCCACAAATCTCTTTAACAAAAGATTCTTCAATGTAAAATAGTTAGGCCATAAAACTATTATGTTGTGCATTCTTTCAATGATTATAGTCCATTAAGGACATGCCCCTTTTATATCTATGAAAGGAATTGTATAAAACCTGTTCACAATAAGATATCCATCTTATGAGAATAGCTCTAGTTGTGTTATGGGGTATTTGTCATGTAAACCCTTAAGTTGATAGACAAAAGTGTTAAGCATTTTAATAACTATCAAATTTGACAATAAGTAACTTTTCGATGACTTAATAACTCTGCCTTTTTTAAAAACTGCTTGTAAAGAAAGATTTAAGGCATTTTTACACTTGATGACTATGTTAGACATCGAATGGTTCAGTAAGAATTAAGAACTATAAATTTACATCTACTAGAAAGAAGGCAGTTATAGCCATTACTGATAGAATTGAATCACATTCCTTAGAGTCTAAAAAGAAGGATAGTTTAATGATTTTACCTCGATAAGCTTTGGAAATTGTTTAGCATTTATATTCTTTACTGAGTTATTTTGTGCGACGAAATTATAATTTAATGCTTTAGAATTTTGACAAGCAGCACCCAAACTTCTTACCTGTAAATCTGTAAGAGAAGGAAAACTTCTGCGTTAGCTCGAAAGCTAAGTAAGCCCATAATTTCATGACAGTTCCACCTTGTGGTCGCAAAGAGAAAACAAGTCAGTAAACTGAAAAATAACTGTTCTATAAAGATAAACATAATCAAATAAATAATTCAGATAATGGATTCAGTAACATATAACTAATTAAACAATTAGTTGACTGCATTTTTGATATTTAGCGGTATTTAAAAAAATTTAAATTTTTCGAAAAATTTGGTGTTTTGACACTTACCGCCCACAATGGTGATCTTCTGTTTAAATATCTCCTTCAATGCAGTCATATTCTTTGCATTTCTGAATATTTCTTCATCCTTGTCCCAGAAATTTGTGTATTCAAAAGCAACATTTGTTTCTTTGCAATGCTCTGCAACCTTATTTTGGTAGTCGTTCCTGTGGAAATGACTAGGTACATAATATACAGTCCACTAAGATAGAGCTCATGTAGAACTCCGACTTCTTCTATGACACCCCTCCCAAAACTGAAGATATGCATGCTGAGAGGCTATTGGATACTATGTTTTCCCAATTAAATATAGTCCCCTGAGTGGCCACATGGAAAATAATGGGTATCCATCCCAATTTGAAACTTTTACCATGAGCTCTCCCAAAAACTCTATTCAGCATCAGTGCTATAACCTATAAGGGGTCTGGAGAGTGGCTGTATCATATTCTCCTGATGGCCTGGTTCGAAAGTTCTTCCCAGGTATCATCATTCTCTTAACTGTTTCAACCAGGTTAAAATTTATCTCTTTCAACCAACTTTCAGTTAAGTATACTTGAGCAGGAGGCAGGTGATAAGCCAGTGAAACATAAGTAGGACTGTATGCAGCATAACTCTATTTGGAAGTATTTTTTAATATCATCGTGGTCACATCTACCCTAGGAAGAATCAAACCCTCCGGCGTCCCATAAAAATAGGGTAAACTCCTACGACGAAGAGAAAACTGAAACTCCCCCCGGTATGGCCATAAGCAACCCAAAAATAGTCGGTGCAGACAGCGTAACGCCTGTCTACACCAACCAGCTAAGCCTTTGGACTAGGCTTGAGCTTCCATAGCAGCTCAAAAATAGGCTCAAGAAAACCCCCACCACAAAAACCGTCAATCTGACTAATAAAAATTCATTTTAGATGGCTAACTACACAACGGTGAAAAAACCTAACCAGGGGAAAACCCCAGTTCCCAAAATGAACAATAAAATCAAGAGGAAAGAGAACCAATGGTTGGCCTACCTGGCAAGCAAGCTGTGCAGTCGACGGGAAGGTCCAAAATTTCCATGGCAACGCTCCAAACGAACGAAATCCTGACAGCTAAGCACGTTGGTACAGTTCGAATCAACTAGGATAGAGAAAATGCAAGTTTTCAACCAGGATAATAATAAACAAATACCCCACCCCAATATATAGAGCTTCCGGTAAAAAAAGACAACGGGAAAACCTTAATCGAAAGTTGAAACCAATATAGCATTGGACGATTAGTTCACTAAGGAGCCGCAATGGCGGGCGACGAACAAACTATGGGCTCTGCAACCAACTGAAAACATCGACGATCGGAGGCTTGGAGGACTAACTAGTAATGCGTCAGCGGATAAACCAACTAAACGTTGGAGAGGTAGTGTACTACATAGCCGCAACGGTGGGAGATAGATTGACTATGGCTTTCGGGACAATAGAAAATCATCGACGATTGGAAGAACTAAGGACTACGGATCGACGAGTTTTAAACTAAGCATCTCCATAGTGTCAGTGAGACAAACAACAAGGACTCCGAAATGGTGGTGTCGCTCAAAACTAGAACTCCTACTATTTGTCAAAAACATTCCGATAGCGAAAAAAAAATCATCGCAAAGTAAAAGGTTTGAACCAATAAAACCATAGAATCGACAAAAGTAAAACTATCCATCGGCCCGTTCTCTATTTGTCCTCAGAAACGGCGGTGATATAGAAGGCTAATTCTCTGACTGTGATAAAATAAAATCGCCGACAGTCCAAAAAACAATTTAGATAAAAGCGCATTGGTGAAAATAAGACTTGTCCATCGGGACGTTCATTACTTACCCTCCGCAACAGCGGCTGCGTAGAGAACTACTGCCCTGATTCACACATAAATAGACTTTCGATAGCGATATAGGAAATCATTTCTAAATCAAAAGGCCCTCATTTTCAAATCCAAACTTTAAACTCCATAGTCAAAAGCATCAGCTGGACAAAAGGTAATCATTCAACTTCTGAAATGAAGGAAAGCAGTCTACCTTAATTCATTCTCACAAAATCCAAACTTGTAGCAGAATGACAACAGAGTTCAGGCATCCAAAACAAATCCAGGCAAGATAAAATCAAAAGGAGGGTCCAATTTTTTTTTAAAATTTGGGAAATAGTTGTAGCTGCAACAATTGGCGACTACGTAGTGAACCCAGATCTCTGGACAATTTCTTCCTTAAGTAATAGACTGTTTGATAATAAGACCAACATATTGAATTCTTCTAGATGTCTGGATTTCCCAAATGGCACATATGTACTTTAATTATTGATATAATCCAATTTAGGGATAATGGGAACCAAGATTTAAAAATCTAGATAAATTTTTTGAGGCCAAGAATATGAATTTCATTTTTTACCTCTATCTTCAGGTAGCTCCTAGCTTGGACACCATGGGATTGTAACATATGGTAAACAGAAATATTCGTTTGTTCCTCATTCCCATGCCATTTTGTACTTTTGTGCTTTTGGACGTTTTTGTCATTTTTGAGTCCTCCTACATGCCTTTCTTTCTGATTTTTTTTTATTTAGGCTCCTCTATCCATAGTGTCCTTTTGTGTGAGAGATGTATTTAATTTTTAGCTCACGGACGGAGAAGAACTTTGGCAATTTTGTACTTATTTGGTTCAGTATTTCGTTTTGATACATATTGCTTTCTTAGGATATTTTTGACTCTTATTTGCCTTTTGGCTTTCAATTCTTGGCATGGGATCATTTATATATAATATACTGTTTACCCTGCTTCTTTTCCATGGGTCTTTTGCTGTCACCCCCTAAGACATTTTTAAGTGTGAGATGGATGGAGCCTCGAAATAGTATTCCAGACCTTTTTATTCTGAGTTATTTTACAAGGATTAAGTAGGACTTCAATGTGTTCATAGCCATTTAGGAAAACTGCTAAACTAGAAGAAATTCTTTCAGATAAATCAATAGTACATAGTCTTATAACCAAGGATTTTAGTTAATCCAGAATTTTGGTGCTCTCCATGCAACCAAAAATTTGCTTCTTTTATTGAAATCAATCAAAATCTAACTAAAAACAAACAGAAATAAGATAAATAAAAAATAAACAACCAAATCAGTTTATTTATGTACAAGATAATCAAGAAATAAAAACCAAGACAAATAAAGTTTGAGAACTAAACCACTAACTGGTCAGTTCTCTGCCCACTTCTGTAAACCTGGCAACTTGTAAGTTGAGGGCCTGGGCTTGACTGTAAAGGCCTACCCATTATATAATCCTACTGTACTTGAATAAAAAACTACATCTGAAATTAAGTCTACTATTTTACAATCAATCTCATCAGCCCGTGAAAATCGAAGGAGATCGGGCTAGGTGTCTGGTGTACTGCTAGATTCTTCTGCTTGGTAGTTTCTCGGTTCTAGCTCAATTAGATAATTTCCCAACACAGAATTCACGATTTCATTTTTTTCTTCCAATTGAGTAACATTTTGCTTCATGTGGGGCTCTCTTAATATTTTAATCTGATTTGGACTTCCCTTATGAGGCAACCACATATGTGACCAATCTGATGCGAAATACCCATTTAGCCTTGCTGACCAGTCTCGATTCAAAACAAGTCCATAAACATCAAGTATGTCTGCTACTACAATATCAATGTACTGACATATCTTTTCATTTGCAGATAAGCGAATCAGAACATCTTCCATTTCCCTAACTACTTTCACAGTGGTCTTGTCTAGCTGAGTAACCTGCCAGGTAGTTGGTTTAGGTTGTCCATTGATCTTCTTGCAGACTGAAAGTGGCATAACATTGACTGCTGACCCTGAGTCTACTAAACAATTGTGCACATTATGGTTTAAAATATCAAAATTCAGGAGGAATGGCGGGGTTTTAAACCTAGCCTTACCTCCCACACTTGCTTTGACAATTTATTCTACAAGTTGGTTGTTAGTGGGAAGCTCTTCCTCTGGTACTTCAAGTGCTTTTAACAATTTTTCTTTCTGTTGAGGTACATTACACATTTCAAATAATGAAATATTTTCCTTAGCCCTTTTAATGTCCTCCACAATATCGTACCCCATCTCAGGTGCTTTGAGATTTTCCTTGACATTATCAACTTTGTCTTCAATAGGCTTAACAGGCATGTCGACTTGTTTTGGATCTTGACTGGTAATGGTAAATTCAGGTATTTTATCATCTATGTTGTTCTTCTGTATTTTCTTCATATTCTCCTGAAATTTCTTAATCCTCGGAAGTATTGAATTGTCTTTATTTAACAAACCTTGACTTCTTGTCGTCACATTTGTTTCTGATGTGTCTTCCTCTTTTAGTGAACCTTCTTCTTCGGTATCAAATAGTGAGACACATTCCCATAAAACTAAAGAATCCTCTTCTTGTTTTTCTATGGGTTGATTATTTTTTTCTTCCTCATTATCAGTCTCTATTATTTTAGAGTCCAATAGCTGATTCATTACTAATGTCATCGAATTGATCCATTGAGGGCAATTTTTTTCAGAATGAGGCTGCCGATGAAAGGTGCAAAAATTATCCATACCTACCTCAGTTAAATTCATTGATGCAGGACTGTGTGGAGGAGGTTTAGATTGATTGTTGTCTTCTCTCCTTTTATAGTAAGGCTTGTATGCTTTATGAGCCTCCTTTTCTTTTTCCAAATCTATCACTCTGTTAGATAGCTTCTGCATCATTTTCAACATTCCTTCAAAGTCATGTGATTGCTCACCCTTAGGCTTAGTCAGTAATAAAGCCGTTTTACCAAAAGTTTTTTCTCCTGACTGCTCAGGATAATCTTCTATGCTCTCTTTTTTAGCTTCTACTCTCTCAGCTTCTTCATAAGTTTCTGACAATGTAGGTTTGAATGACATCTAGCACTTAGAACTTTATAGTATTCAATTAGAGCTGAAGTATAGTATTCAACTAGAACTTTATCAGAGGGCTTATCGGCTGCAGATTTTTTTTTAAGATAAGCAGCAAACCTTTGAGTGAAATTATGCACTTTTCCTTCCTTTCTTTCTTTAAAGCGCATAACCCTTTCATTAGAGCTGCATGAGTTTTCTGGACTGCATATTTGCTTCTAAATATTCTTTCAAATGTGTCCCAGTTTGTGATTGAATTTGTAGGCAAAGCAAAATACCATGAAGCTGCTGCTCCTTTCAGGGTATGTGGAAATAATATGCAGACTACATCTTCATGTTCTCCAGCCCGAAGTCCTTCTATAGCCAAGTAAAAGCTTTGCAAATGATCATCTACCAAAATATTTTCACTTGGGTAAAACTTAGGCAACATTTTCTCAAAATCTTGAGGCAAATCATGCAAAGGAGGTGTTAGGTTTAATGGTGACCTAGCCCTCCAAGCAGGTGGTGGATATGGTGGGTTGGGTGGCTGATTTGCGTTTACATTTTCCATGATTTTAAGTGGAGAATGAGGTGGTGAATCATAACAGGGGTATGAACAGGTGAACAGTAGGGTGTATCTGGGTCCAACTAGTACAGAGGTTGAACAACTTCCTATAAGGTTGTTTCTACTAGTTCTTCAAAATATTCAACCAACACTGTGTTTTCCAATATAGGGTGGTATTTATTCCGATATTCTCTTCTGGGTAAGACAGGAATAATTGGTAAACCTCCAATCTTCTTCGCATAAGCCCTAGTAAATATTCTCAGATCATCAACTACTTCGTTATCGACAGAATACAGATGCACTTTACCCTTTTCTTTCGGAGTTGTATTGGGAAACAAACTACTTTCAGAATTGTCACTGGTGGAATAATTTTGAGGAAATGGGTTTCCTCAGCCAGCCATGCACTAGCGGCCCTTCTTCTAGCACCAAAAACTGTTAGGCATGGAAATTCACAGGTAACAATAGTTAGGGATTCTCCCCAGTAAACATTCCCAACTAGCCCATTACTATTTGGTATGCGAAATCCGTTCGGTTTACAGTTCGGCTACCGTAGGTCAAGTAACAAAATAAAGGTTTTACCGATTACGGCCCGGTACACCGTGTATATTTTAGTTTTTTGAATTTAAGTATGATGTGCAAGTGTCTATATAAGAATGTAGATTGATAGAGAATACGAGGAGCGGTCACAATGTGATGCGTAGGTTCTTACCTCTCGTCTTAAATCTCTCACATCTAAATCACACATAACAAGAAACTAAAACTAACTATCTAACCTATCCCTAGGGAGCAAGATTATCATTTATCAATGAGTAATGTATTTCTGTGCATGCATTAAGAAAAATCACAGATAGCTGTTACTTATTTCAAAACACATGAACATTAATAGATATATGAACAACAAGATAGCTTATTGTTTATGAAAAGCCTTCATTACTCACAGTGGAAATTTCAGAGAATAAACTAGAGTGCATTCATAACAAGAACATAGGTTCAAAGAGTTAGAACGATCTCACAGTTAATGGACACAAGCTGAAAATGAAATAGTTCACATTCAACAGATCCATAGCACAACATTTGAAAAATTCCACCAAGCTTTCTCCAACAGGAAACTTGTAATTCTTTATTGCAAAAGGAAATAGTTCTTCTTACAACATACTCTCACAAATATATTTGGGAAAAAGTCCTCTATCTATGTCTAACTCTCCTATACTTATACAAACAGGCAAAAATTTTGGGCTGCCCCAAAATGACTTTTGGGCTTCCCCAACGTTTCAATCCAAAATTTTATCCTGTAGTGAGTGCTCATACATTATACAATATATTACATTTAAAACAAAAATTTAATAGAGAACTTTTATGAAGAGGGCCCTGCTTGATCATTAATGAATTTTTTCCACGCCTGGGCCTCCACTGCTATGCTTTCAAAATCTGAGGGTTCAAGAAAACAGATGTTGATCTCATACTTTGTAGCCTGATTCTTAACCACCTCTATTCTTGCTGGACTCAAGCGTAGCTGATCTTCAAGTAAATGGATGCTAACTGCTGCATGAGCTACTGCATTCTTCAGGATTTGCTCATCTAGATCCTTGACTTTTTGGATCTTTTGCTCATCTTCCTGGTACCTGCTTTGTATTTGTTCTATGAACAACTCATGTTCTGGTATTGCATCCAGTCTTTTTTCTGCAGCAACTTGGCATCTGTTGTATGTGACCATCACCCTTATGCAGTACTCAGCACAGGCTCCTC
This sequence comes from Pseudotsuga menziesii, assembly GCA_001517045.1. NCBI lineage: Eukaryota > Viridiplantae > Streptophyta > Pinopsida > Pinales > Pinaceae > Pseudotsuga > Pseudotsuga menziesii. The sequence goes on along the minus strand of LPNX011050546.1, from coordinate 159,880 downwards.
TCGTTTTCTTCACCGTTTTCTTGAATTCTTCTGCAGTATTGATTGCAAACTCCAACAAGTCATAGTCCTGCTTTAAAATTTTCCCATATTTGACCGGTAGCTCAGCACGGGTTTCATCATTTGTCTCTATCCACACTATCCTTCCAGTCGGGATCTCCAAAATATCTTGAGATCTGTCTACAAAATATGAAGTGGTGTCCAAGATCTCTTCCAACCTGCTATCTATCTGTAAGATTTTACATCTTTATTCTTCAATACACATTTGCAGTTGGTGAATTCTTCTTCATTGAGCTAGGACATGCCCCTTCAAAGGCTGGATATCTGTCTTCTGTTCACTAGCATCCTTCAGTGATGCTGTCAATGAAGCAATCTGTCCCTCAAAAATTGCCACCTACACTTGATATCGCTTTTCTCTTTCTTCTATGGTGGCCTTCTGTGCCTCCAACTCAACAATTTTGCTTTGTAGCTGGTCTTTTTCTGCACTCAGAGTTTCATATGATCCTGTGAGGTCATTTTTCTCTGTCTTCAACACCTGATACTCTAGCTGTAGCCTCTGTAATTCTGCTAAGCTATTATGAGCATCTTTTTCTGTTCTCTCCACAGAAACTTCTAAGGTCATCTTGTTTGCATGCAAAGTATGGAGTTCTGCCTTTGAAGTCCTCACTTCAATCTCCATGTCCTCAAATTTCGTCTTCAATTTATAACCTTCATCTCTTTCTTTCTTCAGTGTTTCTTTTAATTGACCTGCGTTCATTCTTGATTGAGCCAGATCCGTCATCAGTCTATCTACATTATCTTCAGTGGCTTGGGTTAAAGCCACCCCATCTCTTGCTGTTAATCTCGTATCTGCATCTATCCCATACACCAAACTTTTATTAGTAATCATCATACCTGATTGTCCTCATGTTTCGACCTTTTTCTCTGTTCTTTTGACAATCCTCTTCTTCTCCTTGTCATAGAATATGGTGCTGAAATTAGGGACCTCTTATCCTTCTTTCTGCATAAAAGGTATCAAATTCAATCCAGAAAAAACAACCTATTCTTGAGTGCTGCCAAAAGTTGCAGCAGGCTCCTGAGGGTTAGGATTGTCTTGTCCATGCCCGTTATCTATATGATCCCATGCTTCTTGTGTATCTATTGGGTCAGTAGTTTGCTGGTCTATCTGTGATCCTGTTAACCTCTGACCCTCGCTTTCTTTTTGTTTTTTCTTTATCTCTGCATCTTCCTTCTTCTTTCTTTCTTTCTTCCTCTTCCCTCTTTGCTGCTTCCTCTGCAACTTTCTTTCTTTCTTCTTCTTCATTCTTTAGCCAACTCTCTGCCTCTTGTGCTAGCCTCCTAGCATCCTCTTCCCTCTTTTTGGCTTCTTCTTCTTCAGCTTTCTTCTGTGCGGTTTTGCCCTTACCGCCCACAATGGTGATCTTCTGTTTAAATCTCTCCTTCAATGTAGTCATATTCTTTGCAATTCTGAATATTTATTCATCCTTGTCCCATAAATTTGTGTATTCAAAATGAACATTTGCTTCTTTGAAGTTCTCTGTAACCTTATTTTGGGAGTCATTCCTGTGGAAGTTCATCTCACCAAAACGAAAGTGCTCCAGCTCTTGTACGAATTCAATAGCCTGTTTAACCTTTGTAAACTTATAACTCCCTAAGCAGAAAGGTATTGCAGGATAGGTCACCTTCTTATGTTCAAACAAGAAGCTTCCTATACCATCAAGATATACCTGCCTAACTGCTTCTTTATGTACCACATAATCAGTGGCATATTTAGGGAGTAGAGAAGGTGCCCTAGAGCCACCATACATTCTGATGTACATTCCCTCTTCAGTCAAATAGTAACTCCCATGTTCTTCAATGAATTTGAATGCCTCCTCGGACATGCAATTGCATTATGTCAAGAAGATTAAAGCGTACAAAGGCATAATGAAATGTTCACATATCTCTTTGTAGTGGCTATACTATTTGTGTGCCCAAAATAGTTTGTATGCAGTGTATACAGGGGTCCTATCCCTATCCCAATTACACCTTAAGGCTGGAAATGACTGGGTACATAATATACAGTCCACTAAGATAGAGCTCATGTAGAACTCTGACTTATTCTGTGACACCCCTCCCAAAGATGAAGATATGCATGCTGAGAGGATATTGGACACTATGTTTGCCCAATTAAATATAGTCCCCTGAGTGGCCACATGGAAAATAATGGGTATCCATCCCAATTTGAAACTTTTACCATGAGCTCTCCCAAAAACTCTATTCAGCATCAGTGCTATAAACCTATAAGGGGTCCGGAGAGTGGCTGTATCATATTCTCCTGATGGTCTGGTTCGAAAGTTCTTCCCAGGTATCATCATTCTCTTAGCTGTTTCAACTAGGTCCAAATTTATCTCTTTCAACCAACTTTCAGTTAAGTATACTTGAGCAGGAGGCAGGTGATAAGCCACTGAGACATAAGCAGGACTGTATGCAGCATAGCCCTATTTGGTAGTATTTTCTAATATCATCATGGTCACATCTGCCCTAGGTAGAATCCAATTGATCACCTCTGAGCATGGGAACAACTCAGGTCTCGTGGCTACTTTCATAAGAGCCAATTTCTCGATGTTGGCATATATGGTCAGCTCTTCGAAACCTACATCAGGCACATCTTGATTTGAAATCATTTGATATATCTCACCCCATTTGTAATATGGCCCTACTCCAGTGGTAGCTCTGGTATCTTCGTAGATGTATTCCACCTTGGTAATGATTTCCACATCTGGTTCTCCCTCAGCAACAGGAGCCTTCTTCTTTTGTCTTTTAGACATATCTCCTTTGAAGAAGTTACCCTATCATAAACCAAACATGTTCTTAGACCATTGGAGATTTTAGTTAGTGTTCTAAGAATGAAGAAAAACTGTATCAAAACATTTACCTCTTCCATATGCATTCTCAACAAATAAACTATCAAAATATTAATGCTTAGTAGAAAATAACAAGCAAAAGGAACTTCTGAAAATTTCTAATTCCATCTACAACTAAAACATGATCCTGATAGAAAATGCATCATTTAACCCGAAATGTATTCTAAATCCTCGCTAAAATGAACCACCCTATCGGTGAGGCTAGTCTTCGAAAGTGAGGCCCTATCCAGTGACTGAAAACATGGAAATCCCGACTTGACCGAAAATCAAACCCTCCGGCGTCCCATAAAAATAGGGTAAACGCCTACGATGAAGAGAAAACTAAAACTCCCCCCGCATGGCCATAAGCAACCCCAAAATAGTCAGTCCAGACAATGTAACACCTGTTTGTACCAACCACCTAAGCCTTCGGACTGGGCTTGAGCTTCCATACTAGCTCAAAAATAGGCTCAAGAAAAACCCCCACCGCAAAAACCGTCAATCTGACTGATAAAAATTCATTTTAGACGGATAACTACACAATGGCGGGAAAACCTAACCAGGGGAAAACCCCAGTTCCCAAAATGACCAATAAAATCAAGAGGAAGGAGAAACCATGCTTGGCCTACTTGGCAAGCAAGCTGTGCAGTCGACGGGAAGGTCCGAAACTTCCACGGCAGCACTCCAAATGAATGAAATCCCGATAGCTAAGCACGTTGGTACAGTTTGACTCGACAAGGATAGAAAAAACGTGAGTTTTCAACCATGATAATAATAAACAAATACCCCACCCCAATATGTAGACCTTCCGGTGAAAAAAGACAGCAGGAAAACCTCAATCGACGGTTGAAACCACTATAGCATCGGACGATTAGTTCACTAAGGAGCCGCAACAGCGGATGACGGACAAACTATGGGCTCCACGACCAACTAAAAAAATTGACGATTGGAGGCTTGGAGGACTAAATAGTAATGCGTTGGTGGATAAACCAACTAAACGTCGGAGAGATAGTGTACTACACAACCGCAACGGCGGGAGACAGACTGACTATGGCTTAGTGATCTCATACATTTGGATATGAATGTTTGTTGTAAGCTAATGAAGTAGAACAATGATAATTATGAAGCATTCATTCACTTCACAAAAAAGAAACCAAAACTAAAAAAAAATAAGGTGGGAATGAGAACAATAAGAAGGAATTACCTACTTTCTTTGGTAAAGTTCACAACTGACCATCGTAGTATTGCATATGTGGACCTTTCTTTTACCCCAACTTGTTGTAGAAACTACAAGGGTTAGAGGTCACAGGTTTGCATACATGGACTTTTCTTCTACCCCAACTTTGTGTTATAGAAAATACAAGGGCATACATGGACTTTTCTTCTACCAAACTTGTTGTTGTAGAAAATATAAGGGGTAGAGGTAATAATAAATATAGACCAAATTGTCTAACTCATAGGAACACATAAATGTGATGGTTGAAAATATACAATAAAGGTAAAGGAAACCACTTATAGTTTCAAAACAATATATAATAGGACATAAACCTAATTCAAAGTAACAAAAATATATGTGATAATTGAAAACTTCACAGGACTAGACTAGCTTAGACCCATCTAAATCCAGGCCAAAGTTACATAAATTGGTAATGAAAATCTAACTTCCAACAACCTAAAATATATATAAGACTTAGGTTTACATGCAAGGTTTGGGTTAATGTCCATTCCAAATCACATGGGTTAGGATCTAAGGTCCTTTTTTTATTGATAGTAAAACCCATATCTGATACCATAGTTGAGAGATGGTAAACCCATACATGATATGTATTTAAGGATTGCAAAGCTTGATAAAGGATGTCTCAAGTTTCCACAACTTAAAAGTTTATATCTTACTATAAGGTTACTTGATAAAGGATGTCTCAATTTTCAACAACTTGAAAGTGCATATCTTACTATTAATGTTACACGAATCTGAGATATTGTCCATATTTGAAGGAAATATTTTAACCACAAGTCTAATATGCACATGAACACAAGTGGATATCTCAACTTCAACAACTTAGAAGTGCATAAGTGCATATTAGACCACGGTTACCTATCATTGGGATACTATCCAAATTGGAAGGATATTAAACCTGAAATCTAACTTAATATGCATCTGAACATTGCCAAGATTGATAATGGATATCTCAACTTTCAATAATCTAAAAATGCATATCATACCAAAGTTAAATGGGTATGGGGGACATATTTGAAGCATATTAAAACCAAAGTATATCTTAATATGCACTTGAATGTTGTTGAAATTTATATTGGACATCTAAACTCCCAACAACTTAGAAGTACATATCAAACCTAGGTTAAGAGAACACCATTATTTGGAATATTAGGTCCATATGTCCCAAGCTTTGCCATAAATGGATAATGAGTTAACCATATTGGTTGAGAGGACACCTTCGATATTTGGTTGCCATATATGCATGGTGATATAATGAACTAACCACATATTGGTTATGCGTGATGATATAATGAACTAACCACATATTGGTTAAGAGGACACAGTCATATAGAGGTTCTTTAATATTAATCATCATAAGTGATAACATTCAAGTTTGTTAATATATTATTTATTTATTATTTAATCAAGTTAGTATATATCTAAATTTAAATGTATATGTTATTATTTAATTAATTCTCATTTTCCATATTTTTATATAGTCGAAAAGTAAAATTGAACAGCTTTAATGCTTACCCAATTTAATACTTATCCTTTAACTTAATATTTTTAAAGCCTTTTCCATCAATATTAAGGAAATAACGAGTAGGGGCGGTGGTGGCAGTGGCAGTGGCAGGATGGGTCTTCATCGATCCTGATGGAAAGGAAGTGACTCGATACTTATGGGGCTAGAAGGGTCCTCATCGATCCTGGTGGAAAGAAAGTGACTAGATACTCATGGGGCTAGAAGGGTCCTCATCAATCCTAGTGGAAAGGAAGTGACTCAATACTCATGGGACTAGGACCATGACAAACAATTATGTGGTGGAAAGGAAGTGACTTGATACTCATGGGTCTAGGGACCATGACAAACAATTATGTGGAAATAGATGCCTTACATCTTGGGTGATTCTTTTCATGAAATAAAATAGGATCACAATCACACCAACAAGTAAAATAAGATGCAAAATTGAATTTTCAATAGGATTGTTAGTATTTTTCAAAGTGTTTTTGAGAAATTTTATTTTTGCATCTTCGAAGGAAGAATAATAGTCTTACTTATAGTTTACTAATGATGGCATCCAACTAGATAAGGGAGTGCTTGTGAAGGACATTGAGCCACTAGTGAGAAGATGGATCGCTTCAACAAGAAACGATATGATACAAAATCGAATTTTCAACTACCATTTATAGTGACTCAATAAGAAACAATATGATACAAAATCGAATTTAGAGTGACTCAACTACCATTTAGAGTTGGTGGATCAACACTACGTCCTTTTAAGATGCAAACATATGACATTGAGTAGTATTTAGAGTGAATGAACTACCATTTAGAGTTGGTGAATCAACACTACATCCTTTTGGAAGATAAGTTGATTTGCAAGTTGGGAAGCTGGAAAAATGCATCACTCCCTTCTCTAGGACCTCACATAAGGGAGACACAACTGCATAGGGAATCTTCAAATTTAGGACAATTGGACATGGAAACAATGCAACATTTTGTTAGGAAGTATTTAACTGTAAGCTACTATGGAGCTTTCAAAATTTTGTCAGGAAACATATGGTCGGGAATTTTTTTTTGAGACCATGATGGGAAGTATAACTGTAAGTTACTATGGAGCTTTCAAAATTTTGTTTGGAAACATATGGCTGGGGATTTTTTTTAAAGACCATGATCTCTCAAGAAATGGAATTTTGTAATAGATTGAAATGTACTTTTTCTTGAGCCATTTAGAATACTCCTAGGCCTTTTTTAATATAAATTTGGTTAATTTTTTTTGTTTAAAAAAAGATATTAGGGAAATGATGAGTGGCATACTTCAAGGCTATCACTAAATAGTTACTCATCCACTACATTTACAAGTCTTTTATAAATTTTTGTCTTTCTATACAGATGCACTAAATAGTTACTCATCCACTACATTTACAAGTCTTTTATAATTTTTTGTCTTTCTATACAGATGCACTAAATAGTTACTCATCCACTACATTTACAAGTCTTTTATAAATTTTTGTCTTTCTAGTTACTCATCCACTACATTTACAAGCCTTTTATAAATTTTTGTCTACACTAAATAATTACTCATCCACTACATTTACAAGTCTTGTATAAATTTTTGTCTTTCTGTAAAGATGGGACAAAATGTTACATGTTATAAAAATAGTTCTATATTATGTTAGATATAAGTTAAAATTGGCATGTATATATATATATATATATAAAGGGTAAGTTCTGTATTTTTATAAATCATTTCGAACTTATCAACATTTAGTGTAAAAATGTGTGTATAATTAATATTCAATTATTATTGTAATTAATTAGTAATTTTAAATATAAAAATAAAAGTGTATTATAATTTCTCCACGGGTGTAAATTATAAATAAATAACATGCTATAGGTTATTTAATGCAGCAGCAACAACACTGTGGGCCATTGGATCTCAAACTGTTTGAGATACAATGGTCCTCAGTGCTGCCGCAACAACATTAAATAACCTATAGCATGTTTTGTCTAAGACCATGGGAACAACAACCTCCCAAGAGTATATCCAATAGCCCGCAAGCCAGATATACCAGTAACTTGTGATTCAACACAGGCCAAGACGTCCCGAATCCCACTGAGGGTGAGCCTCTATCCTAGGGGTCACCTACCCTTCGAGCCTTGTCACAACGGGACAAATGAACAACCCTACCCTTCGAGCCTTGTCGCCTAGCATGTTGCATATTAATCGCCACATGTATGTTGCATATTGATCGCCACATGTGTAAGGGACATGAGCAGGTAACCTCATCACCACGAGGCTCAACACAAGCCTCGATGGCAGCTTCCCCACCACCAGGCTTTGCACATAACTCAACACAACAATTGTAAGTTGTGCAACCAATCCATCATTCAACGGTTTGGCATGAACGAAAAGGAATTTTATGAGATCAACTTAGAGGTTCACACACTCGGGGCCGAAGGTGGTTCTGCAAACAGTACACAAATGGATGAATTATGGTTCGTGGAAGACCCACTCATTATGAGCCTTTATGAGGGAAGGCACCATGTCCCTGTAAGGATACCTTTTTTGTGGTTGTTGTGGTTGAGGAGACAAATGAGTTTAATAATCGACAAACTCCATGATGAACCCAACCATTGGAATGAGTTTCTGCTTGTTATGCTCAACAATAGTAGTTACGTGAATGCGCATAAGACATAGACTATTAGTGTGTACACAGATAATTATGGGAAGAGGTGCAAACAACATTGGGAAAGATCCCAAGGATGAACCGAAGCCATCGCAGGAGTTGCAACGGAGTTATTGAGGCAACCATGAGCTACCGGTAACAAACCCCATCCATGTCAATGATGAAATTGCAGTTTCAGAATGCATAATTCCGTCTCAATTTGAAGATTCACATTTCATGGTTGATTCAAAAAAGTTGGTTGAATGGATTGTGGACCATGGGGAAACCAAGTCTAGAATGGCCTTATACCATCACTCCCAGCACCTTTTCTAGGTCATGAAATCTCTCCTGGGCTCCATGATCCAGTCAGAGATAGGGTTATTGGTGATCTCGAGGAGGAGCTTGCAATGTTGAAAAAAGTAGGAAGGAGGTTGAACTTCTGCACGCAAAGTTTGATATAATGACTCGTTGGAAAGGAGTGGCCTTCCAAATCCGTGGCACAACATCTATATATAGCACTTCGATTTCTCTTCCAGTGACTACCGAGATACAACGTGGAAGTGGCCATGGATAATAAGGTTCCTCTTGCCTGATTTTTATTTTTTTCATATTTGTTTCGATTTTTTTTATTATGCCCGTGGAAGATGCCTAAGCTTATCTTGATTGTAGATTCTCTCCATCCAACAGGAAAGGAGCAGAGTCAACGATTGACTTTGCTCCTTGCCCGTTGGATGGAGAGAATCTGAAATGGAGATAAGGATGGTTGTGGAAAACTAGCTTCAAGATGTCTAGGTTTTGTTGAAGAAAATGGATCTGGTCAAACGAGTCTTACTTTAGTTTAAACTATTGTTTTTAGTTAAGACTATTTTCCTCTGTAGATAGTTGATAGCTTAAACTATTGTTTTTAGTTAAGACTATTTTCCTCTGTAGATAGTTGATAGCTTCTCAATCTAGCTTTCAGGCTGTCTTTTAAAATTGTAGCTTCTCAATCTAGCTTTCAGACTGTCTTTTAAAATTGTAATTTTTTTGATGGTTATGAACATGTTGGAACGTGGTAAAAATTTGATTCAGAGCTTGATTAGGGTATGTTTTCCACACTGTGGAGGGTCCTCTTGAGCCCAAACTGTACCATTTTTGTACATGTTGATCGGGAATGAACCCCACTATTTCCCTAGTAGCTGAGGTTGAGGTTGTGACTGCAGATGGAGTTGCGGCTGCAGAAACAAAGGAAGAGACACGTCTGATGGACCGTCGGTGATGGCGGAGACAAGAGGGTCTATATAACTGGACATCATGTAAATGGACATGGTGTCAGAAGAAGGAGGTGGGGGATGAACTTCTTCGATCAGAGTGATCTTAGATTAAAGGGAATGTTGTTGAAAGTTGGCTAGAGCCATTCGGAACTCGGACAAGTCTTAGCAGTGGTGAGAATCATTAGAGGAAATTTGGGGTCTAAAATGGGCCTCCTAAGGAAAATAATAAAATAACAGTTAAAATAATAAAATAATAGTTAAAATAATAAAATAATAGTTATTAATTTTGGAGGAAGAATGAAAAAAACTACTTTTTGTGTTCGTATTTTCGACATATCTCTCTATGTTTTTACTCAAATTCTGAGCGGGAGAGCTCATTGGATGAGGAATTTAATTCCACATCCAACAAGTACCCACACTGCATAATTTTGATAGACCCCACTACCACCAAAAAAAGAAATACCTGAAAAAACGTGATGATGATGTCATCATCATGTTTTTTCAGGTATTTCTTGTTTTTGGGGTAGAGGGGTCCGTAACAAGTATGAAGTATGGCTACTCATTGGATGCGTAATTAAATTTCACATCCAACGAGCTCTCCCACTTGAAATTTGAGTAAAAACACAGGGAGATATGTAAAAAATACGAACAAAAAAAAATAGTTTTTTTATGACAAATATGTCAATTGAACCATTATTGTTGACTCATTTTATTGAAATTCTATTGGTTCTTGAATTCCAACTCACAAATTTTCTTGTTGGCACATTTTCTTATAAGGCCCATTTTAGACCCCAAATTTCCTCTAATGAGTGTCCATACAAATTGCAGAGGGTGCAAGCATGGTTTGTTCTCAATGACTTGTTTCTCATTATTGGCTTGCTTGGAAGTTCAACCATGGGGAGGTTTTACATTGTATCCATGGCATCCAAATGCGCGCGGATTATGGGAATTTCAGGGCAGTTTTGAGTTGGATGGCCCTATTCTTCACAGACGGTACAAGGTGGGATCTATCAAGGTTTAGTAGTAGCTTTTGCGTTCTTACCCCTAGCCCTTTTTGTGTGGGGCTGTGGAGGTGTGGGTGCGATGGTTGGTTTTTGCGGGCTGGGTGGAGGATGAGATTCAACCGCAATGGGTTTCATGTGGGTTAAGACTACCTGGGGCATTGATGGTTGAGCTGATGGATCAAGATACCACATGGAAATTCCCAATGCAAAGTTGGGTAAGTTTAAGGTGGCCATTACTGGCTTGCTCATGACACCAGGTGGGGGAAAGAGGAAGGGAATTGTGTGGAATGGAGAGGAGCCCAGATAACTCCCTAATGATTGTATGTGGGGATGAGGTTTTGGTTATGGCTGCGCGTAGTGCTGCAACTATAGATGATGTTGCGGCTGTTGTTGATGTTGCAGCTATGGACGATGTTGTGGTTGCGGTTGGGGCTGCGGATTTGGTTGTTATTTGGGTGCAGTAGTGCTGGATGAGAGCATGCACAAGTACGTAGTCTCGTTTGGTGTTGGTGGTGGTGACACTAAGGGGAAAGAATCCGTCATGGTGGTATCGACAAACAACTTAGGGCCCACATTCAATAATGGGGGGGCTGGTATGTTGTCACCCATGGTGTTGACCGTAGGGATAACATTGGCAGGTGTGGTTAGCCCTTGTGGATCAATGGTGTTGATCATAGGGATAACGTTGGCAGGTGTTGTTAGCCCTTATGGATCGTGATAAGTTAGTTGGTCAATCGTCATGATTTTCCCTTCATGGGGGAACATCATGACACAGAAAATAGTTGATGCTATGGCTCTCATGGCATACATATAACTTTTTCTGAGGAAAAGGTTATAGTCCAATTGAGCATTGACAGATTCTATGTCAATAAGTACTGTCTTCCTAGCTAATGTGATGGGGACGTGGGGGAGGATTCCTTGGGCTTTAGTGGAATGGCCTTCATAAACCTGCAGAGTTGTGGAGGATGGTTGTAGAATTGGGGATCCAAGCTTCTGCCAGACTAGGGTAGACATAACGCATGTGGATTCCCCCTCATTCACTATGCACCGGTGCATGACCAAATTCTGGATAGACACCGGGATTTGGAAGGCAACGGTTGATGGCATCTGCGGTTCTCCATTCTTCGTGTCGATTGTGATCGAATTGGAGTTAGAGGGATCCACGGCACCAAGGGCGGCTAGTAAGGCTTTCCGCTGTGTTGGGTAGATTTTGAGTACCTCAAGAGTGGACATGGTGGTAGGTGTTTGGGCCAAATTGTCCACGATGCTGTAGCGGACAACAACTCTAGCCGTGGCATTGTTGGCAACCCGATGTATGGGGGGGCATGGGAAAGGGGGCAACTGAAGAGGTTCATTGGTTGTTTTAGACGTAGATGTCGTTGATGTGTTAGTGGGTTCAGTGTTGGTTCCGTACTGATTTCATCTGGTTTGTAAATAGACCTCTTCAGTTGTCATAGCTAGCAGGTGGTGGACACCTGTTTCTGCCATGAGAGGTGCCCCTGGAGTGTTGGGATTGGGTTGGGGAGGGGTTACAGTTGCCACCAATCCTTGGACTGGTAATGGGTTTTGGAGCACCATAGGACGAGTGCCTTATGGTGTCGGGTTGGGTTGGGCTTGGTCCATTGTATTGGTGGCATGTTGAACCTCATTTCTAATGGCCTGTTTAGTGCGACCCATGAAGGGACACTCGAATGTTTAGTGCCCATAGACCTCGCATAGTGTGCATGGTTGGTTTGTTTGCAATGGAGTGTTGCTTCTTGGTGCATTTGGTCGTTGAGGATTTTGGGCTAGCTAGTTCGCCACGGCATTGTTGGGAGGATTTGGTTGTTGACTGCCTTCCTGCGGTTGATTGTTGCCTTGGTTCCGGGGTCGGTTATTCCTGGCTTGCCCTTGTTGGTTATTGGGGGCTGGCTGGTTGGGACGGTTTTGTTGTGCAAACACCTGTCCCAATGGAGCAGGTGGAGCATGGGTGGGGGCTTAAACAGCTTGTACTGGTGGTGCATAGTAGACTTGGGTAGGTGTCGGTGCCACAAATGTGGGCATTTGTCTCGTGCATTGCTATGTCGGCCGCAGCTAATGCCTAATCCTGCTGCGGTGGCATAGGTTGTGGCTCCAGACTGGGACATCATTCTTGCATAGTCCATGGTTTTGGTAAGAAACACTAGGGGTGTTTCTTGGTTGTGGTGTTATTGCAGGTGGTGTCAGACAATACTGTGGTTGGTGAGAGATAGAACCTATGCTACCATTTGCAGCATGGGATGCTCTCGGTGCATCCCGGTAGGAGGTGCCTGCATAATGAGGGTCTAGAATGATGGTGTAAAGGCATCCAAACTGTGGATAGATCAGAGCAAACTACTGGGCTTTCAAGATGGCCTCCTCTTCGAATTGGGGACGTTCAGATGTGATGTCCTTTTCTATAGGTGGGAGCAAGGTTTTAAGGAACCAATCCAGGAAGATCTTGTCAACAAGTTCGATCTTAGACAAACTACTGCGTCGCCGCCACTCATGGATGTGGTTGTTTATGTGGGTCGCAGTATTCTAGTGGCAAGATAACAAAATCTCCACCCCTTCATCATATCTGATGTGGAGTTGGAAATATTGCAGGAACATGAAAGCCGGGGAGTTGAAATCTGGGTACTTGGTTTGTGGTAGCTCAATGTACCACTTGGCTGCAGCACCTGTGAGGGTGTGTTGGAATAGTCTTAGCCTCATCGAATCATCTACGATGCTGTTTGATGAGCACCATAGATGAAATGTCATGATGTGGTTTTGGGGGGACTCCCCTGCCTTCCCTTCAAACTTGGGTATGTCTGAGCGGAGTTCGGTTGTCATGGGAGGCCAATAAGTTTGATGGCGGATAGGGTAATTTGTTAACTGAGCCAAGTAAAGCAAGTTGAGACGTGCCATGAAAGGAAGGTTTGACCCAAGGTTGATGTGAGATGGGGCTGCCATGGTGGTGGGGTTTGCAAGGACATGATGCACCTGCATAACAAGGGGTACTTGTGGCACAATTATGGATGGGCCAGTGCCCCCAAGTGTGGTGGGAGGGGCAGTGTAGGTGGAAGGGCCACTGCCCCCATGCATGATAGGAGGGGCAGTGTAGGTGGAAGGGTCACTGCCCCCATGTATCCCAAGTGGGACAGTGTGGGTTGAAGGCATACTGCCCCCATGTGTTGTAGGTGGGACAACTTGACTCGTGAATATGGGTGGTGCTAGCTGGCTTATGATGGTTTGCATGACCGTGTTGGGGCCACCTATAGGGGTGTTGGTGGTGGTTTGTGGTGTGGACATGGGTCCACTAGCAATTACTATGCCAAAAAATGGATCTGAGTTTACACCAGCCATGGGGCTTGATGGTGCAGTGTGTAGATCTGGTTTAGACTGATATGAGTATGAATATGAATCAGAGGCTGTGTGGCCTTCTGATGGTGTAGAAGGCCGTCGAGAATGGTCTCGATGATGTCGGTTTAATGACCCGTACTGTGGTGGTTCACCTCTTAGGTGTGAGGAAGAGCATGAGGGATCAATCGTGTCAGATTTGTATTTCAAACTGGTGGTAATGATTTTTGGAACCCAGTTTTAATGGCTTCCTATTGGCTTCAGGTGGTCACTCGGCCACCAAGACTGCCAGAAGACAGCGCTTGGCTTTTTCCTCACGGGAGTGCTAGTTAATCGGTGGGGTTTGTTTCCCATTTCGCTTGGCAATTCCTCTCAGCGGCCAACTACTTTGGGGTTCCCATGGTACACCTCACAATGAGTTTTTGGGCTGAGCCCAAGTACTTCCCATGGTTAAGGCAACTAGGGAATTATTTCCTCAAAGACTGCAGATGTTTCACTTAGTGTAAATTATAAATTTTATTGGCTCACTCAGCGTCATGAATTGAGTCAGGTTGATTTATATGGTGTGGTGTGTATGTCTTTTGTTTTTTTGTTATACCTGGTGGCTGCTTAAATGGTTTATGAATATTTCATAGATTTCATGACATTGTCAATGAAAGCAGTAAATAGTAATCAGAAATTTTACACATGTCCCATTTGTGAACCTGAACTATGATAGCCTGACTAGGTGACTACCTTGAACCTATATTTCTCTTCAACTAGGAGAGGGTGCTGGGATTTCAACACAATGGTACTAATCCCATCTGTAGATCCACAGGTCACCCTTCGGATGCAAGGTTGGTCAACAGGGATGACGCTGAGCGCCGTGAGAAGTCCTCCTTCTCTACCCCCTCTACCTTCCAAGTCACCCATTTTTAGTGGCTTCAAAAAATAATAGGTGAAGTGCCTATTACTATATGAGCTTCACCCTTCGTCTTATCCCAGAATACCCCAAAGAGTGATGACTGGGTAGAGGAGGAAGGGCTAGGAAAGATGTTGATTTTACATAAATTTTAATCAAGCTTTGTTCATTAATCCATTAACCATTGATTTACACATTTTGCAAATGAAATGAATAGAAACAAAAATAGAAACAGAAACAAAAATAGTTTGGATGGATAGAGGTGGCTGAGCCACACTGACAGTCCTTACCTTTTTAAAAAATCCAACTCTGAGTGATAGATCACACTTTTTGGGTCAAATGTGGCAAGGGGGTCGCCAAATTTTCCTAGAAATAGGAGAGGGGGTCGCTCAAAATATGCATACAAAAGAGAGCTAACTTCTGGAAGGGGGTCACACCTTTCGGGGCTAAATAGGTGACCTGGTCACACCTGTCAGGCCAGAATGAGCAACCTGGTCCCCTCTGTGGGCCCGATAAGAGTGACCTGCTCCGAAAACTGATTTTTTTTTGGCCCTGAGCCAGATCCGGCCGATAGTAACCTATACTATGGCCAAGTGGGCTTGGATTGGCCTTGAGGAGGATCGACAGTAACTGGAAATGCAAATAAACATAGATCTAAACTAGATTTTAACAGAAATTTAAACTAGGGCAAAAAACTGAACTAAAAACTGAAACTTTGAAGAATAAACCCAGGGATCTTGTGGGATCGACCTGGTATGGTTGCTAGTTCTATAGTAGGGATTTTTCCATTGCTATAGGGTAGGAATGGCTAACTTTTGTCTATAGGATGGAAGGGCTTGAATCTTGATGGTAATGCAGTAAAAATGAAACGAAACTAAAGCAAAGAGAACAGAAAAGAAAGAAATGGAAACCCTGCACACAAGGTTAGACTCCAGAAACCTGCATACAACTTATTAGAACATAAAATAAATCTGCAAGAAAACTAAGTTAGAAAAAATAGAATAAAAATGACAACAAATAAAGCTTATACCTCTTGGTGGAAATGGGCCACCATGCCTTAGCTTGGAGAAGCACCTCTCTCTTGGCAATGGGGGAGCTATGGCTCAAAGGGAAGATGGATGAGAGGGAGTGTGGGTGGCTTGAGAGGAAAGTGGTCTCAAGGCATCCACTTGGGTAGCATAACAGTATGCAAGGGAGGAATGTTTTGAGAGTGACTGCCACCCCTCTATTTATAGCTTTTTTAGGGTTCTAATCCCCTGGTTAGGGCTTTAGCCCCTTTTTTGGGATTTTATCCCCTTTTGCTCAATCTTTAGCTCATTTTAGGGTTTTAGGCTCCTTTGAGGGGTTTTAGCCCCTTTTTGGAGGCTTTAGCCCCTATGAGAGATATTTAGGCTCTTTTTAGGGGTTTTTAAGCCCGTTTTCATGTTTTTATGTCTTCTTGAGGGTGTGGGGGTCAAACAGGGTCAAATGAGGGTCGTGTATGGGTGCCGTTGGGTGGTGTAGGCCATGTAGAGTTGAGTGAGGGATTTTTCGGGTTAACAATAATATTAACCAACAAAACAAAACTTATTTTCCCTGTATTGTGCAGATCATGGATGCTAGTTTTCACAAGGGAAAACAATATAATACTCTCAATGAAACATTTAAAGAGAGTGTATGTTAGGATACATAGTTTTCTACTTTTTGCACATCGATGGTGTATATTATTACCTATATACACTCTTAAATACAACATTACAAGGTTCTTATGGTGTCCCACCCACAACATCAAACTCAGTCGTGAAATTCAACCAAAAAATTCTCAACATGAATGTTGAGTCTCATATTAATATATGATATTTCATAATCTATTATATATTTAGAGTTTTCCTTTGGGGTTGGTCAAAGGTTCAAGGCTTGTTAACATTTGTATTTTTGAAGGAAAGTATCGATGATAGGGACTAATGGCCATTGTAGATATTTCAAATGTAAATATTTGGATATTCAAAACTTTGAGAGGTTACAAAAGATTCTAAATATTTTGCATGTTTTACACTTTCATGACATGTTTAGTGACGATTGGCACTCTTTGTCATACACTACAATGGTGCACAAAAACATGTTGTTAAGGTATGTACATGAAAAGTGATGAAGTGTGTGTATACATTCTAGAACTTGGTATAACTAATGTTTTTTTATAGCAATTATGGTTGGATGTAGCCATTAAAAATTATATCCCTTAAACCCATTGCAAACATTGCACACTTCAATGTTGGGATGTAATACTTACTTGATTGGATGATGAAAATTTTGAACACTAGATACCCAATACCACACTTAAATCATTGGCATTCACATAATATAAACATTTCTTTCCTAATACCTTGGTAGAATCCTTCACACCAATCCACGTGGCACTTGACTTTCCAAAGCATCCTACCTGAAGTTTAGGGTCATCATTACCAAGGCATGGTAATATCGAGGGAGGTGAAGGGAAAGAGAGAGGTGTTTATAAATATATAGATACCATAGGGTGAGAAATTATATGTTTAGGGAGTGAAACAAAATAAATCTAATTGACTATGGGGATGGGAATGATGTCATCATGTAGTATGTATTTAGGTCACATGAAGATCTTGTTGAGAATTGGGAGTGTTTCAAGGTGATATCTATCATACATGATTCCCAGGTGGTATCCATCATATATGAAATTAAATTAGTTTCTAAATAATTTTGTATATAGTTCATGTTACCACCTAAGTTGTACTTGGTCGGTGTTATCAAGTGAGCCTGGTGAACCAGACAAAGATGATTTGTTCAAACTTTAGAAGACCTTCAGACTTGCTTCTGGGAAGTGTTTTTTTATCTACCACATGTTCATAATCCGTTAGGGGATTTGTAATAAAATGTTATAGCATGGTAGTGTATGTAAAATACTCATTCTCTTGGAATTTATTTATCAATCCGATCATCCCAAGGTGTTTTTTCCCTTGGTTATTATTGGTTGTTGAATAAATGATCGATAATTTATGAGTTTTTCACTCAATACCTCCAAAGTTGGGGTGGTCGGCCTGGCATTTTGGACTATTGAGGATATTAGAGTCCGTGTGTAAATGTATAAACATGCTAGGCATTATGGTTGAGTCACATGAACATGTGCTAAGTCCCCATATGTTTTGTTTTATTTTTATTTTTTTATTTTAATTTTTCCACAAAACTTAGGCTATTTTTTAATAGTCTAATTGGAAAAACCGGTCTTGTAATAAAAGTGGGGTTAAAAGTCAGATTCAGTCATGGGGGTGCTCATTTTCTAACTCAGAGCACCCGGTAAATCCATAAACCCACTCTTCCTAAGTTTTGAGTGTTTTTTCAATCACTTAAGTGAGAAAAAAAAATTAATTAAATAATGGAGCAAATCCAAATTCCTAAATCAGTGGATTTTGCTCCGATTTGACTGAAGTCAATCTCATCGGCTTCATATTGACCGAGAGTTCTCATTCCTTGACTGAAGGCATGATCAGGGCTGAAGAGGAGCTTAACTGGCTCATACAGATCTAGGGTTGTGCCCTCCTTTCTCTCTCCTCCACACGTGTGACTCAAGTTGGGAGTTTTTTGTTGGTTGGTTTAGTTCAGTGAGTGAGTTGTCACTCCGATTTGCAGTTCTAGTCCAGTTAGAATTAGTTCATCCAGTTAGACTCAGCTCATCATTAGATCAGACTCGTCTTGACTCTCTCTCAACCTCAGTCTCTCTTTCAGTCAGGAATGCGCCCCTCTTGGCCAATCTGGCTATAAATAAAGCATCTTTTTCCTCTTCCAAGCTAGCTAGAACTAGGAAGAAAGGATTTCTATTATGTAATATTGTATTTATCATCCTTTTTGTTGAAATAAAGAGAAGATTTGGAGGAAAGATGGTGTCATGTTATTATGTGTGGATGAGCATTGCCATGTTTCACTGAGGTAACATGTATCTGTGTTCATAACTTGCTTATTTTGATATTGTGGATCCAATGATAAAAGATTGATAATAATTTTATTATGATCTTGATATGAAAGGAATTTTTTCATAATTTTATTGGATATCTCTTTTTCTTTTATGCATGTCTAGAGATCTAGATTTAACATGCTTTATAAGATTATATGCATCCTATTCTAATATCTCTGTTTATGTATTAACCAGATCTCACAAGCATCTTGGAAAGCCTTTGGATTAGTTGCAGGTTCCTAGCTTGGAGAGGGTGCTGACCTAGTTTTCTTCCTCACTTTCTCCAAACTTTCTCAAAGGCATAGTCCCTCGGCATTCCACCGGAAAGCTCCACGGTTGATCATTCGGGAACCAAGCCACCTCTTCACTCTTTCTCCTTTTTATCAACAATTCCTTGGTTACTTCGATTTTATATTTTAGATCTATTGTTTCAAATTTGATATATTTCTAGATCTGAACATATAGGAGTTTCATGCATATATTTAGTTTCATTAAGAAAAATATTCAAGTCCTTTCCATTTAAAACTAGATCTAGCAGTAAAAGTCTTTCATTTTTATAAGCAGTTTTAAGCCAAATCAAAAGCTTGTTTAAAGTGAATAGTCTTTATTTATTAAAAGTTAAATCCAACATCTAAAATGCACATTGCATTGGCTTCCCCAAAGCTATCCAAGATCCTCAAGAGGACTTGTCCTCTTGAGTTATTTTTGTCTTTTCTCAAAAAGTACTTTAACTTAGTCTTTTTCGGTAGTTTTTTGGGGCTGTCCAAAGACACTTTTAAAGTGTTTTTGGGCACTTTACACTAATTAAATATTTATGATTTTTAGCAGGCCCATCCAAAAAAAGGAGGAGGTTCTGTCCAAAAAGCGATTTTTGGGCCATTCGAAACCCCCCAGGGGTCTCCCCATCTTCCGTAATCATTATTGTTGTACTTTGTAAGCCCTTGGATTCGTTTGGTATAAGAACCAAGTGGAATTTTTTTAATTAATTTTCTGATATTTGTAACCCTTAATAATAAAAAGAATTACTTCGAGTAGGCTCTTTCGAGCCCGCTCCCCATCCCCTTAGGGGGGATCCCGCGTTTTGTGTTTTTTGCACTTTTTTTGCTTTTTTCTAGTTTTGTTTTGTATTGTAGCATTGTATACATTGAATTATAAGAATTTAAATATCTTTCAAAAATTCAAAGTAATCATACTTCTTACCTCACGACTTCTCGATTGACCCGAAAGGGGAAAGAGATGCGTCGTAGGACTAATTAGATAACCTGTGAGTTGTGCTTGATGTTTGTTTTATTTTTATTTGTTATCATCTAAAATTAACCCCTCCTCACTTTCCCGATTGAGGTCTACTTGAACCGAAAGATATTCCTGGAGGTTCCTTTTTTTTTAACAAAGGACACAACTTAAAATCCTTAAAAAATTGACAAGACTCCGGTGTGTATGCTCTGCACTTGGATGCGGTTCGTTGGATCAGTCAAGCTACATCAAAATAAAATTGAGTGACTAGAATAATTATGATTCACTTTCCCCAATTAACCACCTTAGGAGAAAATCCAACACCTCGATTAAACCGTAAACAGTGGAAAATACCCAAAGGAAGTGGGAACTAATGGACAATGACCTCGAGGCGTCGATCTCTGTTACACCTTAGCGGGTGTATTATGAACATAGTCTCAGAGACTCCATTTGGGCCACACATTCCTTGCGGGCAGCCATAGAAGTTGTTATTTTTGGACATACTCGAAGTACCCCCTGGGTATATCTGGAGTCCCCCCGCCTAATTTCATCAACTCATCATACATTAACTTAAAATTTGACCAAGAGCACTTGCAACACCCATTTGTATTTCAACAACAATCTCATTTGTGGACTCCATTTTTAGCACTGATCTATTTGATATTATCATATGTTTCCACATTACTACTTATCAAGTTTTGATTTCTATGCTGTTGTGGTATAACAAATCTTGCAAATATCTTGTGTCGAAATTATTTGTCAAAACTCCTAAAAAACTTACTCATTTAATGCCATCATCATCTAAGTAACCAGCCTTAGTAACTCGTAGGGTCTACCCCCCTTGGCTTCGTTAGGAGTTTTCCTAAACGAAGGAGTCAATAACAAGGTGACAGCCTTGACTTGAGACTTGCCCCCAAGGACACACCGAGCGGCTTGAATATTTATGCCACGTTCCCCCCAAGTGTGTGAAAGGAAGCAACATCTTTTGGCACCGTTGCTGGGGATAAATCTTTTTATTTCTGGAGTACTAGTTTTGTTTTCTTCCTTTTTGTTTTTTCTTTGTTTGATGAATGCTTAGAGTAGATCTTTAATTTTCATCTGGTGATTCCACTGACTTTTTTCAGTTTTTATTTTTACAAAGAAAAGAAAAAATAATTTTTTTGAAAGATTTATAAATGCTTATTTTTTCAAATGGCGACTCCATTCAAGGGATAAAACCCTGTTATCTCATAAACTTGTGAAGTTTTGTTGTGTGTAGATGAGCCCATGCGACATATTAAAACCTTTAAAGTTCATCAGTTGACAACTCCACCTATTTAGTACAAGGTTTAATGGTTATATCAAATGCATACTATTAAATTTTGATATGGATGAATTGACGGAGCAGTGTGGTGCCCAGATAGACGGACTTTTTCATCCTATCAATTTCTCAAACATCCTAGGTTTTCCTAACTTTGGTCATGGTGTGGTGGATGTATATAAATGGCTTCCATTATATCATGGAAATTATGTTGATTCGACCATCTGGCATGTCAAATATTTCCTTCAGTTAATGGCTGACTCCAATGTGCTTTATGAAGACAATATGATGGAAATGTTTGCTAGTACTTTTTAGGGTGAGGCCTTTTGTTGGTTTTATTAGGGCCTTCCTAATCAATTTATAACCTCATTTCCAAGATTCATTTGGATGTTTTTAGAGTAGTGGCATGATGGTAGGGGTAGTATGAATGGTTTGAAAAAGTTCCTTGAAAATATATTTACCTTCTACCTATTTGGGATAGAGTATCACATGGAAACATATGATGGACCTTTTTCCATGATACAAAGCATTAAAGACTTGGAATCACTTCTTGAACATTTAAGTGAAGAGGAGATCCATGATACTCCCATCGAAGAACTACCTCATGTTGTCATAGACAATGATGAATGTGTGGAAGTCCCTCTAAGTTATTTAAGAGAGGAAGAAATTAAGCGGCTTATTAAAGAATATGAGGCATATATCAATACACAACAAGATTCTGAAGATGGGAACATCCATGACAATCACGTTGAAGAGTTTCTTGAAGAACCCTTATTTGGAGACATTGTTGAAAACCATCGTCATATCACTTTAACAGAAAGTAATAAAGATTTGGAAAAACTAGAGGAACCCATTGACCAACACACCCCAAGTGATCCCATTTAATATGTCCATAAAGTTTCCTTTATTGAAGATAATATTGAAGATCCTCTTCATGATATCATAATAGAAACTATTGAAAATTTGGAGTGTTCTCATGATTATTTTATTGATGATGATCATAGTTTTTCTCCAGATTTACCTCAAGAAGAAACCATTACAGAAGCCTATAAAGAAACTAATAATAAGATCAGTATGGTGTGTGATGACATTAGACATTGTTCTCCACATGCTGATGAAGGTTTGGAAAGTTTATTTTCTTGTAACATTTTTGAAGACAAATCTTTTGAAGAAGATTGTTATGAATACAAGGAAGACATGGATAGGCAGGAGCATGATGCCATGGATGAAGAGTCCCCCACATATGACATGGATGGGAGTGATGACTATTGGAATTTCATAGATAATCCAACTCGTGAAAATATTATTGAGAATCCCATCCATGATATGTCTAGCAAGGGGAGTTTCTATTCAAAAATTTGTGGAAGTCCAATCTACAATACATCCATAGAGGGGAGTGTAGATACCTGGGAAAATATTAGTATGGAAGAGGAGCATTCAAAATTTTCACATGATCATTCAGAGTCATATCATGTAGAGCCACACAAAGGTATCAATAATGAAGACATTGAGAAGCAGTGTTGTGAAAAGTCATATGTGATGCAGTCAGTGGAATATCAGTCTGTTGACGCGCATATGTGAATATGCACATAACGGGAAAGACAACCCAGACCGAGATCCTTAGAGCAGGTTCCAAGCTGTTTGGGATGATTGCTTCCGACAGGTTTAAAGGCTCTGTTAGCCTGAAAGTCTAAAACTGAAACGAAACTATTGTTAAATTTATTAAATACCTACAAATATACACAACAAACTTGTTAACAAATGTAGAAAATTAAACTAGTTAATCTAATTACTAATGAATTATTAATCTAATTACTAATGAATTATTAATATAATTAATAATAGTCTATGAACTAAATCTATGCAATTAATCTTAACTTATAATATAATAATCACAAAATTAATCAAATATTAACATGTTAAAATAATTACAAAATTGTATTATTAACAAATATACATTAATTACAAAAAAATCAGGAAAGAACCTGAATGTAATTCAATGGCTGTTTTCCATAAAATAATTTAAAAGAAACAGCATATTAATCTATTTTCGATCTTATCCTTATCAAAAGTGAAAAGAATATTAAACCTGGAATCGAACTATGCTGATAGGAATACTGCATGAATATACTTGATAATATTTAAAGAAATTTAAACATTAACAAAACCATACAGTAATCATTACATATTATATAAATAATGATATCATTCATTAATTAAACAACATGACATATCAGCAAGATCAAAAATATTAAAAATCGATAATCGTACAAGACATATATATTTGCAAAATTCTTTAGAGAATTATAACAAACATAGATAAAATAGAAAAGAAATAACAAGACTGATAAATATCAAAACTATATGCCCAGTATACAAAATAAAAACATATATTAAAAATATCACCAGTTTAACATATCGTAGCTGAAGACAAATAGCTGTGTAAAATTGCAGATAAATCAAACCACAGTCTTATTGTCTCCTCTCTATCAACTATCGACCTCAGGCAGCAGTATTTTCTGAGCTTACAAGAGAGAAATCTCTTCAGCGTTGGCAGCCTCCACGTCCCTCCTTTTTTCTTTCAGCAAATTCCAGTCTGCTTAAATAATAAAAAACGGAATCCAAATTAGGTTTTACACAGGTGAAATTTTGCCGGCCGCAACTGCAAAAATCGCGTCCAGAAAACCCCCGAAATCTTCCAGAATCCATCACTTTTTGGAAAAATCCTCGGGAGTACAACTAAATGGGTCCGTTATGAGA
>LPNX011050546.1:107258-135089 GCA_001517045.1 Pseudotsuga menziesii | reverse complement strand
TAAGTTTGCTATATGAAATTCAAACATTTCATCAAACAAAATACAATTTTATTTGAAGAAATAATGTTTTTTAAAGGCTGTTGGGTAGGGGCACAACACAGTCTCATCCATTTTCTTTACATATAGAGGTTCCTTATGATTTGGAGCTACTTGGGGCTTATGCAATGAGTTATCATTTGATAAGCCCTGATGATCAGTATGATGATTTATTTAGTTTGCCCCAAATTTTCGATTGGTATATCAGTCCTATCCAGTCATGGATAGAAGCATCCTGCGCAAGCACATACCATTTTGGGAAGAACTTTAATGAATTTATTCATGCTTATGATTTCCCATCCAGCCCACCCATTTCAGTTCATCACGTAGGTTTGAATTCTCTAAATAAAGTATCCTTACTTTCGCTAGTAACCAAAGAGAAGGAATTTTTTTTATGTTAATAAAATGATTAGGTGGTTACATTGGATTTCTGATTACACTTAACCCTTTTTATATCATGCTTAGAGTAGGAAAATAAGCTCCTTAAAAGAGAGCATTTAATTTCTGCATTTTTGTTTTGTACTTAGCTATAAAAAAACTTTTATTTGATTAGTTAGCTACATTTATTTTGTTTAAATAAATCAGCTTAATGGTTCATTTGGATTTTATATAAAGCTTATGCTACTAAGGTTTTCTTGTCAAGTTGAGATGTTTTTACAGGATGTATAACCAAGAGATTCTGCTGTTCTCGTATGCTCTCCTTGACCTATGACCAGATCGAGCACACATCTCACAGTTGGAGCCATATGTTACCACCTAAGTTGTACTTATTCGGTGTTATCAAGTGATCTTGGTGAACTGGACAAAGATGATTTGTTCAAAATTTAGAAGACCTTTAGACTTGCTTTGGGGAGGGTTTTTTTTACTATCTACCACATGTTCATACCCCGTTGGGGGAGTTGTAATAAAATGTTCTAGCATGGTAGTGCCTTTAAAAGACTCAGTATCTTAGACTTTATTTATCAATCCGATCAACCCAGAGTGTTTTTTCCCTTGGTTATTATTGGTTGTTTAATAAATGACTAATAATTTCTGAGTTTTTCACTCAATACCTCCAAAGTTGGGGTGGTCGGCTTGGAATTTAGGCCTATTGAGGTTATTAGAGTCTATGTGTCAATGTATAAACATACTAGGCATTATGGTCGAGTCATATGAACATGTGCTAAGTCCCCCTAGGTTTTATTTTTATTTTTTTATTTTTTTATTTTAATTTTTCCACAAAACTTAGGCTATTTTTTAATAGTCTATTTGGAAAAATTTGTCTTGTAATAAAAGTGGGGTTAAAACTCAGATTCAGTCATGGGGCTGCTCATTTTCTAACTCAGAGCACCTGATAAACCCATAAACCCACTCTTCCTAAGTTTTGAGTGATTTTTCAATCACTCAAGTGAGAAAATTCAAACAAATCAAATATCAATTAATTTAATTAAAAATTAATTAAATAATGGAGCAAATCCAAATTCCTAAATAAGTGGATTTTGCTCTGATTTGACTGAAGTCAGCCTCATCGGCTTCACATTGACCGGGAGTTCCCATTATTTGACTGAAGGCATGATTAGGGATGAAGAGGAGCTTAATTGGCTCATGCAGATCTAGGGTTGCGCCCTCCTTTCTCTTTCCTCCACACATGTGGATCAAGCTGGGAGTTGTTTGTTGGTTGGTTCAATTCACTAAGTGAGGTGTCACTCCGATTTGCAGGTCTAGTCCAATTAGAATTAGTTCATCCAGTTAGACTCAGTTCATCATCATATCAGACTCGGCTTGACTCTCTGTCAGCTTCAGTCTCTCTTTCAGTTAGGCATGCACCCCTCTTGGCCAATCTGGCTATAAATAAAGCAGCTTTTTCCTCTTCCAAACTAGTTAGAGCTGGGAAGAAAGGCTTGCTATTATGTAATATTGTATTGATCATCATTTTTGTTGAAGTAAAGAGAAGCTTTGGAGGTAATATGGTGTCATGTTATTATGTGTGGATGAGCATTGCCATGTTTCACTGAGGTAACCTGTATCTGTGTTCATAACTTGCTTATTTTGATCTTGTGGATCCAATGATAAAAGATTGATAATAAGTTTACTATGATCTTGATAGGAAAGGAATTCATTAATAAGTTTATTGGCTATCTCTTTTTCTTTTATGCATTTCTAGAGATCTATATTTAACATGCTTTATAAGGTTATATGCATGCTATTCTAATATCTCTGTTTATGTATTAACCGGATATCACAAGCATATTGGAAATCCTTTGGATTAGTTGTAGGTTCCTAGATTGGATAGGGTGCTGATCTAGTTTGCTTCCTCACTTTCTCCAAACTTTCTCAAAGGCATAGTCCCTCGACATTCCACCGGAAAGCTCCACGGTTGATCATTCGAGCACCAAGCCACCTCTTCACTCTTTCTCCTTTTTATCAACACTTCCTTGGTTACTTGGATTTTATATTTTAGATATATTGTTTCAAAGCTAATATCTTTCTATATCTGAACATATAGGAGTTGCATGCATAGATTTAGTTTCATTTAATAAAAAGATTCAAGTCCTTTCTCTTTAAAGACTAGATCTAGCAGTAAAAGTCTTTCATTTTTATAAGCAGTTTGAAGCCAAATCAAAAGCTTGTTTAAAGTGACTAGTATTTATTTATTAAAAGTTAAATCCAGCATCTAAAGTGCACATTGCATTGGCTTCCCCAAATCTAGCGAAGATCCTCAAGAGGACTTGTCCTCTTGAGTTATTTTTGTCTTTTCTTAAAAAGTACTTTAACTTAGTCTTTTTCGGTAGTTTTTTGGGGGTTGTCCAAAGACACTTTTAAAGTGTTTTTGGGAACATTACACTAATTAAATCTTGCTGATTTTTAGCAAGTCCATCTGAAAAGAGGAGGAGGTGTTGTCTGAAAAGCGATTTTTGGGCCATTTGAAACCCCCTAGGGGTTTCCCCATCTTCCGTAATCATTATTGTTGTACTTTGTAAGCCCTTGGGTTTGTTTGGTATAAGAACCAAGCATAATTTTTTTAATTAATTTGCTGATATTTTTAACCCTTAATAATAAAAATAATTACTTCGAGTAGGCTCTTTCGAGCCCGCTCCCCATCCCCCCAGGGGGGATCCTACGTTTTGTGTTTTTTGCACTTTTTTTTCACTTTTTTCTAGTTTTGTTTTGTATTGAAGCATTGTATATTTTGAATTATAAGAATTTCAATATTTTTCAAAAATTCAAAGTAATCATACAACTTACCCCACGACTTCCCGAATTACCCGAAAGGGGAAAGAGATGTGTGGTAGGACTAATTAGATAACCTGTGAGTTGTGTTTGATGTTTGTTTTATTTTATTTGTTATCATCTAAAATTAACCTCTCCTCTCTTTCCCAATTGAGGTCCACTTGGACCGAAAGAGATTCCTGGAGGTTCTTTTTTTTAACAAAGAACACGAATTAAAATCCTTAAAAAATTGACAAGACTCCGGTGTGTATCCTCTGCACTTGGATGCAGTTCGTCTGATCAGTCAAGCTACATCAAAAGCAGTGCAAGTGACTAGAATAATTAGGATTCACTTTCCCGAATTAACCACCTCAGGAAAAAATCCAACGCCTCGATTAAACCATAAACGGTGGAATAATACCCAAAGGAAGTGGGAACTACTGGACAATGACCTCGAGGCACCGATATCTGTTACACCCTGTTATCTCCCAAAATAAAATAAATTTATTTTTGATAGTATGAAGAATTTAAATCATGCAATGAAGGATATGAAGATCACTAGCAGTTTTGAAGACCTCTATTTTTGATGCAAATTTCACAAAGTTGTGGCTCTTCGGTGGCTTGGGCGAGGATCAGAACATCTCATTAGCCATCGAAAGATGGAAGATAAATAGCAGGTGGAAGACCTCTTCGGCAGATAGACGTATTGCTGAAACTTTTTGAACACCATGGGAGCATTTTTTGAACAACAATCAGTGTCAGAACTTACAAGGACTAAGGATCGACGAGTTAGTCCACTACGTCGCCGAAATGGTGGAAGACTTACAGACTACGACTTCCGTGAGAAGAGGAAATCATCAGAGATCGGAAGGAATACAACCTAATTGTCAGATGGTTTAGAACAAAGTAGCTCCACTGCAATCGAAAGAACTACAGACTAATTGTCATCACAAATAGTCCATTAAGGAGCCGCAACTATGGCAAACATTCAGGCTTGAAGTGCCGATGGGCTAGAGGAAACAGATGCCGATCATCGATGTAGAAACCATCATGAGTTCTGTGATGTGATGAACATTTCAGCAATAAGGAAAGAATCATTCTGATAGCACATAACATAAAATCATCGTCGATCGGAGGGAATGAAAACTATGCGTTGGAACTTTAAAGGACTATCGATCGGTGAGCTAGTTCCCTAGGGTGCCGAAATGGCAAGAAAACAACTGACTATGGGTTCTGCCACAACATAAAAAATTTGGTGATAAAAGGTCCAATGCAATAAGTATTGGTGAGCTAGTTCCCTATGGAGCCGTAGTGGCGGAAGAAAGACAGACTAAGGCATCCGACCAGTCACAAGAATCATTCCGATAGCGTGACAAATGAAGATCATCAACGATCGGAAGGCAAACAAACTACTGAATGGTGATTTTACAACGAAGCATCTCCGAAGTATTGGCAGCACGGGGGACTACAAGCTCTGATTTTAACATCTACCGACCTCCGATAGCGATAAAGAAAGATCACCGACAGTCAAGCATATAAGGTGTTATTTGGTTTGTTTCACCTCCAAAATTGCGGCCACGTTTTGATGAAAGGATCTGATACATTGTTATTACCACTCTCGATCACTGATGAAGAAGCTGTCATGATGCTGGGGATTTAAGGAGCCGACACTGTGGCAAGGATGAGACTTACGGCGCCGATGGAACAAAGGAGAAAGCCTATGATCAGCGACTGCGGCGGTAAGCTATGGAAACATCGGGACTTGGGGCACTGAAACTTTGGAAACAATGAGACTTGGGGCATCGATAAACTAAAATAAAAAGCCTCCGATTGGCGACAAAGTAAAAATCAGGTGGGATAAACAAGGAAAAGCACTTCTGTTGAACGTCAATACACTGGCTGTTGGCGGCAATTCCATAGCATACCAGCAGTGGTGGTTGTTAGCTACTACTTCAGTCATTAAAAGACCGCTCAGTGAAATAGATATTCGTAGTAAATGAACAAATAGTTAGCAAGGGTTTGAAGCCCTAATGAGGAAAAAGTATCACTTTCAATTATTTTTGTGTAAACAGATCTGATTTTCAGGATCTGTAAATTTTGTAAAAGGCTATAAATCTGATGATTATTTGATTAATAAAGGTTCGATCCTGGGGATTTGTAAGACTATTTCATTATCAAGCGTCTCATCTAGTTTATTCTAAATACGAGCTCTTTTGTTGTGATCTGTTCAGCCATATTCTTTATCATTACTGTGTTTATTGCCTGAATGTGCATTTAGGTAACTTTCAGATTTATTAAAGGACTGATAGCTGTCATCCTATTGGTTATTTAGTGATATTTGATTTATAAACACCATCCCCAGCAAGATTTAGCCATTTATATGCATGTGTTATGTGTGTAAGTCTTCCAGTCTGCTGAGTTCTCCATCCCTGCACCTTTTTGTCAAACTACTGAACAAGTTGTAATTAAAATCCTTGTGATTGAGTGAGCCTCATGCATGTCTTGAGAGTGAGAGGTTATATAGGTTATCCAGCTTGATCCAATTCAAAAAAACCCTAAAAACAGTTTAAGTTACTAGGCATCCTCGAGCTAGAACCTAGAGGAGTTTCCTAGAGTGATAACACACCCTAGCGGGTGTATTATGAACACAGTCTCATAGACTCCATTAAACCCACACATTCCTTGTGGGTATCCGTAGTGGTTGTTATTTTTGGACATACTCCAAGTACCCTCTAGGTATATCTGGAGTCCCCCTGCCTAATTTAATCAACTCATCATACATTAACTTAAAATTTGACAAAGAGCACTTGCAACACCCATTTGTATTTCAATAACAATCTTATTTGTGGAATCCATTATTGGCACTGATCTATTTGATTATATCATATGTTTATGCATTACTACTTATCAAGTATTGATTTCTATGCTGTTGTGGTATAACAAATCTTGCAAATATCTTGTGTCGAATTCATTTGTCAAAACTCCTAAAAAACTTACTCATTTAATATCATCATCATCTAAGTAACCAGTCTTAGTAACTTGTAGGGTCTACTCCCTTGGATTCATTAAGAATTTGCCTAAATGGAGGAGTCAAGAACAAGGTGACAGCCTTGACTTGAGACTTTCCCCCAAGGACACATCGAGTGGCTTGAATATTTCTGCCACATTCCCCCCCAGGTGTGTGAATGGTGGCAACAGTTCCTATGAATAACAACTTAGTAGGTGACTTCACAATGGGTGGCTTTTTAATTATACAATTTTGTTGACACACTTTTCCAACTTTCACGTGATTAGTCCAAATGTTTTCAATCTTATGGTGTTGGTCCAAATATTTACAGTCTTTTGTCCTTTTAACATGTGATACATTGTGGATTTGTTATCTTCACCCCATTGGTCACTTTGGACTCCACATTACCATTATGATTGGTCTTTGACTTACTATGGGTATGCTTGAAGGGTCATGTAAGGATGGAATATTTGAACCTAACTTATGAGGAAGGGTATCAAATATATTGAAATGGACACCATAACCTTGTTGTAGGCCAATAATTCCATATGAAAAGGCTCATTTGATGGCATGGGGCCCACACATAGTCCATGAGTCCTAAAGGAAAAACACTATGGATTCAAACTGTATATTTTGAACTTGGATTACTGTGTCTAAACGTATTATAACCATCCTTAATGTACTAAACTCAAAATGGACATCATATCTTGATAACATGACAATGGTTCCCTTTACATTACCTTTTGTGGTGTCTAAGGGGTACAATGATGTCTCGTGAGCCACACAGATAAACATTATGGTATCATACCTTAAATTTTTGTATTAAACCACATCAGGAGAACCAAGAACCATGTCTAGTGTTCTAATTAACTTCAAAACTAACACCATATCCCACTTCCAAGCCAAATATTCCCTATGGAGGGCCATATAGTGGTTTGGGACCACACTTGTGTAACATATATCCATAGTAAAATGCTACAGTGTAAGATGGTCCTATATTTTTCATTATACCATTGAAAGGTCCTCAAGTTACATCCCTAATGTACCTTTACTCAACTTGTTGGCCATATCTCACATGTAGGAAAAGGATTTCCTACACAGGACCTATGCAATGATGTGGGTTACTATGCAAAGAACATGCACACTATAGGAAAATGTTCTATCCCAACAACATGGGTTTTGTTATCAAATGAAGGATTAGTGACCAAGAATAATCCATAATGTGATGAATCTCAAAAAAAACACCATATCCCTATGATAGGAAAAAGGTGGACTAAGGCCTCATGGATGGCCTATGTAGAACCCAAAAGCCGCATATTATAGACAAAAACTATGGATATTCATCCTGTAACATGAATTGGGTCATTAGAACTATCCTCATTCTACTAAACCTTAAAATGTGATACCACATCGCAATCACATGCTAAATATTTCCTATGCATGGGATATGTTGTGGGATTTTCAAATGTGATATAACCAACGCCCCCAAAAGTCCAAATTATTGTGGATTTTAAGGGTTTTTTTTTAAAAATCGTTTTAAAAAGGACCTTTAGGGCGGGGTTCGAGTCATGCCGCCCCCCCCCCCCTCCCCTCAAAAAAAAAAAATCATGACAATTGGAATTTTGAGGGTGGATTTATCACAACCTCCCCCACAAGTCCAAATTCCCATAACTTATGGGGGCCAACTTAAAAAAACCTCTCCCAAAATGCTAATTATCATGCCATTTGTGGGTGGATTTCAAAAAACCACCCCCAAAAGTCAAATTATTATGAATTTTGGGGGAAGATTTAGAAGAACTGCCACCAATAGTTCATTTATCATTACTTTTAGGGGGGGGGTTTAATAACTGCTAAAAATAACCTCTAGGGGGGTCTTTCCACCCCCCCCCCCCCCCAAAAAAAAAAAAATCCCAACGAGACTTTTTTAAGGCGGGGAGGGGGCGCAGTGGGGGAGGGTTTAAGAACCGCCCCCAAAAGTCCTAAGAATTGGAATTTTGGGGGGTTTTTAAAGATTTTTTTTTTTTTTTTTGGGGGGGGGGGTGGGGCGCCAGTGAGGGAGGGTTTAAGAACTGCCCCCAAAATTCCTAAGAATTGGAATTTTGGGGGGTTTTTAAAAACCTCCCCCAAAAATTCAATTCTCATGACTTTTTTCGGAGGGTTCTAAGAACTGCCCCCAAAAGTTCAATTCTCTGGACTTTTTGGGGGGGTTTTAAGAATTTCCGCCAATGGTGTAAAAAAATTTGTAGGGGCAGGGGGGAGTTTAGAAAAATCACTGCAAGGTAAAATCGCCTTGAAAATGTCTTTAGGGGGTGTTTAAAAAATTCCTTGAAAAATTCACGAGAGTTGAAATTTTGGGTGAATTTTTAAAACAACCACCCCCAAAAGTCTAATTCTCATGACATGTGGGGGTTTTTTTATAAAAAACACTCCCAAAAGTCCAATTTTGATGAATTTTTAGGGGAAAAACCGCCCCCAAAAGTCTAATTCTCATGAATTTTTTTTTGTGGGGGGGTTAAAACAACCACCACCAAAAGTCTAATTCTTGTTACTTTTGGGGGGGTGAGGGGGTTCTAAAAACCACCTTCAAAAATATCTGTAGGGGGGGTCTTTCTAACCCCTACCCCCCGAAAAAAAGTCTCGATAATTGTACTTGGGGGGGGTTAAGAACCACCCCAAAAGGGTATTTTGTTGAAGTGTATAATTTATCCTCTAAAATAATTGAGAAAGCAACAGTGGCTATTAGAAACAAAATTAAAGTTGAAATTCTTTTGCTGGTAAAGAAATTAAAACCAAATATTTTAAGTGTGAGACAAACATGTGATCAAGGAAACGTATGTATATTCGAATCTAAGAAATGTAAAATCAGAAAAAATATTCAGGAAAACTTATTGGGACTGCTGCAAGAATCCAAGCAATGTGTATACTCTAGAAAATGAAGAACAATGTTATATGAGCCAAATTGATGAAAGTTTTATATGGAATAGAAGGATGGGGCACCTAAACTTTGACAATATTTTAAATATTAGTCAGAAGGGAGCTGTAAAAAATCTTCCAAAGATTATAAAACCACCAAATCATGTTTGCACACATTGTATTCATGTGAAAGAAATGAGAACAAGCTTCAAAGTCAAAGAACATATAACCTATCAACCATTAGAAGTAATTCACACTAATCTATGTAGACCAACAAGGACTAAAAGCTTTCAAGGTGAATATTACTTTATATTATTAATCGATGATTATACAAGGATGACTTGGTTGAAATTTCTTAAAGAAAAATCAGAATCCTTTTTGAAATTTAAATCCTTCAAAGCACTTGTTGAGAATCAAGCAAATCACAAGATTAAATGTCTAAGATCGGATAATGGTAGAGAGTTAAATTCAAATGAATTCAGTGAGTTTTGTGAAATTCATGGAATCAAGAGGAATTTTTCAACAACAAAAATTCCTCAGGAAAATGGACTAGTTGAGAGAAAGAATAGAACAGTTTAGGAAGCATCTAGAACTATGCTTAATAAGAAAAACTTTTTGATGGATGTTGGAGAGAAGCAATATATACAACTGTCTATATACAAAACATAGGACAACTTAGAGTGAATAGTGGAAAGAATCCTTATGAGCTATGGTTCAGAAGACCAGCTTCAGTTAAATATTTTAGAGTTTTTGGAAGTAAATGCTACATAAAAAGAGGATGATAATCTACGAAAGTTTAACTCTATAACGAATGAATGCATATTCCTTGGGTGTTATTCCACAAAAGGGCATACAAATTTTACAATATAAAATCACACAAGATTAAATAAAGTGAAAATGTAACAATTGATGATACTAAGTCAAGAATACAAATCCAAGTAAGTGAGTATGTTGAAGAAACTGATGATGAATAAATAAATTATAAACAAAAATAAGAAAGATCACAAGAGGAGGATTCTCTTGAAGAAGAAGAATAAAGAATAGAAAAAGAAGAATCATATGAAAGTGGAGGTGAAGACTCTCCAAGATTTGATACAAAAGCTCCATCTAGGAGAATACAAAAAAGATCATCCCAAGACACAATCATAGCTGACAAAGATGTTGGAGTCAGTACAAGAAGGAAACTACTATTTAATGAACAAGCCTTATTATCAGTAGTGGAACCTAAGTGTTTTTCATAACCTAGCGAAAATGATGATTGGATCAAAGACATGAACACAAATTTGGATCAAATTGAGAAAAACCAAACATGGGAACTAGTTTGAAGACCTACAAACAAGAATATTGTATGAACCAAGTGGGTCTTCAGAAACAAGTTAAATGAAAATGACAAAGTGATACGAAACAAAGGAAGGTTAGTATGTAAAGGATATGCTCAAGTGGAAGGTATTGATTTTGAAGAAACCTTTGCACCTGTAGCAAGACTTGAAGAAATCAGAATGTTGTTGGCATTTTAGTGTTACAAGAAATTCAGAGTATATCAAAGGGATGTAAAATTTATTTTCTTAATGGAGAAATTGAAGAAGAAGTCTATGTTGAGCAACCTGAAGATTTTTTCTTATCATAAAATTGAAATCATGTTTTCAAACTTAATAAGGAACTCTATGGTCTTAAACAAGCTCCAAGAGCATGGTTCTCAAGACTTGACAATTATTTAAAGCAACAACAATATATAAGGGGGGTCCACTGACAACAATCTATACATAAAATTTGAGAAAAAAAATATGGTCATTATTGTAGTCTACGTAGACGATATCATATTTGAAAGTGATCTACAAATTCTAAGTGTAAACTTTTCTTCAGAAATGAAGAAAGAATTTGAGATGTCAATGTTAGGAGAACTAAGATTATTTCTAGGATTACAAGTATCTCAATAAGAAAGATGGATCTTCATCTTTCAAACAAAGTATTGTAGTGAGAATTTCTCCTCACTACAGGGGCAGGAATGGCTCCCTTGTGCCTATAGGGCACAAGGGTAGGTTCCTACCCTTTGAAAACACTAAAAAACGAAAGGGAAAATAGCATAAACAGAACTACAAACTAAACTAAGCTAAGCAAGAACATAAGCAAATGGAGCACTACTGTAAACAATATCTAATAGATAATGATAGAAAATAAAGAAGAGGAGATGAAGCATTGTTGAACCCATCTGCACACAATAGGTTAGGGTTTCGCCTCCAAAACCTGCAAAATAAACCTAAGCTACAATGGAGAAAACCTGTAAACAATGTTAATGAAAAACCTACAAATAGAAGTGAGGGTTAGAAAGCAAAACAAATAAACAACCATGAAAAGAAAGTATACCTCACTTAGGTGGAAATGGGCCACCATGCCCTAGCTCATCGGAGCACCTCTCTCTTGGTTGGGAAGTAATGGCTTGATGAGATGGAGATGGAGGAGAGGGAGAGTGGGTGGTTTGAGAGCAAGAGGTCTCAAAGCATCCACGGGCAGCATAAGAATAGGCAAGTGAGGAGTGTTTTGAGAGTGACCCCCCATCCTCCTTATATAGTTTTTCCAAGGTATTTTTAGGGTTTGAAGCCCTTGGTCAGGGATTTAGGCCCTTTTTTGGGCCTTTATCCCCTTCTGCCCTAACTTTAGCCCCTTTTAGTGTTTTAGCTCCTTTTTGATGGCTTTAGCTTCTGGGGGTCTATTTTGGGCTCTATTTTGGGGTTTTTAGCCCTTTTCTTCATCCTTGGGCTCTTTTGGAGGTGTGGGGGTCAAATGGAAGGTCTTATGGAGTGAAATGAGTGTTGTGATATGGTTTCCTTGGGTGGTGTAGGCCTTTGAGAGCTGTGTGGGGGATTTTTGGGTTAACATATTGCCCCCTGATGTGTGAGGGCAGGAGCTCAACGTATGGCCGACATACATCATAGGATTTGCTGTTGAGAGGTGGTGCTTCCGGGGCTGGGGCATGGTGGCTTTTGGTTTTGTATTAATTTGGTTCCCATCAATGGGTGAGATACAATAAATGTGTGACATGTATATGGACGAGGCAGGAATTCCCATGCTCGTGACAATGTCAGAAGAATCCTTTGATATATGCTCTAAAATACAAGAGCCGATCATATATAATTTATGTTACAATGATGGTTTCCTCTCATGTGAGGCTGAATACAATACCGATCTGGTACATTGGACCCATGGCATTCTCATGGAATGCTACATATTCATGATTGACGGTCTATTGGATCTGGTACATAGCTGTGTGGACTCGCTGATTGAGAGTCAGAGTCTCTGTGGTACAAGTATGCTGCATCAATCATAAAGGTATACCGAAGCACTGCTGGGGCTTATGATCACTGTCTCCAATGCAACCCAAAAATCACAATGGAAATAACCTGTTTAGGTCCCTCAATTGGACTCACCAATGTGCTAGAGTCAGGTGACATTCGGGGTCTTCGACCAAGCACTATATGGAACAAACCTTGTATGAATCTCAATGGTGCAATGATGGAGTTGAAGTCGAGCATGTGAGAAACAACCATCCCGAGAGGCACTAAGGACTCCTCTCAAGTGGTCCAAGGAACTCATCAATGATGTTAATGAAAACAAGGTACAGGGACCTCTGGGTCTATCCTTTGGAATATGTGTGTTGGCATCGACAAAGGGAGACCTGCCCCTGGTCAAGGCGATGATGTTTCCTTGACCAGGAGCGCAAGGGATAATCGAAAGATGTGAAGCAATTTGCAGACTGAATCATTAATTTGGGGGGGAGGGGAGGGAAGGGAAAAAACTGAACAGGGGCTGGGGGGGAGTGGGAGACTCAAACTTCCTTTTTTCAGAGTATGGTGGCAGGGCGGACCAGGCAGCACATGAAACTGAACTCATGGGAATGGGATCATAGCTGTAATACCGGGAATATCGCTGTAGATGGGAAATACTTGGAAGAGGTGGACACTTTTGATACTGATGGGATCCAAGGAAGACACATTGTAGAGTACTCTGAACAGAGGCGACCCAATGTGGGAATGCTGCCAAAATATTTTCTGTGGGATGGTGTTTAGGGACACCATCATGGCACGATATCGTGGATTTTGGGCGAGCCCAAGAAGGTAAATGCTCGATGGTGCTTTCAATTTTAGAGAGTCTGAAATAAAAAAGAAGACTCCAGTGGGGGCTCTTTTTCGTTGGTAGTCTCTTGTGCCCGAAAAAAGGATAAAAGTATACATAGGAGAGCTCGCTCATCCTGGAGGGGATGAGAGACTTCTTTACTGTTGGTAGTCCAATCAGGCTGAAAAAGGTTAAACCTATACTGACTGGACGATCATTCAGATACTTTTATGAACATGAATGAAACCAAGTTTGCTTGGCAATATTTTCTTGATGAAACGGCTGGAAAAGAGCTTAACGACAACCGGTGGTGAGCTTTTTCGTAAAGTGCATCCCCTCTGCCTAAGAAAGCACAAAAGTATGTAGAGGGGAACGGTATTGGCTTGAGTGTGCCAAGGAGGTCCTTTTCATGAAATGGTCTACATGCTTCACAAAAGGAGGTAAACAAGATGATGTAGACGCCCTTTCCTATACTTTAGCGAGCGGGAAAGGAAGTAGCTGCACTCGATGATATTTTCATTGTTTTAAGGAGTCAGAAAAGAGCTTAAACGAAACTCCAATGTGGTCAACCGACTGTGGTGGCATGAGAAGTGCCCCATGTCGGACGGTGGACAGAGGTCCAAAGGTCATCCATGCAGTATGGATGGAGTAGAAGGCTCTCAAACATACCAATACATGTGTGGGATAGATCACGGTAGAGGCCTATGAGACGGTGCGGCAAAGGCAGGCACACTGAGGTGGCTCTCGGACAGAGGTTAAGAGAGTGTGTGTGTGTGTTGCGGTGGACGAACTTGACTACATGTGATGTGAGTACAAGTCTGGAGGCATTTATATGCCAAATACGTGCAAGAAAATAAATCATTTTGTGGACAGTGGTCCAGAGTTCTACGTAAGGTGCGGTAAAAATAAAGGACAATCTATGTGTTAAAAATACAAAATAAAAGCTAAAATTACATTTCTTAATGGGTAGTGGCTCGAGGACACTTCTATGTCAAATACATGGAAGGAAAACAAAGGGTTTTGTGGACAATGGTCTAGATGTCCACTTAAGGTGCGGTGAAAAATACAATTATAACTACAAAAAGTAAAATTATAGTACAATCCTTAACGGGCGGCGGCCTGACAGCTTGCATGAGTAGCGGTCGGGCAGTGTGATATGAGTTCTGGTCCATAGACACTCGCATAGTCATGTCATGGCTCGTGAATCGAGGTGACTTGTGGGAGATGGTCCCAAAATTGAATTATTAAACATGAGAAAATGGTCTCATAATTAGATAGAGGGTGGAATTCTGAAACCAGTGGCATGAACGGTGTCTCAAACGGAGTCTGTATGGTCCTGTTATGTCGATCAGAAGAAATTAGGTCAAATAGGGCCTATAAAAGGGGAGGGTCCACATGGTGAAGTGTCATTGTCACTGTTCATTGTGGAGTTGGAGAGGTGGGCCCTAATTCTTCATTTGTTGATTTCTCTTGATCCGATCGGCGGTTTTGCGAGCCGCAACTTGCAGGTAAAAGCTCTCACTGAACCTCTTCATTTTGATGGATTTTTTTTTATTGAATTTGACCACCTCGAGGCCCCCCATGAGCTATTTGGGGTTTCTTGTGCGCAGGTCACTTATTTCGAAGGGAAAGGTGCACCCTAGGTGCACTTGTTGGGCCATTATGAGCGCCCTGGGTGCTCCTTTTGCTCAGATAAGTGCGCCCTGGCCTCCTTTGGGTGGTTTCTTGATGACGGGGATGTCTGACATCAATGTTTTTTCTTTGTGCAGGATGGTGGAGATCAAATGGAAGGAGAGAGATTGAAAACCAGTCAGAGATGCATCATTACATGATGGGGGTGTTAGAGATACACTAGCCCACTGTGGGTTGATGAAGTTTATGAGGATTTAGCTTATGCAGAGCTTGGGTTTGCTGATGCAAACTCTGATTGGTTTCTGGGATGTTACTGAGGAGGTGTTCCTCTTATAGGGCTAGCATATTGAGATTATGCTGGAGGATGTGTATTTCATTACTGGGCTCCCGACATTGGGAGCAGTTGGTGACTTGGCACCTGTATTGTCTCAGGGGAGACATTAGAGGATCTATGTGAGCGGCACTGTTACGCTACGACGTATGTGCGTGGTTCTTACATCCTGATGTGTGACATCGAGGAGTTTTCTACACGGGTGGTGGGGACATTACTATAGCACATATCGGGTTCCACGGGGAGCCACAATATTTTTGGTGGTCAGCTGCAGCTAGTAGAGCATGCCATTGGTGGCACATATTATGCATGGGGCCAGATGTACTTGTAGGATGTTCAGTGTCAGCTGAATAAGTTGAAGAATAATGGTGCTAGTTTTTGCTTTGGATCTTTCCTATGTGATTTCTTATTTGAGAAAGTACCTACACTTAGTCCTCATTGGGCTGTGGAGGACAGTGGTCCATGGGAGCCGAGGATGTATAGGTGGTTCCAGATGATGATTCGTGAGGGTGGCGGCGGAGTGGGCCACTTCTTCACAGAGGAGTTGTTGGAGCAGTGGCTCCAGCTGCTTGTGGTGATCAAGGAGTACCCGTATGTAGGTATGGATTTCCAAGGAGATCCTGAGATTCCCTGACCTCCTGCTCAGGCTTGGGGACTAGCTGGTATGTATGCTTGATGTTTGTATGTTCATCTTTATGCATAGTTTCATTGATTTGGTCAGTGATTTTCATATTGATGTATGTGGAATGATGGTGTCCTTGCTTGCGTGTGCAGATGTTGGTCCTCTCCCACCACCTAGGCATCGGAGGCGGGTTGTTACCGTACCTCTTATGGTGGCTGCTACGGCGGCCCCTTCCGGGAGCTCCAGCAGGCGGTAGTGGGACATGGATGGACTGGTACTGTATATGGAGGAGGTAGCTACTGGAGTGTCAAATGTTGGCTGGTAGCACCTGAGCACTAACTTTATTGCTGCTATTCACAATATTCCTCCTGAGCTAATGGGTGTGATGAGGAAGATGGCTCTTGCTTGCGAGCACTTTCGCCGAACTGCGAGAGGTGGTCTTCTTGCAGAGGATGTGTCCTCTTTGAAAGATGATGATGCTGAGTCAGAGTATGAGTCTGAGTTGGATTAGTAGCCTTGTGGGGCTATTCCTAGTGCGTTGGTGCACTTAGGGGTTTTTGTGTCGCTTGTGTATATCCTGTTGAGAAAGCATATGTGGCTTCTCATTTTGTATTGGACATGTTGTGGACATGTGACTTATGGATTTATATCTATATATATTTTTGACGCACGTGGATGTGCTTTTATGGTTTTATGATGTGAGTCTTTTTATTATGTTGTGGAATGAAAATGCCTATGTGATGTATTATTACACTGTGTGTGTATTTTTAGACATGATTATGCGTTATGTTATGGTTGTATGTTTCCTATATGCTGTTATGGATATGCCAATTTAGAATATCGTTAGCCATTTGATCTGCGACACTATTGAGGTTCCTGGGAACATGTGTGAATGTGATGGATTCAAATGTTCTGACCATGTGTTTAGTGTGCAAGTACTTTCTAAAGAGGAAGGGATCGCGAACTCGACAGTGGTTGTTCAGTTGAGAAACAAGCAGTTGGGAGTCTAAGAAGACATCGAGATGGTGGATTCCTAATTGTAGAGTAGCGACCAAGAGGCCATTGACACCATCATACTCTGCCTGGTTGTTGGTTGCGGTGCCCATGCATATTCCATTGATGTGGATCAACTCGTGCGATGGGGAGTAGATTACCCATGCAATCAAGGCAAGGTTCAGGTACCATCTGCTTGCTCCATCCGCGAATCCCGTATACCAATCCGAGGTGTGCTCCATCTGAAGCAATGAGAGGAAATGATACATAAGACTCAATCGAAAAAAATGTGTAAAACAAAAAAACAAAAAGACTATAATACAATTTATAACGTCGTCACTCAAAGGGGTGACGTTAGGGGGAAATTCGTTTGGAATTTCCCAGGATTAGTGGTCATTCCTTTGTGTGACACGATGAATCCTTGGAGACGGCTCATGGGGAAAAAGAAAACACACTTAAATGGGTTCAAGCGGATCTTGTACTGGCGACATCGCATTAGGACTTGTCACAAGTCATCTATGTGTTGTGTGTGGCTTTGTGACTGCGCGATGAGGTTGTCGAAACAAACCAACATGATGTGAGCGAGATCGTGGAAGCAGTGTTTCATGGCACACTGGAAGGTGGCTCCAACATTTTTGAGGCCAAAGGGCACAACTTGGTAGGTGAATGTGCCCATGGGGTTGTGAATGCCATTTTGCAACAGTTTTCTTTTTAGATTTGGATTTGGTTGTAACCAAAAAATCTGTCCATGAAGGAGAAGGCCTCATGTCCAGTTCATGCTTCGATGATCTGGTCAATGAACGGTGTGGGGAAGTTGTCTTTGGGACATGCCCCATTGAGATCACAGAAGTTTGTGCAAACATGGATGGTACCCTATTTTTTATTCATGGGAATAGGATTAGAAACCCAAGTTGTGTATGCAATGGGATAAATGAATCTGGCTGTGTGCAGCTTCTCTATCTTGGATTTCATCGTAGCCACTTTGGATGGATGGATGGGCCATTGCTTCTGGCAGACGGGTGCCACATCAGGCCATGTGTCGATGTGGTGTTCCATGATAGATGGATCTAAGCTGGGAATTTCGATGTATGACCAGGAAAAGATGTTGTAGAATTCTTGGAAGAGGGCAGTGTAGGCATTGACCTCTTCTGGGGAGAAAGATGCCCCCAGCATGATTTCCTCAACAATCTCAGAGTTGGTTGAGATGTCAATTTTAGAAATGTTCGCCATGTTCCCTTCTTCGAAGGCATCAGGTGCTGGGATTGGGTTCTTGAACCAGTCAACCTTCCCATGGATGAAATCTTTGGTCTCCACAGAAAATTGGTCAGACTACGACACCAGCTCTTCCGGGAGGAAGAACGAGCGATGGTGCATGTCGTCCCATTGGTATTTCAGGGCGGTCAGAGATTCAAGTATCTCCTCGTCGTTGTTGAAGCAATGAAGTGATAGGTCTGATGGACTGTCATTGGAGATGGGGATGAGCTGGTCGGGGAAAATAGACATCATGTAAATGGACATGGTGTCCGACGAAGGAGGTGGTGGTGGGTGAACTTCTTCGATTAAGGTGATCTTAGACTCAAGGGAATGGTGACGAAGGTTAGCAAGAGCCATTTGAAATTCGGGTAGGTCTTGGAAATGGTGGGAGTAAAGTCCATACAAGCCATAAAAGGCACAAGCATGGTTTGTCCTCAATGCCTTGTTCTTGACTAGTGGCGCGGGGATGTTTTCGTTCATATCCATGGCATCCAGATGCGCATGGATCATTGGGATTTCAGGGCAATTTTGAGTTGGATGGCCCTATTGTTAGCAGATGGCACAAGGTGGGACTTGTTGTGGTTCTGCGATGGCTTTGGTGTTCTTTCCCCTATCCCTTTTGGGTTGGGGTGGTGTAGGTGCGGGTGCAGTGGTTGGCTTATGCAAACCAGGTTGGGGGTGAGTGTCAACCGCAATAGGTTGCACCAGAGTTAACACAACCTAGGGCATTGCTGGTTGAGGTGGTGGATCTAGATACCTCATCGGGATTCCCAATGTAAAGTTGTGTAGGCTTAAAGTGGCCATCACCGGCTTGCTCGTGACACCAAGTGGGGGAAAGAGGAAGGGAATTGTATGGAACGGAGATGAACCCACATAACTCCCTGCTGGTTGCATGTGGGGGTGAGGTTTTGGTTGCGGCTATGTGTAATGTTGCTGTTGCGGGTGATGTTGTGGCTGCTGTTGGCGTTGCAGTTGCATACGATGTTGTGGTTGTGGTTGAGGCTACGGCTGCGGTTGCTGTTTGGG
The DNA here is from genome assembly GCA_001517045.1 of Pseudotsuga menziesii. NCBI lineage: Eukaryota > Viridiplantae > Streptophyta > Pinopsida > Pinales > Pinaceae > Pseudotsuga > Pseudotsuga menziesii. The sequence continues at coordinate 115,976 of LPNX011050546.1, read as the reverse complement.
TGCAGTGGTGCTTGATGATACCATGCACAAGTCCATAGTTTGATTTTGTGTCAGTGGTTATGACACCAACAAGAAAGGAGCTGTCATGGTGGGATCGGTAAACAACCCAGGGCCCACATTCAACAGTGGGGAGGCTGGTGTGTTTTCAACCATAGTGTTGGTTATAGGGATGACATTAGCATGTGTGGTTGCTCCTTGCGGTTCGGTGGTGGTGATGGTAGGGATATCATTGGCAGGTGATGTTAACCCTTGCGGATCGTGGTAGGTGAGCTGGTCAACCATCACAATCTTCCCTTCATGGGGGAACATCATGAGGTGGAAGATAGTTGATGCAACAACTTGCATGGCGTACATGTAACTCCTTTCAAGGAGAAGGTTGTAGTCCAGTTGAGCGTTGACGACTTCGATGTCAATCAGGACTATCTTCCTGGCTAACGTGATGGGGACATGGGGGAGGATTCCTTGGGCTTTAGTGGGGTGTCCATCATAAGCCCACAGAGTCATGGAGGACTATTGTAGAATCGGTGATCCAAGCTTCTGCCAAACTAAGGTAGACATGACGCACATGGATGCTCCCTCATCCACTATGCATTAGTGCACAACCAAGTTCCGAATGGATACCAGGATTTGGAAGGAAATAGTGGATGGAATGCGCAGCTCTTCGTTCTCTGTGTCAAATGTGATTAGCTTGGAATCAGAGGGGTCTACTACCCATAGAGTGGCTAGTAAGGATTTTCGCTGCATTGGGCATGTTTTAAGTACCTCAAGAGTGGACATGGTGGTTGGCGTTTGGGCCAAATCATCCACAATGCTATAGCTAACTGTAGCTCTAGCTGTGGCGTTATTGGAAATTCTACGTATGGGGGGGGCATGGGAATGGGGGTAATTGGAGAGGTAGGTTGGTTATCTTAGAAGTGGATGCTGCTAATGAGTCGGCAGGTTCGATGGTGGTACCATACTGATTTCGTCTAGTCTGTAAGTTGACCTCTTTAGTGGTCATGGTCATCAAGTGGTGAACACCTGTTTTGGTCGTGGGTGGTACCCCCAGAGAGTTGGGATTGGCCTAAGGAGGGGGAGCGGTTGCCACCAATCCTTGGATTAGCAGTGGGTTTTGGAGCAGCACCATGGGAGGAGGTCCTTGTGGTGCTTGGTTGGTTTGGGCTTGAGTGGGGGCATTGGGGGCCTGTTGGGCCTCATTTTGAATGGCCTGCTTAGTGCGAGCCATGAGGGGACACTCAAATGTGTAATGCCCATAGACATAATAGAGTGTACATGGTTGGTTTGTGTGCAATGGAGCATTGCATCTTGGTGCATTCTGCCATGGGGGGTTTTGGGCTGGCCGGTTAGCCGCGACATTATTGGGAGGGTTCAGCTGCTGACCGCCTCCCTGCGGTTGGTTATTGCCTTGGTTGTGGGGACTGTTGCTTCTAGCTTTCCCTTGTTGATTATTAGGGGTAGGCTGGTTGGGATGGTTTTGTTGTGCGAACACTTGTCCCAACGGAGTGGGTGGAGTGGGGGCGAGGGCTTGAACTTGTTGCACTGGTGGTGCATAGTATATTTGTGGGGGTGGTGGTGCCATGAATGTGGGAATTTGCCCCACATACTATTGTGTTGGCCAAGCCATGTCCTGAGCCTACTGCAGTGGCATAGGTTGTGCATAAGAGTTTGTTGCTTCAGGCTGGGACATCATTCTAGCATAGTCCGGAGCTTGGTTTTGGTAAGCAACATTAGCGGTGTTGCTTGGTTGTGGTGCAATGGTAGGTGGTGTCGGTCATGGCTGTGGTTGTTGGGAGACTAGCCCTATGATGCCATCCGTTGCGTGGGACACCCCTGGTGCATCGTGGTAAGAGGTACTTGGACGGGGAGAGTCTGGAATGACAGTATACAAGTATCCCGACTGGGCATAGATGAGATCAAATTGTTGGGACTTCAATATGGCCTCTTCTTCAGATTGGGGATGTTCAGATGCGACGTCCTTTGCGATGGGTGGGAGCAAAGTCTTAAGGAACCAATCCAAAAGGATCCTGTAATCAAGATGGTTCTTACATAAGTTGCGGTGCCATCGCCACTCGTGGATATGATCAGTGATGTGAGTGGCGGTGTTTTGGCAACAGGATAGTAGGATCTCCACCCCCTCATCATATCTAACAGGGAGTTGGAAATACTGTAGGAACATGAAGGCTAGGGAGTTGAAGTCGAGGTACTTGGCTTATGGCATCTTAATACTCAATGTACCATTTGGCTGCGGCACCTGTAAGTGTGTGTTGGAACAGCCTCAGCCTGATGGAGTTGTCTATGATGCTGTTGGATGAGCACCATAGATGGAATGTCATTATATGATTTTGGGGACATTCCCCAGCTTTGCCTTCAAACTTTGGGATGTCTAATGGCAGCTTAGTTGGCATGAGTGGCCAGAAAGCTTGGTGGAAGATGGGGTCATTCGTTAATCTAGCTAAGTAAGGCAAGTTCAGATGAGCCATGAAGGGTATATTTGACCCCAAGTTGATGTGGGATGGGGCCACAATGGGGGTGGGGTTTGCAGGTGCATAATGCATCTGCATGGCTAGGGGTGCTTGTGGTGGCACCATGGCAGAAGGGCTAATGCCCCCAAGTGTTGTGGGTGGGATGGTATGGGTAGCGGGGGAATTCCCCCCATGTATGGCAGTAGGGGTAATGTGGGTGGTTGGTGCACTGCCCCCCTGTGTGGCAGGGGGGACAATGTGTGTGGAGGGGCCACTGCCCCCATGTGTTACCACTGGGCCAGCTTGGTTGGTCACTATTGGTGGTGGCAATTGGTTAATGACAGTCTACATGACTGTGCTTGGATTGCTTTCCAAGTTGTGGGTGACAGGTTGTGATGTGGACATGGGTCCACTTGCTAAGGTTAGGTTGGAAAATGGATTCAGGTTTGTAGTAGCCATGGGGCTAGATGGTGCTGTGTGGAGGTCTGGTTTAGACTGATATGGGTTTGAATCATAATCAAAATCTATGTGGCCCTATGATGTTGTGGGAGATCGCTGAGAATGGCTATGACGGTGTCGACTGAGTGTTCCAAATGGTGGTGGTTCACCTCTTAGGCGTGAGGAAGATTGTGGAGGATCAATTGTGTTCACTTTCGTGTATGAAAATAGTGGGTATGAGATTTGGACCCCGGTTTCAATGGCTTCCTATTGGCTGAAGGTGGTCTCTCAGCCACCAAGAATGCCAGAAGACAACACTTGGCTTGTTCCTCATGGGTGTTCCTACTCAATCGGAAGGGGTTGTTGCCCATTTCGCTTGGCAATTCCTCTCAGCGGCCAGCTACTTTGGGGTTCCTGTGGTACTCCTCACAATGAGTTTTTGGGCAAAGCTCAAGTACTTCCCATAGTTGAAGTAGTCAGGGACTTATGTCCTCAAAGGCTGCAGAATTGATTGAACTTAGTGTAAATTTGGTAAATTTTAAGGCTTAGTCAGCGTCATGAATTGAGTTGGGTTAATTATTTGGTATGGTGTGTTGGTTTTCTTGTTTGTTCTGGTATTTGGTTTGCAATATGGTTTATGAATTCATGGTAGAGTTCATATCATGGTTTTGTATGCAAACACAAACAGAATTTCTCCCCACTACAGGGGCAAGAATGGCTCCCTTGTGACTATAGGGAATAAGGGTAGGTTCCTACCCTTTGAAAACAATAAAAAATGAAAGGGAAAATAGCATAAACAGAACTACAAATGAAACTAAGCTAAGCAAGAACATAAGCAAATGGAGCACCACTGTAAACAATATCTAATAGCTAATGACATAAAATAAAGAAGAGGAGATGAAGCATTGTTGAACCCCTCTGCACACAGTAGGTTAGGGTTCCGCCTCCAAAACCTGCAAAATAAACCTAAGCTACAATGGAGAAAACCTGTAAAAAATGTTAATGAAAAACCTGCAAATAGAAGTGAGGGTTAGAAAGCAAAACAAATAAAAAACCATGAAAATAAATTATACCTCACTTAGGTGGAAATGGTCCACCATGCCCTAGCTCATGGGAGCACCTCTCTCTTGGTTGGGAAGCAATGGCTTGATGAGATGGAGATGGAGGAGAGGGAGAGTGGGTGGTTTGAGAGCAAGAGGTCTCAAAGCATCCACATGTAGCATAACAATAAGCAAGTGAGGAGTGTTTTGAGAGTGACCCCCCACCCTCCTTATATAGTTTTTCCAAGGGATTTTTAGGGTTTTAAGCCCTTGGTCAGGGATTTAGCCCCTTCCACCCTAACTTTAGCCCCTTTCATGGTTTTATCCCTTTTTTGAGGGCTTTACCTCATGGGGGTCTATTTTGAGGTTTTTAGCCCTTTTCTTCATCCTTGGGCTCTTTTGGAGGTGTGGGGGTCAAAAGGAAGGTCTTATGGAGTGAAATGAGTGTTGTGAGATGGTGTCCTTGGGTGGTGTATGCCTTTGAGAGCTGTGTGGGGGATTTTTGGGTTAACAAGTATATCAAAGAAATGTTGAAAAATATCAAAATGGAATAATCTAAACCTGTTAGTACTCTTATGGTCAGAGGTTGTAAATTGAGCAAGGATGATGAATATTTAGAATTAGATCATACTATGTATAGGTAAATGATTGGTATTCTATTATAGGTAACAACTACAATACCAAATGTAATGCAGGTTGTAGGCATGGTTTCCAAATTCCAATCATCCCCAAACGAAACACATGTGGCTGCAGTAAAGAGAATTTTTAGGTATCTAAAAAGAACCGTGAATTATGGATTATGGTATCCAAAAAGTAATAACTTCACTCTAAAAGAATTTACTAATGCAGATTGGGAAGGAAGTATTGATGACAGGAAAATCACTAGTGGAGTAAAATTATACCTAGGAGATTGTTTGGTATCATGGCTAAGCAAAAACCAATCCTCCATTTCACTGTCTACAACAGAAGTTGACTCATATTGTTGATGCATCATGTTGTACCCAAGTCATTTGGGTGAAGAAAAAATTGAATGACTTACTTGTAAAATATGAAGACCCTATTATTATACACTATGCCAATACAAGTGTTATAAAAATATCCAAAAATCCTGTTATGCACTCCAGAAAAAACATATCCCGATCAAGTATCATTTTTTAAGAGAGCAAGTATCAAAAAAAATGGTCAAATTGGAGTATATTGATACAAAGGAACAAATTGCTTATATATTCACTAATCCACTTCCCAAAGAAGCATTTGAGCATCTTAGGCATAAGTTGTTGGGCTATAGGGCGGACCTAGGTTTTATATCTTTAACTTTGCACCAACAAAAGACCCACAGTGTTGGCCCTTTCGGCAACAACCTGCGAACAGGTTGCAGTCTCACCCGAAACAGCTATGGGGTGCCGCAAAATCAGGTTTCTGCAAGCAGAAGAGGGAGATTACTGTACCTTTAGCTTTTATCAACTTATAATCAATTAACACAGTGCTTAATCTTCCACATATATTTATATATATCTTCGCAGTTATATAACACCGTGACTTGCTTAACCCTTACTGGGAGTTCACAGCGAAGCAATTTATTAAGCAGAGATCTTATTTATCAGAAATATCTATACTTATCAATGCATAAAAGAATAGAACATAAATCACACAAGAACCACAACACCAGATATAATGTGGTTTACCCCCAGTGTAGGGGTTACGTCCACAGAACTGTGTTTTATTCAACTTTTCTACAAAATCATAGTTTTGATCTGCGCACTCAGCTGCAGATCTCTTCAGTCCTCAAATCCGCGCACACAGTAGTAGGCCTCTGCGCACACAGCTTCAGATTTCCTTAATCACTTACAAACCCTCTGCGCACACAGCTGCAGAGGTCGTCCACGCACTCAGCTGGGACTTATCCTTCACTTACAAAATAGCCTTAGCTTCGCCTTAACTTTCTTACATTCAAAAACCTAACCTGACTTATTTATAGGAGTACTTATTTATACAACGCACTATTTACAAAACCCTGGGCTTAAACCATGGGCAACCCGAACCCTAAACCCTGGACTTAAACCATGGGTTTATTACAAAAAGAGGACTCTGACTTAACCCCGACACCCCTAAGACTATTTTGAGTCGTAACTCCGCTTACAAACTTAAAAAAACCGTGGAGCTACCCATTCTCAAGGACCATTAGGGTGAGCGCCCCAACATGCCCCTAAGACTCACCAGTGTCCCGTCCCGGGACACTCTGCTATTCTTCTAGTCCTCGAACTTTGTCGGTGAAGAGGGTGAACTGCTTGTTGAGGTTGCACATAATATTGTCAGCTGCTCGTTCTTTTTCAATCAACTCCTGCAATACTTCTGCTGATGCTTCCCCAGCCTGTTTCTGCGCATATGCCTCATATTCTTTTAGGACTTTGAGTTGGGCGTCCGCAGCAGTACTCAACTCGAAAGCTTCGCTGATATGTGGTTGCATGTTATTTTCCATTGCTGTTGCTTTTTCCTTACACGACTCAATTTCCTACTGAAGTTCATTGCTTCGCTTGACCTTCAGCATTTTCTACATAGGTGGCAGAGTCTTAATTTGTGCTTTCACTGTGTCCAATTCTGCTTGTTGCTGCCTGATGGTTTCTTGCAGCTGTCCAATTTCTGGGTGTTCCTGCAGGGTGGTCCATGCCTCTACAGTGTCTTCTAGAAGCTTTTCTGCGCTGCTCACAATATCCAATATTTTTGCTGCGAAGGCCTGAATATCTGCTCGGCGCTTCTCCCTAACCTCTGGTGGACTTTCTGGTTTGATGCAAAGTTGAAGCTCCGCTATCTGAGCATCATGTTCTGCTTTGAGCTTCTCTATTTCACTGTGCGACTGCTGTGCATAGTCTTTCAACCTGGCTAATCTTTGCTCTGGCTCTTCCGCCAACTATACGTCGAAGTCAGGGAGACTTCGACATGCTTCATCCAAAACTCGGACCAATGTAATCCTGTTACGTTCTGCGTCTCTTTTTCGCTGCTCTACGGCTTCCAGCTGCGCTATGAGGCTATCATTCTGCTTCCTGGTATCGTCCAACTGTATCTGTGACTAATGGTTTCGGGCCTGGATTTCCTTTGCGATAGCTAACTGGCAGAGGTGTAGTTCTGTCATGGACATTTCGGTGTAATCAATTTCTACTGTCATGCTCATCCTTGCGCGGGACGCTGCATCAGTTATAATGATGGCAGCGGTGGATACTTGGCCCTTATTTTCACGAGTTGGCCATTGCCTTAGATTGGGCTGTGCACTTATCGAGGTACTGCTGGTTATAGTGCTGGTCACCGATTGTGCTGCTAAGTCCTTCAGCTCCGATATGTGCTGTGCGACACCATTGATGGCATCCAAATGCACAGCTGCAAAGTTTGACCAACTCTTGTTAAGAACTTCCGTGGACTTCAACAAAGCCGCGTCAAGCTCCTCACTTGTCAAGCTGGGTGTGTCGTCGATATTCTTTTCCTTTGACGCCTTCACTTTCTTTCGGGGCTGCGGTTTGTTCACTTCCTCTAATTCTGGTGTCTTGCATTTGTCCTGCCTATTAGGGTCTGGAGGAGTCTTGTCCTTCTTCTTCATTGGTTTCCACTTCTCCACCTTGGTTTCTGTCATTCTGCTGCGACTCAGTCTGGTCCTCGCTATCTTGTTAGTTTTTCATCACATTAAGCTAGCATTATGATCTTAGGATCTTTTCACTGAGAGAATAACAAGCACAACAATAAAACATAAGCACATCACAAGAGACAAGAGACACAAAGAGTTTTCCTTGGGGAAACCGTAAAGGAGAAAACCCCACAACTTCCTCTAAGATAGAATCAGCACCAAAACAGTAAGAGATCTCCCAAAACAGCAGTAGTCTTTTGTCTTCTATCTAGTCCCAAAATTTCCTTCTTCAGTAGTGCCCCACACTTGGTAGAGCAAGTGATGTATTCCACAAGTGATAAATAGAGAGACTCGCACTCTCTATTTATATTCATCCATTCAATTGAATTTCATTTTCACACGTAGGCTCAACCTAACAATTACTACTCGAGCCTACACCTTAATTAGTGTATAATAACCTGAGTGCCCCGAAACTGTGGGGACTTACCTAATGACTTGATATGACTTGATTACATTATTAATCCTCCCGATCGGAACATCGGGGCATGACCACATGACTCAAATACATAATAGAAACATCCCGGAATAAACATCGGGTTACAATACATAAGATACATAGAAGAATACATTCCAAATTTACATATACATCAACACTCCCTCTTAACTAGGAAGGTATTCTTTTGGCACAATTTTCAGCACTGGTCTTCTTCTCTGTATCAACTGGATCATCTCATCTTCAAGTCATCTTCATCTTCAAGTCATCTTCGTCTTCAAGTCATCTTCACTGGATCTGGATCATCTCTCGATCTGGATCAACATAGAACATCATCACTGGATCTGGATCATCTCTCGATCTGGATCAACATCATTGGATTGGATCTGGATCATCACTCGATCTGGATCATCACTGCTGGATCATCATTACTGGATCTGGATCATCATTCAATCTGGATCAACACTGGTGCTATCTAAAGATTCTTCTCGTCATAGGAAGTTCTACAGAGCCATCCCTTTTTCATGCTGGTTGTAGGCCTACCCTCATGTAAGTCTTCGCCCAGCACTTACATCTAACCTACTCATCAGAAAGGCACGCCCAACACTCACATCTGATCATGTAGTAAACTACAATCCCATCAGAAAGGCCCAGCACTCACATTCACCAGAG
>LPNX011050546.1:76801-106794 GCA_001517045.1 Pseudotsuga menziesii | reverse complement strand
ATGATGACATCATCATCACGTTTTTTCAGGTATTTCTTGTTTTTGGGGTAGCGGGGTCCGTCAAAAGTATGCAATGTGGGTACTCGTTGGATGTGGAATCAAATTCCACATCCAACGAGCTCTCCCGTTCGAAATTTGAGTAAAAACACAATGAGATATGTCGAAAATACGAACAAAAAAAGTAGTTTTTTTTAATGACAAATATGCCAATTCAACCATTATGGTTGACTTATTTTATTGAAATTCTATTGGTTCTTGAATTCCAACTCACAAAAACTTAGTTTGGCACGTTTTCTTATAAGGCCCATTTTAGACCCCAAATTTCCTCTAATGACTATCATCTGTGACAAGGCTCAGCACTTACATCCATCCAGGCGGGAACACATCCTGCTCACAATGATGGAAGGGCATGCACTCATATATGATCATGAGGGGAACACATCCCAGCAATCATATCAGAATGGCCCCCAGTCCTCCTCGACTGAGCTACCTGGTAACTGAACATGCACCTCCATTCTCCTAGAGAATGGCAGTTGCCCTTACATCCAACCTGCTCATCGGAATGGCCAACACTCACATCTGACATGGAAGGAACTTAATCCTTTAGCCATGAACATAATGGTTCATCCCTTACATCTGATAAGTGGGAACACATCCCTCTATCACATCAGAATGGCTACTCAGTTCTTACATTGAGTGTTCCTGGTAACTGACCAGGTGCCTCCATTCCTAGAATGGCAATTGCTCTTACATCTGTCCTACTCGACAGAATGACCAGCACTCATATCTGACATGGAAGGGAGCAACCCTACCACCATGACAGAATGGATCAGCCCTTATATCTGACCTACTCGTCAGAATGGCTATGGATCTCAGCACTCATATCTGACATGGAAGGAACCAATCCTCTCACCATGACAGAATGGCTCAGCCCTTACATCTGACCATGGAAGGAACCAATACTCTCACCATGTCAGAATGGCTATGGATCTTATCACTTTCTTTGGGAGGAAGCCTCGATCTGGAGAACACCAAGTCTCTCTCTGAAGTACTCGAACTTCAGCCTAGCCAATGGCTTCGTCAATACATCAGCTATCTGTTCCTCCATCGCAACATACAGGAGCTTCACTGCTCCTCTCTACACCATATCCTTTATATAGTGATACTTGATCTCGATATGCTTTGACTTGTCATGAAACACTGGATTCTATGACAACTTCACACAACTCTGGTTGTCACAATGTATACAAGTAGCATCTAACTGGAGATTAAATATATCAGACAGTAGCTTCCGCAACCATACTGCCTCACAACTAGCTGAACAAGATGCGACATACTCTGCTTCAGCTGTACTCAGTGCCACACAGGAATGCTTCCTGCTAAACCAAGAGATCACACCTGATCCCATACTAAAGCAACATCCTGAAGTACTCTTCCTGTCAATGGCACTGCCTGCCCAATCTGAATCAACATAACCTTCCAGGTTAATCTTCTGATTCGCATCGTACTTGAGCCCATAATCAACTGTACCCTTGTATGCTTTGCAACCATCAGGTGAACATGTCTCAATGTGTTCACAACAAAGCAAATATCTGGTCTCAGGTACATCAAGGACCCAATCATCTGATGATATATCATAGCATCAACCGACTCTAATGAAGCATCACTCAATAGCTTCATGTTCGATGCCATAGGTGTGGTCATGCAGTACATCATCCTGAACCTCTTCAGGATCTCTACTGCATACTTCCCTTGTCCAAGGAAGATTCCATCTGCACTCTGCCACACCTCCATACCTAGAACAATAGTGCATCGACACATAATAGGAGCATCACTGGTATTCCATCTTCAACCTTGAAGCAAAGGTTGGAATCCACTTTACTCTCAGTAAAGCCTAGAGTCATCAGTAATCTGCCCATCCTGTCGTACCATGTCGAACCTTAGATCTTCTATAGTCACTCCCTCTGAAGCGAAGCATCATACTCCCTCTGTCTTCTGTGCTCCATGCACTGAAAACATTTTGTACCGAAGTGACAAGTATCTTCCTATGCTACTAATATTCTATGTGACCATCTAGTGTATAGACTTGCATCTTCAACCTTGTAGCAAAGGTTAAGATATTCATCAATCTCATCATGTATGTGTTTAAGCTCTTACTGGCTGCAAATGTCTCTTCATAGTCTAGGAATTTTTTTCGTGAGAAGCCTCATGCTACGAATCTTGCTTTGTATCCCACGATGTTTCCATCTACTGCATGATGGAACTATGAAATTCTCTTCAGGTCTCGATACTGCAGCCTGACATCATTCTTCTTGAACTGGTCTTCCCTTTCTTCTTGGTGGTTGGAAGGTTCTGCATCAATGATGTCACTACACTCGTCATATTATTCTTTGTCTTTGAACTGTCGTCACTTGTTCTTCGGAACAAGTCTTCATTCTTCTTTGCTTGTAGGCGATTATGTATACGATCTTTCCTACAAGTCAAATGCATTTGTATGGTTAGAAACATTTCATAAGGAATATTTATACTAGCAAGTTCTTATGCATAAATATACGATCATGCAACTACTTTAGCCAATACAACATTCATCCATATCTCACTGAAACTTTCTAGATGCCTTCCATCTCTACCAGGACAACATTCAGATTGTGCACTAATCCAATATGTCAGCAAAGAGGTTTCATTCTAGATACGTAGCAATGGAGAATTTGTATATCCCCATGAGCTACTTACCCATCACATGCATATTAGCAGTATTCTGTCATTAATGCAAACATCCTATCATGCATAATACAATAAATGAATATAAACAAATGCATAACAAAATAATATAATGAAATGACAATTGAATACTTATCTTTATTTGTTTCGAGGGTAGACTCCTTCTTGAGCCTTCAGCTTCATCGTCTTCTTCATTCATAATAGCATCGTTTCTTATCCAAATGCTGAGGTGGATAAGAAGTTCTTCAAGAGTTGAGATCTTCATATTCCTCATTGATTGAGAAATCTTCTTTGGATGGTAAGAGCTTGATCTTCAATTGCTCCCATCTTCTCTTCTTATGGGTAGAGCTTCTTCTTCTTCCCAAATTTTGTTGAAAGTAATCACTTCCTTATGGAACACATTCCTTGAATGAATGAATTCCACGATCCTGGGAGGCCATTCAAGGTGGCCATCACCACTTCTGCATTCTTGTTGTTCTTGATTTGAGAGACTCTTATGACTGCATGGTCTCTACATTCTATATCTTCACATTCTTCAACTAGTTTCTTTAGGTCATATTCTGATTTTTGTTCTTCCCTTCAAATAGCTTGAAATTCTGGAAGACCTTCAACAGCTTTGCTTGCAATAGGTAGTTCTCTGTAATGCACATGTGCAAGCCTTCTATGCCAAAGCTCATTTGGCTCTACCGTATCATGGATCAAGGCTTGTTCTGGATGACCCTTCAATTTGTACAAGCCTCCTTCTTGTTCTCCAATCACTACTGCATCATCAATTTTCTTTCCTTTTGGCCACATGATGACTTGACCATCGATGAATGCAACCCGCATTCCTTTTGCATCCAAAACTGAAATGGATAGAAGGTTCTTCTTAAGTCCCGAAACAAACAATACTTCTTTCATTGTTAGAGACTTACCAGAGTCTAGCTTGTATGAATATTCCCCACTACCTTTTATTGGATATTGGTAGTCATCTCCTAGTTTCACCTTGTGAGGTGATTCATGTTCTGACAGTCTTACAAAGGATTCCTTGAATCCCGTCATATGTTTGGAAGCCCCACTGTCTATAAGCCAATCATCACTTCCATGAGTAATGTTACCTGTGACATATTCATCCTCGTTTGAAGAATCTTCACTTTCATATCTGGATCTCTTTCTGGATGGTTCATCATCCTCTCCAGCATGAGCATGATGTCTTCTTTGGCCTTGACCAAGTTCTTTTTGTGAAAGGTTTCTAGCATCGTCTCACTCTGAAACTGGAACCTCTATACTCATGTAGGTGTCTAATCCATTTTCTTCAGAGAGATCAAATACTTCTATGCTTGGAAGTTGTCAGCTTCCCCAAGCTTGTCACCAAGCTAATGTGATATATCATATTGAAATGAGAACCTCAAATGGAAATAGCAAAGGATTAGATCTTACCGATTTGAGGTGTCCGTCCTTGTCCCAGAGTTTGTTGATCTAGGGTTTGTCATAGAAACCCTAATTTTAAAAACTTGGAATCTTTCAGATATGATTGCATAAACATATAGGTATCTTCAAATGGAGCTATCCAATGTACTCCTTTTCTAAAAACAGTGGAGGGAAGCTCCCGGAACAGGAAGCCCTAATTTTCTGATTTCTTCTGCAGAAATTCCTGTTACTGTTTCTATGATATCTCCGAAATTAATAATCCTCTAAGTCTGAAATTTTTCACTAAGGTAACCTCACATGTCCCTGATCCAAAACCATAGGTTTCATCAGAATTGGTTTCACCATTTGGGATTTATGATCCTTTTACCAAGGTGACTTGTTACAGGACTGTTCAGAACAACAAAGTTGTATGGCATGCCACGTGTCACTGGTTCATCTTCTGAGTCTGATATTCAGACCACCGAAAGTACAGTATGTTCCCTTTTTGGAAAATCTTTAGGAATTCCATTTGGAACTCTGCAGCTCAAGATATTGCAGATCTCCCCAGATGTCCTCTTTAGGGATGAATTCTGGAAGAGGCTGGAACCCTAACATGGAGAGATCATATCTCCTGGAGTACAGCGAATCTGAGTCAGATTTTTGGACACAGGATTCATCAGGATTGTATCTTCAGCTCCTGGAATTTTCAGCTTCTGAGACTTCTCCAACCTCAGAATATAGTGATTGTACCAAAACTTAGTAGTTTTAGTATTTAGGGTTTCTCCTAGCTTAGGGTCAAACTAGGGTTTGACTTTCCCGGAGTTTTACCCAACCAAATTTATTGATCTAGGTATCTAAACTTCAGTTTTTATGAGGAGAACAATCCTATGCTGGTCTCACTCAAAGATTCCTCTTCTGTAGAAAGCCCTAATTTCCACATTGAAACTGAAAATGCTTGAAATTGAATTCCGCATCGACAGAAAGATGCACCCTTCAATGGAGAGTCATCTTAGCATACTTTTGCTGAAAATATGTGGAGGAAGATCCACAAAATAGGAATCCCTAGTTCCTGTAGCTGCACAATGTCTTCTTCTCAGGTTAGCTCTGATACCATGTTAGTTTTTCATCACATTAAGCTAGAATTATGATCTTAGGATCTTTTCACTGAGAGAATAACAAGCACAGCAATAAAACATAGGCACATCACAAGAGACAAGAGACACAAAGATTTTTCCTCGGGGAAACCATAAAGGAGAAAACCCCACAACTTCCTTTAAGATAGAATAAGCACCAAAATAGTAAGAGATCTCCCAAAATAGCAGTAGTCTTCTGTCTTCTGTCTAGTCCCAAAATTTCCTTCTTCAGTAGTGCGCCACACTTGGGAGACAAAGTGATGTATTCCACAAGTGATAAATAGAGAGACTCTCACTCTCTATTTATATTCATCCGTTCACTTGAATTGAATTTTCACATGTAGGCTCAACCTAACAATTACTACTCGAGCCTACACCTTAATTAGTGTATAATAACCCGAGTGCCCCGAAACTGTGGGGACTTACCTAATGACTTGATATGACTTGATTACATTATTAATCCTCCCGATCAGAACATTGGGGCATGACCACATGACTCAAATACATAATAGAAACATCCCGGAATAAACATCGGGTTACAATACATAAGATACATAGAAGAATACATTCCGAAGTTACATATACATCAACATATCTTCCAGGGGATATTGCTATTGCTGGTGACTAGTTCCTGTGCCTACATTGGTAGCTATGGGGACTGGAATATGAGGTTTTTTCCCTACATCTTTCAACCATTCAACCGGCCAGTGCTGAACTACTGCTCGGATATCACCCTTAGTGACTACATATGGTAGCTTGAACCATTGGTGATGTGGATCTGAGTGAGCCTGTATGAAAGCATGATGCATGTTGGCACTGAAGGTGGCTGCACCGTCATATTGTGAGAATAACTTATTACTGAGCCGTGGGGTTTGGGCGATCTGAAACTGGATATCCATTATATAAAAAGCAAATACATAATTTGTGATCTGTTGGTGTGCTTTATCTTGTGAAACCCACAACGATGCATACCTGGCTGCGCCAGGCATGTGTGCTAGCGCCGTAGAAAATTGTGCCTCAATAGGTTCTTGCCATCCTACCAATGTGATGAGAATGACCAACCATGAGTAATGGAAGGGCCTACCTTTTTCCTGCGCGTCACGAGCGTCTTCCAAGAATTCCTTCGCAATATACTCTACCCAGTTGTAGTTGTACCCTTCGGCGCAGTTGATAGTAATTTGGATAACCAAGGCAGGTACTTCAGTTGGTCTGCACTTCCGTATGACTTTGCAGGCTAAAAGCTTCGCTGCAAAGCGAATGTACTGTTCCTGAATGGTGGAAGTGTGATACCCACATTTTCCCTTTGTCAAGCCGAAGCGTTCCTTCATGGCTTGTGCGAGCTTCGTATCCTTATGCTTTGATGGAAATTCGGTCGCCGGATTAGGGCCTGCTATTGGTAAACCAGTGATCCTCTGAATGAGCTCGCCATTGATAGGGATTTTCTTGTCTCCTATCCATAGGTGGCTGTCATGAACTAGCGCTAGTAGCTGCTTGACCACTATGGTCACCTGTGTGCCGCAACCAAAATGGGGAATGTCGAGCATCTTCAGCAGACCAGCTTGATCCAAGCTGGCAGCCCATCGTTTGACTTATAATAATGTCACCCCGGTCTCATCGTACTTGACAAAATGCAAATATGCTTCTGGTGCGAACTGTGGAAACCTGCCACAGTCGCTTGTATCATGGTCGGAATACTTAAGCTGGTCTATCTTTCCTGTCATGGTCCCAACTAGCTGCACACCCGGTGGCAGTGAAGGGGTGCTTATTGTGAACTGCTTGTTCCGTCGAGGTGGTTTAACTCTTGGTCGATGAGGCGGGACATATGGTGGCCGCCGTGGTGCAATGTTCTCCTCTCCTTCACTTGGGATTTCTACCGAACCAGGGGGATTCATTCCAGGATCCTCCAATGTTTTCCCAGACTGATTATGTCGATCTTCGTTCCACTTAGAATGAACTTCATGCTTGAACTGTTTCCTGGAAAACCGTGTTTGCATTGGTATAGGCGGTGTAGGTAGAGTCTCCTCTCGTGTTGTAGGTGCAGGTGGAGGGTGGAAAACGTTCTTCAGACCTGTCTATTCAAATTCTCTCAATAAGTCTTGAAGTTATTGATCAACAAACATAGGTTCAATTGTGAAATTGCAGAATGTGATTTGCCCATGCCCAGGTGTCTTCTTATACAATCCATCGATCAAATTGGTCATAAATGTGCATTGAAGGCACCAAATCTGGCAGAGATGTTGCTTCCACGGCACTAGATTTTGGCGGATATCCTTAGGACAGGTAGTTAAGGCAAATAAAGTACCAGCGCCACCAAATTGGTAGTGTTCCAATGGTCGGGTTTTATGCTACGGCGCAACCAGTACCACAACTGTGTCACATTAAGGACCTTCATCATGATAATGACCTTCGGCACATGCGGGAAAGTTCTGTGATCCAATTGTGAGCTTCGCTCTTTTAGCATTTTGTGCCGGCCAGTGAGGGCAGGATTGGGTTATTTCTTTGTTACGAGATATACTAGCGTGCTGAGGCCCAACCTCCCTTTACCAGTGTTCAGTTGCACATGCCTGGGTATGACCAAGTCGAGGTACCCATTCTGTACGAAGTACAAGTTTCCATGCCCCGTAACAATGCTCCAAATGTTCCTGCGGCCTATTCTACCCATTCAATCTACTGCACGCCCTTTGGAGCTGATCCACAAATCTCAAGGGAAGTGATGTCTGACAAGTTTCCCAATTCGAAAGGTAGGCAGTCCACCTGGTGACTCCTAATGCTGAATCCAAATTCTCCAATTTCTGTGATTTCAGTATCTGTTTTGAAAATGGCACAATGGACACCTCTGGGTCTGTCGAACCATCAGAGGTAGGTAAGGTCTTTGGCTGTGAACTAAGCCTTCTGAAGGAATTGGTAATTCAGGCACCTTGGTGTCCCTGTAGCTCATACAATCATTCCTACCAACTTTCTAAGTCATCCTCAGAGTCCGTCATATAGGAGCTACCAGAATCCCAACCTTCGGCAGGAGGATCCTCATAATCTTCTTCCTTCGCGGTGATATTATAGATCTGGTCCAACATATACTGATCTTCATCTTTGATTGTTTTTGTGTATCTTTTTCCTTGGGACGGGTCTAGGGGTATTATAACTCTCAAACCCTTTCCTTCGAAAGTCATCTGTCTCTTCTTAAAGTTAATGACTGCAACATTTGCCATGGCCCACTCAATTCCTAACAGGGCTGGGTAGGGATTGCTGTCATCGATGATCTCAATAACTTCAAAGTCCGCCAAAGTACTGAACCCATCAATATCTATTGGAACACCAAGGAATCTCCCTAGGGGCACAATCCTTTGCTGATTGGCTAACTTCAACTGTATAGGGGACCAGGAAAGGGTAGGTTTCCCCATTTGCTCCCAGGTTTGCTTGGTTAGGACATTGACTTCTGACCCTAAATCTAGGATGACATCAGTCATGTCATATTCTCCTATTTGAGCATCCAATCTCATTTCCCTGCCAGTTCTTCGGACACGATTAACATTTTTCTCCTTATCAACTCTTCTCTGAGTTTCACAGATAGCAAGAACTTTTTGCAACTCCTTTGGAGCGTCCTGATTCCTTAAGAGTTTCATACAGCTCTATAAAAAGGAGGATAGGGTACTTAATTTATCCAGTGAGGTGTCTTGCAGTTGCGACTCCTGCTGATGTTGCTACGGAGGTACTACTGCTGTGCTAGGAGAAACATCCTCACACTGAGCTTCCATGGCTGTCTTATGTTCGCTTGGGGCTCTTTCTGGGACCCAAACCTTGTCAGGTTGTTTCTTTGCATTCTGTAGGTGCGTCGTAGCTCCACTCCACGTAACAACATTAATGGCTGCGGCAGGGCGGGGATCAATGGAAATCATTTGGATATTCTGAGTAGGACCACCGTTTCTTTCCTGAATCTTAGCTATCAGCTGCAGGCACTGCTCGATCACATGGTCGACTGCACGACAATACCGACATGTCGTAGTTGGGTTCCGACAATATCTAGCTAAATGCCCAGCTTGGTTACAGTTGTAGCAGACGATCTGGCCTCTGCCTCTTCCTACCATACCACCATGACCCCGACCTCCGAAAGCACCTATATTGGATGCACCACCGCGGTAACCATAGCCATCATTGCCCTGGCCCTCATTGTGTACCCGATAGGCATCATAGGTGCGCTCTCGCATAAGGTCATAACTGCGACATTCGTCCTCATCATGTCCTATGGACCTACAAAACTTGCAGTAGGTGTTCTTGGGTACTTTCACATACCTCTGGAGCAGATGACACTATTCTGGATGATGCTGGCCAGTTGTCCGACAGATCTCACAGTATAGAACAATGGGATTGAGCAGGTTTGGCGTTCCAGTATTCAGGTAATTTCCTACCATAGGACACTGTTCCCTGTCGTGACCTTCTGTTCGACAGTGTGTACACCAAACCGCTTCACGACCAGTTTTTCCTGTCTTCATATTGCGGAGCTTGAGAGCCATAGCCGCGAGCTGTGCTTGGATTTGAGCAATACCAAAATTATCTTTAACAGGTGTGGTCTCAAGCTTCATCGCAATTTCCAAAGCCTCTTGCTGGTCAGCAACCTTCTGTTGCATGAGTGGAGTTCTGATGTGTGGTAGTAATGCGGCAATAAACCATTCCTTGTGCTGCACGGGGCCAATTGTGAAACTGAATTGGTCTAGTAGAACTTTGAACCTCTGATCAAAGTCCCACACTGATTCGCCTTGCTTCTGTTGAATCTCCTTTAATTCAGTGATACACTGCGACTTTGATTTAGGTTTCTTAAACTCCTTGATTATTGCTGCTTTGATATCATCTAGGGCAGGATTCTGAGTACTAGAAAATTTCATAAACCAGGTCAAAGCCCGGTCCCTGAAAGAAGTAATGAGCTGCGCGGTTCTTACAACTGGGTCTGTAATGTTCTTAGCAGTCCACACCGCTTCACATAAAAACCAGAACTGCTCTGGATCCTCTGAGCCAGTTCCCTTGAACATAGGGAGCTTAATATCATCAGTCATGTGGGCCATAGTAGATCTAGGGGGGGTTGGAGGGGGACAGGAAGTAGGCAAGGGGGAACTTACTGGGGTAGACTGACTTGCGACAGGAGTATTGGTACTAGGGTTATTTTCAGTCTGCGACGGATTCTTAGGGATAACAGATCGGCGCTGCGAGGTGACCAGGGGGTTTCCAACAGAAGGGGTCTCTTCGGGCTCTGAGGCTGCTGGAATGAAAGGGGTAGACTCGGTATCCAAACCTAGGATAGATGACTGAAAAGTTCTCTTGTACCTTTTTCCACTTCGCAACAAACCACTTTGTTCATCGACGGTGCTTTCACTTGCAAACATAGGTTAGTAATACACAATCTAACAGTCTGATTCAATAAGTAGTATTCTGTTTTCAGCTAATAGCATCTTAATCCTCAGACTAAATGAATTTAAAAACTTACCCCTTGGTCCTTTGAAGAACTGTCACTCCGCTTCACTAAAGGAAATACTCGTGTCAATGGAGAACTCTGTCACAAATGCCTCAAGGGTTCGCGTCGTCCAGAAATCTACAACGCGAGAGATCCCATTGTTTACTCTTTTCAACAAGTTGATTCTTGTGGGCGTCCACGCAGGAAATTGACCTCCACGAAAGTTCGTTCTTTTCTCGGCCAACCTGGATACCCACTGGTGCAACTCTATGTGGATACTACCAAAGAAAATTTCATAAACATCACAAAAAACATACCTTTGTAAAAAGTCATTGGCGCTACGATGCGGATCTTTGTTTTCTTGCTCAGTGAATTTCAGATAAGTCTCATCCAGCCAATCACCGATTTCTTTCACAGAGGGTCTCCAGAACATTGCCCTCGAGGTACGACGTAAACCCCTCTTACGCAGATACTGAGTTCAACTGGCAACGGAACCACTTTGTTGGGATATAGGGCGGACCCAGGTTTTATATCTTTAACTTCGCACCAACAAAAGACCCACAGTGTTGGCCCTTTTGGAAACAACTTGCGAACAGGTTGCAGTCTCACCCGAAACAGCTATGGGGTGCTGTAGAATCAGGTTTCGGCAAGCAGAAGAGGGAGATTACTGTACCTTTATCTTTTATCAACTTATAATCAATTAACACAGTGCTTAAGCTTCCACATATATTTATATATATCTTCACAGTTAAATAACACCGTGACTTGCTTAACCCTTACTGGGAGTTCACAGCGAAGCAATTTATTAAGCAGAGATCTTATTTATCAAAAATATCTATACTTATCGATGCATAAAAGAACAGAACAGAAATCACACAAGAACCACAACACCAGATATAACGTGGTTCACCCCCAGTGTAGGGGTTACGTCCATAGAACTTTGTTTTATTCAACTTTTCTACAAAATCACAGTTCTGATCTGTGCACTCAGCTGCAAATCTCTTCAGTCCTCAAAGCCACGCACACAATAGCAGGCCTCTGTGCACACATCTGCAGATTTCCTTAATCACTTACAAACCCTCTGCGCACACAGTTGCAGAGGTCATCCACACACTCAGTTGGGACTTATCCTTCACTTACAAAATAGCCTTAGCTTCGCCTTAACTTTCTTACATTCAAAATCCTAACCTGACTTATTTACAGGAGTACTTATTTATATAGCGCACTATTTACAAAACCCCGGGCTTAAACCATGGGCACCCCGAACCCTAAACCCTGGACTTAAACCATGGGTTTATTACAAAAAGAGGACTCTGACTTAACCCTGACACCCCTAAGACTATTTTGAGTCGTAACTCCGCTTACAAACTTACAAAAACCACGGAGTTACCCATTCTCAAGGACCGTTAGGGTGTGCGCCCCAACATAAGTTGGGAGTAATATCCTTACAGTAAAAAGAGTAAGAGGAAGAAAAAGCAGCATGTCAGGGGGAGATATGTTGACAGGGGGAGTTGTCATAAGAGAACCTTTGTCATTGTTGACAAAGGGGGAGAATGTTTTAATGCTTTAATGTTTCCATTGATGCTAAAGGGGAGAACATTGGATGTAATTGTCATTGATGTCAAAAGAGTTTGGTAATGACAAAGGAATAAGTGATGAAAGGGAAAGAGATGAAATATGTGATAAGGATGGAAAGACACATAGGAGGATCGAATGAGGGTATCAAGTTAGGTGATGTCCGGTTGAGCTTCCAATTGACCTTGATTGATCAAACCTCTGATAAAAAAATGCAGAGTCATGGAGTTGTAGTGAACTTATTTAGCAGAGGTTGGAAAGATAATTTTGTATTGAGAAAATATATCGATGACAGGTAAATAATATGCAAAGTAAATGTGCGTGGAAGATAACATTCCAGAGTGCCAAAGTGAAGTTCTATGTTTCATAAACTGATCAACGGATGAGGAGGATTCTGAAAAGAGATCGATTATTAACAGGAGTTGTAGAAAGATATTTGTGGAATCCCATTTAGAAAAGGTTGGGAGGCACATCCACATTAAGGAAGGAAGCCAAAATGCACAATCTACCATTGCAGAAGGAAGAAGTTTTTGCCTGCGGAATAAATTTTCAAGGAAAGTCGAAATGCATACCCGCAATCTGCAATCCACAATTGTGGAAGGAAGAAGTTTTTGATTGAGGAAAGGTCACTATGGAAATATAATTGCGAAACTAAATTTTGAGAAGAGTCAAAGTGCTCATCCACAATTTGCAAGCCACAAAAACGGAAGGAATGAGTTCCCACAAATTACTGGAAGGTCATTGTGGAAAGTCTATTGCGGAAAGCTAACCGCAGAAGGTAATTTTAGAAATATGATTACGAAAAGGTAAATGTGGAAAATATATGTTGTGGAAAGGATGTTGCAAAAAGGATGTTGTATAAAGGAAACCATGAAATATCATGACTCATAAATCAGAGTTAAAAAAAAACAAACAAAGAAATAATTTTGAATTAGTTTATTTATCTCTGAAGAGTCACGATGAAGATATGTGACTGTTGAATGAAGAGATATGTTTGAGGGTATATAAACAATTCTTTAAACCTTCAAATAAGTGTCTCTGAACTTTTAATTGATATATTGATTGATGTAGAGCAATCAGAGATCAAATTATCGTATAAGGGTGGTGCTATGGAAAGTTATTTTTCCTACAAGGGGGTCGTAGCCTCTTCCAAGTAGTAGTTGGTAAATAGGGTGTAGAAGCATCCTTTTAGTAACTAGATAATAAACTAGGGGGTCGTAGCCTCCTTCCAGTACTTGCTTGTAAAGAGGGTGTAGTATCATCCTTTTAAGTAGTAGTAGGGAAAAAATATTTGTAAAATATAATTTTGCAGTAATAGGAAGTATTGGTTGTTTACCCAATTGGGATTGCATGATAAATTTGTGTTTTGTGTTCTTGTTAATCATGTGTACTAATTAATAAATTAAAAGTGGTTTAGATTGTTAAAAGTTATCAATACTGATTCACCCCCTCTCTCAGTATTGTCCAATATTCCAACATATTGGAGGTGGGTGGTTTAGGGTTTAGGGAATATTTTGGAATTTAAAGAGAATGGGGGTATATGATGGGGCAGAGAGAGAGATATGAAAATATTGAAAGTGGGATTAGGGGGGAGAGAGAGAGAGAGAAAGAGAGAGAGAGAGGTAGGCGGAGTAGGAGATAAAGATAGGTAGGGGTAGTGTGCTTTGGGATAGAGAGTCAAGGATTAGGGATAGTGAGAGTGAGAGAGAGAGAGCGGGGATGATGTTATGGGGTTTGTTACCACCTAAGTTGTACTTAGTGGTTTTTTATCAAGTGATCCTAGTGAACCGAACAAGGATAACTTGTTCGGTCTTCAGAAGACCTTCAATCTTGCTTCTGGGAAGCTCTGTTGTACTATATCACATGTTCATACCCCATGGGGGAATTGTAATAAATTTTCTAGCATGATAGTGTCCGTAAAAGACTCGGTCTCTGACTTTATTTGTCAATCCGATCAGCCCATGGTGTTTTTTCCCTTGTTTATGATTGGTTGTTGAATAAACAACTGATAACTTCTGAGTTTTTCACTCCATACCTCCAAAGTTGGGGTGGTCGGCTTGCCATTTTGGCCTATTGAGGTTATTAGAGTCTATGTGTTAATGTATAAACATGCTAGACATCATGGTCGAGTCATATGAACATGTCTAAGTCCCCCTAGGTTTTTTCAATTTTTCAATTTTTTAGTTTTTTCAGTGTTTTTTATTAAAATTTAATTTTTCCAAAACTTAGGCTATTTTTAATAGTTTAATTGGAAAAATTGATTTTGTAATAAGAGTGGGCCAAATAATTAGTTTCAATCATGTAGGTGCTCATTTTCAAGCTAAGAGCACCATGTAAACCCATGGACCCACTATTTCCTAGTTTTGAGTGATTTTCCATCACTCAGGTCAGAAAGCCCCAAAAATCAATTATTGATTATTTTAATTAATAAATTGATGAATAATGGAGCAAATCCAAAATCATTGATCAGTGGATTCTCAGTCGATTTGATTAAAATCAGTCAGATCTGAACCAGATTGTCTGGATCTGACAAATCCTTGACTGAAGGAGGTGATCAAATCAGATCCAAAGTTGATCTTCAACAGTGTTTATGGGGAATTGCACCCTCTCTCTCTCCTCCACACATGTGGACTCTCCTGGATGCTCTGTGGACTGATGTGTCGGTTTATGGGTTGATGTGTTAGCTCAATCAGCCCCCCGATTGACAAGTAGGCTCAGTTTAGCTTCAGATATGCATTGATTAACTCTCCATCAGCTGATTTGATCTATCTCCTTGGGATTTGCACCCCCCCTAGGCTGGATCTCCTATTTTTTGTATAAATCAAAGCATAATCCTCCTCTTCCAAGCTAGTTAGAGTTGGATTGAAGGGCTTGTTATTGTAATACTGTTGTAATCTTTTGATTGTTGAAATAAATAAGCTTTGAAGGACAAATGGTGTAATGCTCTCATATGTGTGGATTAAGCATTTTCTTACGGCTATTGATGTTTTCGGCTTGTTATTACCTGCCTTGTAGTTGCCTGCTTGAGGTGGATCCAGAATGGATGGTAGAGGGGCAAGCAACTAAGGGGTGGAACCACGACTTCCTAGACTCCCAAATGGATGGTTGTCATGCCAATCAAGGCAGCCTTCACTTTAGGTTATCCTAGTCCAGGACAACAATGGGGGAGACCCGGATCTGCTCCTGACAGGAGAGATCAGACCTAGATACCAGAAGAAGATCAGATGGGGCTTCAGGGTACTTAAGGTGCAAGGTGAATGGAAACCCTAGCTCTAGGGTTTAGGTACTAGCAACTGGTGGAGGTGACCACTATCTTGGGAAACATAACTATAATAGGGTAAACAAGGACAGAGTTGGGATTATCTAGTACCTAGAAATCAGACTCAATGAAAGGTATTTGAGTTATCAGTAAATGTTGGTAAAGGGCAAAGGATAAGAGCCTAAGGGCATCGCTAGCTAGGAGATCAGTTTTTTGTGTACATTGGGCAATGGATTCAGTAGTAAGCCAATGTTTCAGAAAACCCACTGGGAGACACCTTGATCTACGAACCAGAAAGCAGTTGGTTCAGAAAAGCTAAGGTAGAGGAAACCCAACTCAATGGATGACTAGCGCTAGGGCTTGGGAGGAAATATCTATAGTTTCAGGGTCACCGAGAGGCTAATGGCTCAGCATTGAGGATGAGAAGAGATCAGGGAGACCTAATCTACAAGCCTAAATCAGGAAAACAACAAGAAAATCAGATCTAGAAAAGTCAAAATATGATGATGTGGCTAGGAGGCTGAAAACTAATTTTTTCAGATCTAGGGAAAACTAGGATGAACTAGAACAATTTTGAGGGTGTTATGGGATGCTTGGGACCTGATATATCAGCCTATCATGTCAGATTTAAGAAAAACCTACTTCTAGAAAAGGCCAATTTTCAGTGAGGGCACTAGGGCAGTTTCAGTCTATTTTTTAGATCTGGTTTAAAATGTTGAGCCTCTTGAAAGCATTGGGGTTGATTTGGACTACCCAAGACCTAATATGTCCATCTGTGAAGTCAGAAATCATAAAAACTTAAAACCCTAGCATGTCAATTTTTTCAGTGGGGGGTTATGTAGTTTTCTGCTGAAAATTCAGATCTAGGTCAATCTATGAGGAATTTGACTAGAATTCTAGTTTATTTAGTTAGGGGGAGGCCCTATATATGAAACCCAGAAATGATTTGGCAAAAGATCAGACGGTTCCTTGATTATTTCATTTTTTTATTTTTTTACGATTTAGGGGTTTTAAGAAAAATAGTTAAATTTCAGTAAGGTATAATGGAATAAGATCAGAAAAGAAGAACTTACCTATGGATATTAACTAAATGAGCTTGTAGAAGTCTGTAACAATGACGATCTTAGCTATCTCGATCAATATTGGAAGATCCCCGTGATTTCTATGGCATATGCAAGCTCCAAGCCATCAAAGAACCCCCTACCCTGCATGAGAAAACATCAACCATATCAGATTTGCACATACAAAATAAAGAAACTAAATGCTACAAGACAGTAAAATGAAGTAATCATACATCGCAATGAAACTAATGAAAACCCCTTGATCCAAGACGAAGAGAACCGAGCGAGTTGAGGCCTACAAAAATGCTCCAACCAAAATTCCCTCTTGTAGACAAAACAATGATAACCATGAAAAAAAATAGATCTCATGAGAATTTCCATGATGCTAGTAAGCTAAAGACAAGCTAATCACCATTTGAGCACATCAGATGCAAAACAAATCCAGAAAAATTTCCACAGAAAAAGTCTTTCTATTATTTAGACCCAAGAGCCAAAGACCCCTTACAAATGAGAAGCTCTCCCCTTTAAATAAAAATGAGAGAACCTCAATCATAACCAAATCCTAACCACTTTCAAAATGAGTGGCTAATATTAAAAGATACAATGTTCTAATCAATGGTTGAGATGAGCTCAACATACAATTCATGGATCAATATAATTATAATTTACCAAAGTGGACTTAAACCACCCAAATAAAGGTAACCCACTCAACAAGAAATAAATGAAAGCACATGGTGGGTCCAAGGAGTGTTTGACTAACTCCCTTTGGGTTTCCCCATGGCACAATAAATAATATCACAATTTAAAATTTTGACTTTTGTGCCTCCCTGAGGAAATCGTGGGTCTCCCAAAAAGCTCCAGAAAATATATAAAATTTTCCCAAATATATGTGCGGGCCCCATAAAATGATGAAACTACTGGAGAAGGTGTGGAAGACATCACTCTCATCATTGTGACTCACCCCATGCCATTTCTTTGCCTCAGTAGCCCAAATCGATTTCTTCAATAGCCATTTGATCATTTTTTAATCTACCTCGGGAAACGTGATACTGTTGTCAAATTGAGCCCTCCAAGCTCTTTGGGATGGGGGTACAATGGTACAAAAAAGTGGCTGCACCCCCCTATTCCCATACAATTCCCTAGGAGATCCAACTGAAACATCTCCCTGCTCAAACAAATCAATCTGTGAAGAAAAACTGCATCAGAAAAGCAGAATAAGCATGATCACATCTGTAAGTGCCCAGAACTAGAAATAAACTGTCTCATTGGACTCAGAGAGTCCCAATCCATAAAAGGTGTATACTCATACCCCTCATAGGTCTCTGTTTGATCATCGATCATAACCAATAAACAATATAACCATTTGTGAATAATCAGACACCAATAATAACTCAGAATAGATCAATCTGTTGTAAGTGTTAAGAGGTTAAACCATGCCCTACAACTCATTCACGTAACAAAATAAACAAGTAGCATTCATTTCACTAGTGGTACATCAACAAATACTTATAAATATCAGGATTTATTTATTATTACTTAGATTCAGACTTTCAAGACTATACTCACTTCATAGTTGTAGTCATTTAGCTAGTGAAGGGTGAAAGGTGGAAATGACAAGGCTAAGGCAAAGGATGACCTCCTACTCAACATCATGACACTTTGGACAAGGAAAGGGACAACTCACTATAACCAATACTGGACAAACATGAAAACAAGGAATGACAGTGCCTCACAGATGGATGAGTTGCTTAGAGAGTGCTTATTCAACTTAGGCATCATGTCTACATCAATTTTGATCCAAGTTCATTAGGATCACATTTCATTCTGTGTCATTTTGGCCTATATGAACCATTTGGGACTTCACCAGTGCTTAAAAGCACAGCTAATCGCAGCTTTCATCCAGGCCATATTTATTTTTAATAAGGTCAGCAATCCTTTGATATAACATTTTTTAACCATTGCTTTTTTGGACCTTTTTTTATACTCTTCAAGGAGTATTTTTTTTTTAGAATTTCATTGCTCTTGCCCTTTTTGCCTATGTTAAGAAACACAGTTTTATAATTTTCATTTTCCATGGGCACATATTTAATATTTCAATAAAAGTAGTACATGAGCTTTCAGTTTTAGCCAACAACATCTCAAGTGACTAGGGGGAATTCTGCACAGTGCCAAACATCGGGACAACCGACCAAAATGATTTAGGCATACTATCCAACTTACCATAGGAAATTTTTGTCACCAACTCAGAGCCGAGACACAATGTAAATAGGGAGGCTTGTCCAACAAAGGTTCTAATGGGGAAAAAGGTCCTCCATGCCACAAGTCAAGAAGTCAGTCGGGTTGAAAATTAAACTGAAAGGTAATGGATGGATGAAGACAATGAAATGATGGAGCCAACACTAGCAAGCCAAACCAAAGGTGGGAATGACTACTTCTATTCTCCCTAAGGAGGGTAAAACCAATGAGTATAGATCAAGAACTTCAAAGCCAGAGTAAGGACATCAATACATAGTATAATATACAACCAAGTCCATATAAATATGACCGCCAGATCATGATACCACAAGCCAATATATGTCACAAGAATCAATATAAGAGCAATAATAACCACAACACCATATAAAATACTGAGTCATATCCATGTAATATAATCCATCTGAAACACCATATATCCAATGAGAAAGTACTGATATAACACTGGGAATCCACTACTGCTCTGAAATAACATAAATTGCTATATCGGTCCTCAAATTTGAGTGTCCTGAGACTCAGTCCTGGCATGGGAGAGTACAATAGTCCACTAATACAAAAATGATCCATCAGAAATGCTCATCTCAGCATCTCATATGTAAGAGATCTTGCTGAAAAATGTACTGTGTCTGAAAAATAGAATATGGTAACCTGGCTACTATATATGTGATAACATGGCTTTTCTCTCAAATTCTGCATCTGAACCCTGTTTGGCTTGAACGATTAAGCTGAATCAATAGGATTATAGTTGGGCAAGTAAGGCTACTTGTTTTTCTTATATCTCATAGCATATATGATTAGAAGATCTAGATTATACATGTTTAATAAGTTTATTTGCATGTAATTCTTGTCTCTTTTTCATATATATATCCAGATCTCATGAGGTTTTGTGCAGGATTGTGTGTTTAGATTTTAGGTAGCAAGGATTGGATGACCTGTGGATGTATTTTGACTCCACTGTACATCCAAAATATTTGTGAAGACATTGCCCCTTTGTATTCCACTAACAAGTTTCCATTGCAGATCTGCTTCAGCAACAAACACTTCTCTTCTCCTTTTCCTCCTTCAAAATCAATTCTTTTACCTGGTTACTTTGTTCACAGCTTTGATATTGTTTAGATCTATTATCTTAAATTAAATTTAACATATGCCTATCTAATCAAATCCCATAATCTATATCTTGTTCTTAAAAGGTTTCATAAGCATTCTAGATCTAGCTTTAGGGAAATTGTCCTTTTTGCATGGAATTTTAAAGAGAATTTGTAGCTTGCATCCATTGGATTTCTATTTTCCATTATAAAATATAAATCTAGAAATAAATGAACATCATATTGGATTCCTAAAAGGAAATACAAGATCCCAAGGAAAGCTTGCTTTCCTTGGTTCCCTTTTTACCTTTTTAACTAGTTTTAACTTAGCTTTTTTTGGTTAAAAGTAAGCTGACCCAAAGGTACTTTCAGAGTGCTTTTGGGAATATTTCAGTATAATAATATTGATTTTTTTTAGTAGGTATAACAGAAAAGAGGAGGAGCTTCTGTTCGAAAGTGACTTATGGGCCTTCTGAATCCCCCCAGGGGTCTCCATTTTTTACTGAAATATTTAATTTTTGCACTTTGTAAGCTCTTGGTTTCATTATTTATAAGAATAAAGAGGCATCATATCATTTTTATGATATTTTAACCGCTGGTAATAAAAATAATTCTGAATAGGCTCTTTTGAGCCCATTCCCCACCCCCCCCGGGGGGATTTGCGTCCGTATCATTTTTTGCTTTTCGTCCATCTTTTTTCAATCTAGTGTAGTACTAATCTTCAGGGTAGTATAATTTGATTTATAATAATTTCCATATTCCATTTCTATTAGTTTCAAATTAACTTTAATACTTACGCCACGAGGCTCCTTTTGAGCCGAAAGATGAAGAAAGGTTCATGGTAGTCTAATTAGAAAATTGTGCTTTTTTTATATTTTTATGTTTCATTTGATATCATAATTTGTTTTAGTAACCATAATAAAATCAACCCCTCCTTGACTCCCTGATTGAGATCCACTTGGATCGAAAGAGATTCCTAGAGGGTTTTCTTTTTTAACAAGAACACCCATCTCAAAATTTACTAAAATTGACAAAAATTTGGTGTTTATGATCTGAACTTGGCTGTGGTTCATCTGATCAATCAAGCTATATCAAAATAATTTGAGTGACTAGAATAATTAGGATTCACTCTCCCAAATTGACAAACCATCAGGTGAAAATCCAACACCTAGATCAAACCATTACAGTGGCAAAATACCCAAAGGAAGCGGGAACTCCTGAAAAGTGACCTTGGGGCACCGATCTCTGTTACACCTGTGGGTGAATTATGAAGAATAGCCTCAGAGACTCCATTCGGCCCACATATTCCTTGCGGGTAGCTGTAACGGTTTAGTTTTGGACATACTCCAAGTACTCTTGGGTATATCTGGAGTCCCCCCCCCCCTTCGCCTAATTTTAATCAACTCATATTTCACATTAACTTAAAACGTACCAAGAGGCAATCACAAAACATTCACTCCAAGCACATGCAAGTACATTGATTATATTTTGACTCAATTTTAAGGCACTGGTTATTTTCTTGTTATGTATATATATTGTTTCTCAGCATTGTGCTTTCGTGTGCTCATTTTGTATATTGTCATCTATGGTTGTTTATGGTTAAATTTCAAACTCCTAAGTAATTCATTCCATTTACCATCACCATACTAAGTAATTAGCCTTAGTAACTTAACAGGGTCTACCCCCCTTGGCTTCATTAGGAGTTGAGCCTAAACGGAGGCACTACAACAAAAACTGGATTTAGCATCTCTTTTTGCATCCTTTTTTATGTCTAGACCATCTTTCAGTGTATTTTTCTTCATTTTTTGGACAAAATTGCGCAATTTCACGGGTTGGTGCTATTTTAGGAGTTTTTTGTGTCCTTTTTCTAAAACTGGCACAAATTGCGGCGTAATTTGCACCGGGTTTTGCACCTGGTTATGCGCAAGGTTTTGCATCAGGTTTTGCGACAGGTTTTTACCCTAGTTTTGCACCTAATTTTGCGTCTAGTTTGTACATCTACTCTTGTTGTGCCCCCTTTTATGCCCATGTTTTCCTCAACTTTTACACCCTTGTTTTCATCCACTTTTGCATCTTTTTTTACATCCACTTTTACATCCACTTCTGCTTCTTTTTTTGCATCCCTTCATGCGCCAAGTTTTGCATCAAAGTTTACATCCTGTTTTGAGTCTAGTTTTGCATCTCGTTTTGTTTCAACCATTTTTGCATCCATTTTTTTGTTCACTTTTGCACCCATGTTTTCATC
This sequence comes from Pseudotsuga menziesii, assembly GCA_001517045.1. Taxonomy (NCBI): domain Eukaryota; kingdom Viridiplantae; phylum Streptophyta; class Pinopsida; order Pinales; family Pinaceae; genus Pseudotsuga; species Pseudotsuga menziesii. The sequence goes on along the minus strand of LPNX011050546.1, from coordinate 84,633 downwards.
CCTTTTTGCATCCCATTTTGCATCCATGTTTATGTATTTTTTTGCATCTACTATTGCTTCCACTTTTTCATCCACTTTTGTTGCGTCCCAATTCACACCCATTTTTGCGCTTACTTTTACACCCACTTTTGCTTCAACTTTTGCATCCAAGTTTTCATCTTTTTTTGCATCCAAATTTACATCAGTTATTTCATCCCTTTATGCATCCATTTTTGCATCCACTTTTGCATTGGGTTTTGCGTTGGGTGTTATGACTACTTTTGCATCTAGTTTTGCATCTACTTTTGTTGCATTCACTTTCGCATCCAATTTTGTATCCAATTTTACATCCATGGTTGTATCCACTTTTGCGTCAATTTTTTCATCATGTTTTGCTTCCATGATTGCATCATTTTTTGCATCCACTTTTGCATCACCTTTTGGATCCATTTTTGGTGCACCCCATTATGCGCCTACTTTTGTTGCATCATTTTTTGCATCCATGTTTTTATCCACTTTTGCATCCAGTTTTACACCCAGATGTTGAAGGTGAAAATGAGGATAATGATTATGATATTGAGGATGGTTATGATGATGATGATAATGTTGTTGATAATGAGGAGAACGATGACAATGATGATGATGATGATTATGATGATGATGATGATGTTGATGATGAGGAAGATAATGGCAATGGTGACATTGCCAATGATTATGATGGCAATGAAATGAATGATGATGATGGTGATGATGAAAATGACAATGATGATGAATACAATGAGAATGATGATGTTGATCATCTTAAAAAATAAGTTTTTATTTGTCATGCATAAATTGTGTGTGTCCTCCATGATCCTTTTCCACTAATCACATATTTTTGCTAGATGTTATTTCTTATGCCAAAGGTAATGATGAATAACTGATGAAAATGTCAATAATGATGATGATGATGATGTCAAGGACAATGGCAATGATGATGACATGGATGATGATTATGCCGATGATGATGACTATTGTGATAATCATGATGAGAATGACAAAGATGACGATGATGATCATGATCATCATCATTTCCATCATCATCATCATAAAAACATCATCACTGTCATTGTCATCTAGTTCATCATCGTCATCATTTAAAGAATATGGGATATGTTTACCATTTAAAGCATGCATAACAAGTGAGATTATTCTAAAACACCTCACCAAAGTACAAAATTCAAACCACAAGGGAACCATAATATTGAAATTGTTCCAATTTTCTTTCTCCCAACAAAACATGCTTCATTTTAGGGAATTATGTTAAAATACATACATTCATAGTCCATCCATACTATACTTGTAATAAATGTAAATATAATACTTAACCAAATTTATTAAATAGGTAAATATTTTATAAACACCCTTATGATATATAAACTTCTTTCACCTTAATAATGGTAAAATATGTAAACATAATAATAATAATATATAATTAATATAAATATGTTACTATAATTCATATTTTAAAAGATTTAATATAAATAAATATATATAGTTCATATGTTATGTGATTTAATATAATTAAATATATACACATATTATTTACTTATACATTATATAAATTAAAATATAGATTAAAACCTATGAAGTTTCATAGGGAGGCGAAGCAAAACATGAAGGATTTTTCAAATATAGATCTATGTTCAACTACCCATTTCCCAAAGGGGATTCTGCTAAATCAATCTATGGATTTGGGGTTATGAGTATCAATTTGGTCCATCTGGTCTGTCCCCAATTTGGCCATGAGAGGATTTAATTCGGTCATGAGAGGATTTAATATTATTCCGCCCATGAGGACTTCTTAGGGCACCTAGTTGGCAACGTGGGTGTCTTGATTCTCGGGCCAGGCCGTTCAAAGCCTGTTTTTTCGGGATGGATCAAGGTAAACTAGGAGCTCTACTGCTGTTGATGCATCCACTATCTCTGTTTTAGATGTTGCTCTCTTAGATACTTTATAATATATACCTATGCTGGTGGTGCTATTGATGCTAAGTCACCAAAATTTAGATCGCTATCTCGCAATTGGATTTTGTATTACTACATATTGGCAATTACAACTATGTTTTATGAGAGGGATTCACATAGATGGACTAATTAGGAATAGCTAGGATAAGACCCATCCAGGAGACCTAATCAGAGTATCCATACCTCAAACTCTACGAGGGTACATAAATTACGGGGACAAGGGGCCAAATCCATATGACCATTGGATGCTGAGAACAAACTGGGTGAGCTTGCTCTGTTATAGGGACTAACGGATTGGGCATGCAACACTGCGAAGCTTTGGATTTATAACAAGTGGCTCTCGAACCTCCTATTACTCAAGTACAAGTCATGATAATTATTTCTTATGGAGCCTCTAGATGACCTCCCAGCTTCTAGCTTCCACATTCCGTTAAAGAAATCAGTGCATTTTCCTTCAATAGGACCATTGAAGATGGAGAGAATTTGGAATTGAATCAAAATAATGAAGATGGAAAGAATTGGGTATTGAATCAACTCATGTGGCTTATTTATAATTTTATGTCAGGTAGCACGATTTCTAAGAACAAATGCAAAGGATTCTCCATCGTTGTTGTATTTTCCTATTTCTCTGTTACGCCCTGTGTAGAATCTTCTACGACCATATTTTGCTTATAGTCCAAATGAAAATGTTATGGCCTAAGGCTATGTCTTTTGACCTTGCCATTGCTCAAGTTACAAAAAATATCCATGGTTAACCAAAATTCATAAAAGAGGCACTATATATTTCTCACATGCCAATATTCCGTTTATAGGACTTTGTGGTGGCCTGAGGCCCCACACATAGTTCATGAGCCCTAAGGAAATTTTTTTTTGCCCAATAACTCTTTTGACATCAAATCATGGCCTAGGGACTGAAAGCCATACTTGGTGTGTCAAACCTCAAAACGATTGACATATCTTACTCATTGGCTAAATATTATCTATGTAGTATATAGGGCCTTTGAGGCCGTCTAGGGAATCACACATGACCCAGGAGCCCCTTACCCTTAGACCTTATGTTTTGACTTGATAATAGGGCCCAATCAATGATAATTATTCTTGGTCACACAGAGCTTGAAATGACCATTTCTTGCTTGTAAGTCAAATATTTCCCACATAGAGATGGCATTATAGACTAGGGCCCATCACAACACATCAGACATGATGTTATGGTGAAAAAATCCATATAGCAATCGATTTATTTGCTAATTATCTTAAATCTAATTTGTTAAATTTTTACCTTTTTCTCTTTTTCTCATTAGTTTTAAAAATAAAAGAAAATACAACTTTAAGAAGAAGAGATGAAATCCTATGTGGTCGGGAGGGAGGGGATTAAACTACCTATTGGTTATACATAAACACGCCAAAGAATAAACTAGCAATCGCACCAAAAGGTGCAATAAAAATGTCGAAGAGATTTGTGGTTATCCATGATACAAAAAAAGAGATTAAAAATGTGTAGATAGTGAAAAACATCTTCTATCAAGTATGGGGATAAAATGGAGTCCATCCGAGAGCAATTTAACAAAAACAATGTTCACATTAGCAAATTTAAAATCAAAGAAGACACTAGACTGATTTAATATTTACAAATTATAGCAATTTTTAGGAGTAATCTTAAAATTTATAGTTTCTGAAACAAAATTCTCAAGCAGAGGTTAGCAAAAATAGGTTGATCCCATTCAAAACACGATATTTTAGATAGACCTGTTTAGTACCTAAAATCTTACAAAAAAGGTTCACTTGTGAAAACAATCAAATATAATTTATAAGAAAATCTTGGTGTTTTTTAAAGTCTTAAATGCAAGCCATATTACAAAGATATCATAAAAACATTAACTTAACTTGCACATATATCTTGAAGCTTAACAAAAAAAATGGTTCTTAAGCATATGAGATAGAATAGAAAAAAAAATACAATTATCTAAAAAATTGTAATTACTATACTACGGAGTTAAGAACTAACAAAAGAAAATGGAACCTTCATCATTTACAACAAAAAAAGTATCATCGGTGCTAACTATAATGTTCTTTTAAAGTTAATTGGAGGGAACATTAAACAATTTGAACATAGTTTCATAAAGCGTTCTTTTTTCTTTGTTGCATTAACATGTGAGATTACAAATTATGCATCTAAATAATTTAGAGTCTACTACTCTTCCTTATTGTGTCACTTCATATCTTAATCAAGTTGATTGACATAACACAATAAAAAAAACTTCATAGTTTCTTAACAATTTTTGTTGACGTATTTGTATAGTTCTCTCAATACCTTTTCTTTTGTTTGAATTCCATCTTTTATTGCTCATGTTTTTTTGTTAAATTTGATGACTTGTGTATTTGTTTGTGATTTCATTAACCATACATATAAGAGATTATTTTCCTAAATATAAAATTTAGAAATGTTAAGGGCCTAAATGCATTAAATTAATTTAATTGAGCATTTGATCTATTTAATTACAAGTATTGATTTAAATATTTTTCCAACAATGATGTTTGAGTAGAAGGTTGTTTTCATTTCTGTTGTTTGGGATTCCAGTGAATGATTCCTTTGGCGTTATATACTTCCATAGTGTGATGACATATTCAATGAACCTCATGACCTTGATGTGGTAATTATGATGTGGTAATTATAATGTGATGACATATTTAGTATTTTAAATTTGATTAACATCACTTATGATTTTATAGAGAATCTTCCCAAAAACATGATTAACGCCACTTATAATTTTATGGAGAATATTCAAAAACTTGATCAACATCACTTATAATTTTATGGAGAATATTCACAAAAATTGCATATAAATTAAATTAAAACACTCTAGCCACTACTTCAAAATGAACCATACCTTTAAAGAATGATCTTTGCCTAAAAGTTCTTTAAAACAAATATTAAAAAAACAACAAATTATCTACTTGTTAATAAAAGATCCATCACCATCTCTTTGTTTGAGCCCCACCTCTATTTTCTTGAGAAGCATAGTAGTTTTCAGCTTGAATATATGTGTGTGAAGAAAATGTGAAAATAAAAAACAAATGAAATAAAAAGTCCTCCTCATATGCATATAAAAGAATAAATAAATAAAGAATAAAATATCATAAGTATATTTACATAAAATATCAATTTGAAAATGGAGGGGTCGTTTCCCACCTCACTAGGTTATATGTATGTATGCATTAAGAGAAATATACCACATTCAACATTAAATAAGAAGTTGTTTAAAGTTTAGTTTACTTTAGTGTATAAAATAAGATGTGTATTTGAGAGGAATGAGTTGAGACAATTAAATCACAATAAAAAAACAAAAACATGCATGTCAAGACATCGCCCACTCTAAGGTCACAGAGAATGTGTTCGTTCTAGGTCCCAACATATCCTAGATTCACATTTTTCACCAAAAAAATTACAAAATCAAACCTTACAATTTAATATAAAACCAAATAATGGTCACGAAATTTCTTCACAATGGTTTGCAGACTATTGTGATCGATAACATTAGAGGATGATTAATAATTCTTAAATCATCGGTCGTTGCCATTGTTAGTACATATTATTCATATTAATCCATAAATTGTTAATATTGACAGAGAGATGTCAAAATCAAAGAGATCATGGACTTACAAAAATGACATCCTAGCTATGGTCTCGAGTGATCTTGATCTCCATATCATCGTTCTCCATTAGTCCCAACATTACATCCATGGAATCCTTGTTGGCGGCGTTGACGTCATTGTTCTTCTTTGCATTTTCTTGTATTACCATTTCAAAGAAAGCATCAAATATGTTATGGTAGCTCTTATGTCGACACTGAAGGCCTTGCAGATCCATTAACTCCAACTAGAGAATAAAGTTTTTGATATTAATCGCCCCACTGAGAAAAAAGACCTCCTTGATCATGTCCAGGTTAGAACCTCCATGGTGCCTTAATCCTCCTTTTAGGGCCAATACGAGATGAAGTATGGTGGGTTTAAAGTGGTAGCTACAGGAGTTGATCTTATGATCTTTAAAAATAAATCGACAAGTATTTTAGTTATCAATTCTTGCATACAAAAAAAAAATCAATTCTTCCATCCAAAATAAAAATCAAAACTATAGTGAATAGTTCATTGTAAGTATACCTTCACAAGCCTTGGAAAGAATGATTTTGCATCATATTTTGCAATCTTATCTACATGAATTAATCAATTGACCATTAACTCAATCATAATGAAAACTTTACACTATAAATCCTCTATAAAAAAACCATAACCCATGTATAGGCACTAAAAAAGAGTCATGGATATCTCATGAATAATATATCAAGTAATTATTAATTTGCAAAATATTGTCTCAATCCATGAAGGTTGATTTTTACTTTCCTTCCATCAAGATCCAATTTCATTTCATAATTCCAAGAGCACAAACAAGTCATAGACAAATATCCAAAATAAGGAGAGATTTTTCGTAACTAAAAAATTTCCAAATACAATAGTCTAAAAATTCTACTAATTGTGTTGAAATAGGTTGAATTTCATAAAATCTGGTCCGAAATAGATAAAATCCTGTCTAAAATAGATAACGACTCCATTTGACCTCCATTTCAATGCAGCTCATGACAAAAATATCGTTGGACTCCGCCCATTTAACTTTTCCAGTTCACTACCTCGTTCTCCTACCTCCCTCTTAGAGCCCTCTTAACGAACACTTCCTCGCCCTTGTAAAAGTGGTATATTTTAGAGTGCAAGGTGGCCTTATATAGAGTAGCCTATAATTTAAATAGTTCAAGGCCTCCATGTATTTCATATCGGCTTGGGATGAGATTTTCCATTCTGCCCTTATCAATGCGCTCAAATGCCATTTCATTGTTATATACGTAATGATGGTTGTTTTTTTTGCTTGAACTGAACTTTGTATCTAATGGAGATGATTCCTTTCAATATTAACCCCCATAAAATATCCAATAAATATGTATTTAACTGAGCGATTTAGGAGTAGAAATAGAGCCCATTATCCTTTTTTTATGTCATTAATAGCTTACAGAAAGAAACCTGCTCACTTATGCTCATGGTGAATTTCTTTAACAGATCTACTTCAAACCTATAAATTTATTGAAAATACATAGATGTAATTGGTTACTATGTTTGTGGAGAATGAAGGATAATAAACCCACTGCAAAATAATAAATAATGCCATTACAAATTCAGAGTGAATTGACGTAACTACACAAAATTGATGAGAAAACTGCAAATCAACTCAGATAAATCTCTGCAAAATGATGGAATATCCTACCCATTAGGAAAATAGACTCCATGGTTACAATTTTCATGGGAATGGGAATGGGAAGAGGCAGAGTAGATGTGATTCAAAAGGGATATGTCCAGAAGAGGAAGTAACGTAAGGAAATCACTTGCTAGCCTCAGAGTCAGAGATTTCACAGTGCAGCAAAATGACTTCCTTACTAGTATTAGAGTGGTGTAGAGTGGGTGAAACAATGGTACTTTTGGCCTCTCTAGGTGGTTGTGCCCTCCTTTGAACTGATGCAGGCGGTTGTGCCCTCCTTCATTAGAGAGAATTTGAGGTAAAAAATGGGCCTCCTAAGAGATGTACTACAAAAATATAAGATATATTAAAATATTATGAGTTAGGGGTTTTATGGGGTAGGTATATATGACAACTCACCTCCTACACTACTTTTTATGCACAATATAAATAACCATGGTTGAGTTACTTTTCTAAATTGACTATAAATAAAATTAATAAAATAACTCTACAATGATATGACTAAGATTCATTGTAAATTCCCAAAAATTTATTGTCCTTTAGCATT
>LPNX011050546.1:62557-76115 GCA_001517045.1 Pseudotsuga menziesii | reverse complement strand
CATGGGGGATGATGTCATCTACTAGAATGTAATTGGTTGATTTTTATAGTACATTTTGGTCATTTTGAGGCCCATTTTTTACCTCAAATTCTCTCTAATGCAAAATGATGGACGTCTTGAAATACTGTTATGACAAAGTGTATAGAGCAGTGTAGAAATACGTGGATGGTTTTGATTAGGCATAGGGATGACCAAAAATTGGGAACTCTGTCGAAAAATCGACCTCAGAGAAAAATGTCTTCGACGTAATTATATATCAATGGGAGGGTGGAGATGTTAAATCTTGAGATATAAATGGCTTGGGTCGATATATATGGGTTGGGTCAAGATTGAGCGGACCATCAAAATTGTTAAACTCCATCACAATATTTGCTTGCAATCGGTGTTCCATTCTTTATTCTATTGATTGCTGCCAGCTGATTCAATCGTGAGCCCATTCCTCCAATTTCCAAGGAGCCACGAAAATTTTGGGATTGAAATGCACTATATCTGACTTGATTGGGTCTGGGATATTTGTGTATAGATTCCACAATATTTACTAAGTTGTTGTATTTGCAATAAAGGTGTGGAAGTTTTTAAAAACAATTTTAGACCTGGTCATAAGAGTGTCTCTAACAATGTTGATGTCCCATGGGAATCTCAAACAAGAAAACCGGGTAGTTTCATTACTAGGAATTCATACAAAATGTAATTATGAAATTTACATCACATGGTCATTTATTTAAGCCAACTTGGCTTTCCACCTGTCATAATAACCATGCATATCTAAAATTTATAAATAAATGATCTTTTTTAATATAAAACCTATACAAAAAAATTCTTATTAAATTACCCTTGTAGTTAATTTTATTTAAAAGTGTAAACCATAATAAAAAAAGGTGGAATGTGATGCTCTTAATAATGTGAAAACCAAATAAATATTACCCATCAAAGAAAACCAATAAAAATTTATATTTTATTCATATAAAGTAAATATATTTACAATATATGACCCTTTCCATATCATAAAATATCCCTAGGAGGCATGGTCAACATCCTCCATCGTGAGCCCATTCCTCCATTTTCCAAGGAGCCACGAAAATATTGCCATTGTAAAATATTAATCCACAATTTAATAGGTAACCAATTGTTAGAGGCATTAACACTATTGTGGCGTCTGGTAATTAATGGTGTTATGGAAATTGGGGATGAGGACTGGGAGGGTATAATTCTTGTTTATGGTATGCCAGATAGGAATAATAATAAGGGTTATGCTTGTTGCTGCCATCGGGGTTTTATGACATGGCACCTGCTAAAAGATGAGGAGGCAAAACAGCTGCCTGTAGACAATGGAGGCTCCTGCTGCCTAAAGACAATGGAGGCTCGGAGATATTGTGTTCACCAAGGTCAAGGGATTTCCAGCATGGCTTGCTAAGGTATGCTAGTCTATTTTTCATCCCCATTTGTTTGTCCTTATTTGATGTATGCGAGAAGTTGTTGTTGTTATTTGTATTTTCCACATCAAATTATATACTTCTTGTGCCCTGTTTTAATACCCGATTGTCATCCAAGGGTTTAGGTTTGTGTGAGTACTCTCTGGTGGTGTTGGTACTGACATAGCATCAACAATGAAGCCAACAAATCAGCAGCTGTGTAATCGATCCATAGCAGAAACTGAAGTATTTTGTTGTTCACTCTTTGGGAAACAAAGAGGAGGTTTGGATTTTTTGTTTTTGTTTTGACACAATGGATGTCCAATGCCAACCCAGTATTTTGACATATTTCAGATTTGAAGTAGCCCCGTCTTTTTGTTGCAATAAAATGTCATCAAACATGAAATATCTCAGGTCTATCTCACACTTTTCTGTACACTTCCAACGTAAATCCTCAGATATATAGCATATTTCCAGTTAGGATAAATGAAGTTTAAATTGTTCGTGACAACGGAACTTCATTTAAAATCATCCTAGAGGAGAAGAGAGAAGATCCCGATAGTATCATTAAGGTATTATAGTGGGAAAGGACAGGAAAATATGGATAATTATCTCCAGAGCTTTATAGATTACAAAATATCAAACTGGTTTTGAAATATACAGTAAACCATTGTTAAGAGTCAACCTGTTTATCACTTTCATTACGAATTTGTCATGGTTGGGGACTATTGAATTGGTGTTTATGGCAGCTGACCTCAAATATTTTATATTTGTCTTGAACAACTCTACTGTTTGCTTAATTACTTTGGAGTAATGAGCAGTACACTAAATTTTTTGATAGAAGCATATATATAAAGTAATTCAACAACTGATGAAGATCACACAGTAACATCTATTACTCAGAATAAATGCAGACCAGTAGTCTCAAGGTAAACTACAAGCAAACTCCATGACATTGGATTTGTAGTGGGAGTCAACAGCTCTTGTGGCATGGGCCACTTCATTTGAGCAGAACATGGCTTCAGAACCAGAGGAATCTTGTTTTGAGAGAGGATTCCTGTTGAGGAATCATGTTTTGGCATTGGTTTGAGAGGCTTTCTTTGAGAGAGGATTCCTATTTTAGGGAAGTGTTGAGCTTATTTTTGCATCCCCTTTCTTGGGGTTTTATTTTGCTTTGGTGAAACCTTTGGAGGACTTCTAAATGCTTTTATAATTTATTCCATATGTGAATGGATGTACTCTCACTTAGAGGTGTCTACTTCATACTTAGAGGAGTGTTCTAGAAAGACTACAACTATCATCAAGTCATGCACATTGCATACTAGTCAAGCACTCTATTACCCCCCATTTTGTATGGGTGTCCACTTGTCATTTTGATCACAATATTCAACGGTGGGTGAAATTGTTCATGTCTTGCTTGATAATGGATTGATGACCTAAGTGGATGCTTGCAGACAATGGTCATGGTGCCCTTGATTATGAACTTGCATGATTTGTAGAGTTTACAGTCATTTCTTAAAGGGTGGACTTGTCTAAGGGGATGCACTGAGTTGGGAAGGTCACTAGATCTTCATCCATCCACTGATTTTTGTCTTCATGCTATGTACTGAAGTTATGAAGAATGGTATGGCTTCATTTTTTGAGTTTCATTGAAGAAGAGGAGGGCGCAGACATGTGAGGGAAGGTGGGACTACCTTGAGGAGAATTTAGAGAAGGTATACACTAAGATTGACTGACATACATGTTGTGACTGTACTATTGTACGTTGCTTGCAGAGGAGTCAAAATGTGTTGTTGGGTACATTCCATTGGGCCTCCCACCTGTCAACACCATCATAAATTCAAAACCAGTCATAAAAGGGGTTGTGTTTTACTTGAGGGAGTTGTACATTCAAGCTAATCCACATATTACTGAACTGGGTGTGCTATCTATAGTCAATCTCCTTGTCAAATAGGGTATGTGAGGATTGATGGGTGGGCTAGTTGAAGCCTGTCACTGCCATAGTACCTAGTTTCTATCATTTACTTGTACACTGTCAAGTATCTAAAGCATAGGGGTGCCGAAAAGGGAGATTGCTTCATCATCCAAGAGGACAATTAGATGGTGCTACTTCACATGTTTGCTAATAATGTTAAAATCTGATTTAGTTACCTAATTATATTATGCTGTTACAACTGGTTAAAAATAGAACCACCTTCATTTATTTTTATGGTATGTATTTTGCAATAAATACCATCTATGGTCTCTGATTATAACAGTTTGGGCATATTCTTGTTAAATGCTTTAAATGTAATGTTGTTTTGTGGTGTTGAGATCAATAAATTTCCATTGTGTGCCAAACATTGTGAATATGATGCAAACTGTTTGACAAAAGTCCTTGACCGGAAATAAACTTTTCAGTACATCAACTATTTGAAAAACATACTCTACCAAACAACATACACAACACCACCTAAATATATCAGTATTATGGTGAGGGGACTTTACAATGATGATATTCAATGGTTCAAAGAATGTCCTTACAGAGTTGCAAATCCTGTTTTGTGGAGAGGCGATTGAGATTGCCACATCAAACCTATTTAAATTTCCAATTTTCAAAGCCTAGGTTTAGGTTGAGGAAAACACTCATATATAAGAACAATAAGGGGCATGGGTCCCTTGCTCTACTTGAGCGACAATGTTTTTGAAACCACTTCCAAGGCACATCGTTCAAGATGGATCTCATAGATTCTATTTTTTGGCCCACAATCCTTTATGGTTTTGAGGTGTGGGGGTATAGCTTGCTTGAGTTTGATTGGGACAAGATGGAGAGTGTATATATCTTGATGCTCTATCATATCATCAAGACTAAGCAGACAATTCCTCATGCCATTATTCAAGCATAGTTTTGGGTTTGCTATACTAAACAAGGGTCATGAATCTCAGTATTATTGATTACTCATATCATGTAACTACATGGGTTAAGGATGATATGTAATCACTACCAGGAATAATCGTCTCTCTTTCGATCTCCTATCTCTAAGGGAAGAACTATACTAACCAAGGGAAGTGTCCCTAACCGAAGGTTCCTAAGTAATAGTCAGAGTTTCCAAGAGCAAGCCTAGAAGGACAATACTAATGGGCCAACTTTCCAAAGTATTGCTTTGAGTGATTTGTGAGAAGGTTAAGAGAATTTAGAGTAATTAGATGGAGTTGAAATTGGTACACTCAAACTTTTGGGCTAGGACACTTACAAAAATTAATGAGTTGAAACTAAGGTCCCTAGTTTGGCTAGGATAAAGGATGAGAAAGGCTCCTAGAAAAATCTATATTGATCTAGATGAGCTTAAGTAAGTGAAAGATGAACTTAATGAGCTATATGCCTAAATATTTCTTTAAGTGATGAAAAATTAATGAGTTGAAACTAAGGTCCCTAGTTCGGCTAGGATAAAGGATGAGAAAGGCTCCTAGCAAAATCTATATTGATCTAGACAAGCTTAAGTAAGTGAAAGATGAACTCAATGAGCTATATGCCTAAATATTTCTTTAAGTGATGAAGCATTTAACATATTGAATTATGAGGTAGTACAATAAGATCAAAATAACATAACATGCATCCAAATGAATTAGCTTAAGCTTTAGTTGTGAGGAAGATAGTGCTCAAACTTTATAAGTACAACATGTCATGAGAAATAGCATCAACATTAAAATATTTCACATGGACTTTAAGTGTGAATAATTCTTATCCAAGTGTAAGAGTGCAAAGAGTTGAGTGCTAATTACCAAAATGAATATGACAATTAAAGAAACACAAGTATGAAGGTGCTCCCTTGGGATGTGCCCAAGGTACTTAAGATTTTATTTATGCCAAATAAGTTAATAACATATGGAGTTGTCAACTCCTTTGAAAGACTTCTTCCAAGATAAATTTTCTCAATTACTTCTCTTGCAAAGAGGCAAGTTTTGGTCTTGAGCCAAGGAGGCCTTTGTTAAAGGTAAAGACTTGACTCCTCTTTGTCTTAGGTAGAAGTGATTAAGTGTTTAATATATTATATTAGTGACCAGCAATAGTAAGCATGTAAAATAAAATGAATAACTTGATGAAATGATTAAATCAAAGTGCCCAAATATTATAACAGGTTACCCAACTCAAGTTACACAATGCTAGTACAATTAAAGAGCATTCAATACTTATGCTGCAAATTGAAAATCAGAATTAAAATAAAAGAGGGCAGCAAGCAAATTGTGAGTTAAAACAGTAAACTTAAGCCATAAAAACTAGCACTATTATTGATTAGTCCATCAGACTACTCTGTATGTGCCTAGAACTACCGATATAGGAGGAGAGAGTGCACAGACTTGAGTTTGAGAATCACTTTTATACCTAGAAGGTGCTTATATTGCTGCTGTTTACCCACAGATTTTCCCAGCAATAGATACAAAGTTGTTTTCTATTGATTTGAGGTCAGAATAGGGCTAGGAATCAGATCAATAGCCCGGAATAGTCCTTAACCATGCTCAATTGTACTACGAAACAACCCAGATTTTCCTCTTGTGTTGATTCAAGGTCTGAAACTTGCTTAAAACTGCCTAACTTGTGCCCAAAACGTGCCAAATGACCTTCTTCATCATTGCTCAAGGGTGAAACCATGCCCATAAAGTTTCAGGAACATTCCCAGGCCTGATTTTCAACATTTTTATCACTGCTATGGTCACCCAGAATCACTTCTAAATGTTGTTTAAGGGTTGAAGAGAGGAAGGGCACATCAACTAGTGCATAGATGCAAGAGATTTTGAGCTAGTTTGTTTTGTAATATGTATTTTCATTCTAATTGAGGCATGTGATTGGAGTTGCAAATTATACTTACTGATATGATTTTTAGTGGTTTGGGTAGATATAGCACTTAGCTATCTGATGTTTTGACTTAACTAGTAGGATGATGTTTTAACAGTTCTGAAATTTCTAAATATAATTTTTGTGTAAGCAAATTTTCAAAGATTCAAACCTAGTAGCAGGTTTTATTTTATTTCTAAATGCAGATTTTCTTACCATGTACTGAAAATTTCAACATGATTTCATGGATAATTCCCATTTTCATATAGTTTTTTGAATCAAAGTAGTGTAAATAAGAATATTATTTTGAACACACTAAATCTGGATAATGAAGTATATTTTTGCTTGTTTTTGCTTCTATATGATCTTCTCATCATTAAATTATGATACAAAAGGATATAGGGTTTACCAATACATAGAAAAATTCAGTGGGGCTGCATTAAGCTTCTAAAACTCACTCTTGATATCCAGGAGTGGTGGCTTCACTTGGTAGTCTATACTTCAATTTTTTAAGGATAACAAAATATGCTTCAGTTTATATCCAAGTCTTTCAAAACAGTAACATTAACACCTATTTTCACATAGTTCTACCGTTAGTACATCCTACAAATATACTTGCTAGACTATCTATATTTTGTATCATATCATCACTATGTAGTCTAAAATAAAACAAATTCACATTCCATTGATAAAACAACCTTCTCCATATCACATATCAAGTTCATTCCATTGACCGAAGCTAGCTAATGAACTATTGAGCTATGTCAAGGTGAAGTTAACCTAGCTAACACGAAAGTGACTAAAGTAATACAATACCTAGATCCTTGAGGTTGGAGTATCATCTATACTAGTGGTGATTAATTGGATCCCAATGCTTGCCCAAACATCTGTGAAGGGTCTATAACCCTCCTTCCAAGCTTGAGAATGCAATTAACTCCCACTTTGGCCAATATGTATTGAGATATGTGGAGTGTTTATGTTGACATCCTTGCATTTAGAGAGGTTTGTGGACATCAATTATGATCTGTCTAGTTTTCAGTTCTCCGACCCACACCTTCCAATGCCCTTGGGATTCATTCATGATTTCTTCATGGTAGTGTTGAATAGGATCCTTCATCTCCTGCAACATCTTCAACATAATCTCTTATTTTTTGTTGTCCTCATCTATTTTTTGTTGCGTAAATTGACCCAACATTGTGATCTTCTCCTTCACATCTTCCATGCTAGCAAAGTTTTTTTCTACTATTTTTCCCATCACATCCTTCACTTCCCATCTCTATAAAAATGTTAGCATACATGAGGAAAGGATACATGGATTGAAGCCGATCAGAAAGAAGAAACTCTTGCTCCAAATAAAAGCACCCGGATCTATGTATCAATACTTGTTTGTCATAATAAATGGAACATGTTGTTCCTTATGTTTCATTTGCACAGGTTTCCTAGCCTTTCAGTTTGCCATTCTAGGTTGTAATTATTTGAGTGAAATTGTGAACAATGAGTTAAAATTTTAACATGGTATTAAGTAGAGAAACTAATATCTTACAAGGTTTCCAAGAAATATTTTTGGAGGGAGTTGTAAGAGGGATTCAGTAGCTCTGATGCCCTGATGTCGATCTATGCATGTGAGAGGCATAAAGGCTTGTCATGGGTTGTTGGTTCAGATGCCCAAATTTCCAGTGATTGGAAGGTTGATTTTGACCTAAAAAAAGCAATCACCCCTATGATTGGTTGTATATCTAATTTATTTTGTCACTGATCAATTTGTTGAAGTGTGCTTTTAGGGCTGACAAATATGACTTGTCTATATCTCTACGTGACACATAGTGGAGGTCACCCACAATTTTATACCATGGAAGTATAGGCTGCAAATATTTTGGAGGAGTTTGATATTTAGGGTATTGTGGAAGGAAAGGTGATTGCCCCTAATATTTTTTACCTATATTGTTTCTAGTAGATGCATATATTATGTTTTGATAGGTGGTTCCTAATTTTTCTGTTTGTAGTTGTAGGTTATAATATTTCAAGTGTAAATCTGAACTGAGTGTAGATAGCCTTTTGCATTCCTAGGCACACTCGTGAACAAATATGGGCTCTTCATTTACAATAGTTTGAATTAAACAACTAGGGTGTACTTCATCTCTTCTAGATTCAGCAACATGGGACACTAAATTATGTCGAAGTGATTATTTATTGCAATTTATCCTCAACTGTTTGCATGTTATCCTCTGTAGTTTGCATGTGTTAATATGACTAAAATGTGCTATAAAATTCACACATATGGAAGAAACAATCACTTATGGTATTTTCATTGGTTAGGGTCTTAATTTAAAGCATTGAGATTATGTAAGAGGAATGAACATGGCAGGATCGTAAGAGATATTGTAGGTAACCAGTGGCTGTGAAGAGTATATTTCTTTTACTATTGGCCCCTACATTTAAACACCTTCATAAAGGTGTTCAATCAATACCCACCTTCAACACTTTTCAATTTAATTGATACATCATTTAAGTTTCCCTTAAATACTTATTTTTTCTTAGCATGGGCTACCCAGGGTCTGTTATTAGTTCCCAATAAACTACCAACTGCTTTCAGTTAATCTATGCGTAAGATATAATGCTTTTCATGTATGATAGTTGCTCTTATCTTCCCTCCATTAATTGAAATTAGGATTTTATTGATAGCTTGGATTTGCCAACTTTTATTACACCTTGTCAAGTTTTACCTAGATTAGCTATTAAGGGACAATAAATTATGTCATATCACCACCCATACTTTTCATGTTGTATATCAATTATCTAAATTCCAACTTTCTCTTTAACTCCAACAATTTATTACGATTCCTGATACAGAGAAAAAATAAAAATCGAGAATTGTTTCACATGAATCCATGCAGAGGGATGTGTGTAGATATTTGCCATGTTAATGAGCTATTCCAGTTTTAATTGTTGGAGAAAAATCTATTGGAAATTTTGCGTTTCTTTTTTAATTATTATTTTTATATTCCAATCAATTCGTGCTTACATTCTCTTGTGTTGTACAGGATTATACAACTTATAACCATAGGTCTGGGGTTACCAACATACTCAATTAACTTGTAGACAATTGACTCTAGATTTCAGTAAAGGAAATAGGAGGATAGGAAATACTTACCCATTACAAGACGGTTGATCCTTAGCTTGTCCTCTTCCATTCTGCTTCACCTCCAAAGTCTTCAAGGTTGCTCCTCCTTCACCTGTCAAGAGTCAATCTTCCAGATACAAGATGATTCATATATATATAAGCAGGTTAGATAAATCATATATAGTATTGAAACATAAACATTTATCAAACCACAATACATGAAACACATATGGAAGAAGGATTCTCTTTATTATCAACAATGGAAAGAGTTCAGATTACAACCCAACGCCTGAGACAAGGACTCCTCTGCAACCAAAGGATTCTGAGTTTCACTGCTCCAAAGACTTTTGTATAAAATCCACTAGCATGACTTTGCTCTCCAAATCTATCCCCAACACCCTCCCTAAATCCTGTATTTATATGGATGAAATAAGGCAGTTTCAAAGGTTGAGGAGGTTGAGACAGTTAAGAATATTAAGGCAAATGGCTTAACTTATCTCAAGTAATCGCGTGTTTTATTTTTAAATGTCAAATATAGGAATCCGTGGGTATCAAGAAGGACAACTCGTCTATGATCCGTGACTTTCTATAAGAGCAACTCGTGGATACATCCATCCGCGACTTGCAAACTCCAACACTTGCGGATGATCCGCGAGTTGCGTATGAATAGAGTCGTGGATATGTATTGACATATCTAAAAAGGAAAAGTAAACAACTGGATGAATAATGAATGTGATTTATAAGAGGCCCATCGATAGTGTTTTGGGAAAACCTCAATCCATAGATGTCCTTTTGTGTGCCAACATGAGGGATGTCGGCACTCGGACAGAGAGGTGCCATTCAGGTGGATAACATCTTGGTAGCAAGATATCCTTTATAAAGATAGTTATAAGATTTTCTTTTTTTAGAACCCTCTGTTGATAGAATGATTTCAAGTACTTAACCTCTAGTTAAGTATAGTTAGCTGGTTTTGTTATTTGTATAACTGAATTGTGGGTTGATCTTTTATGATTTGATTTATTAATAACTTGAGAATATGTATGTCATATTTTTTTTATTCTTATGAATAGGAAGAAAATGGTTTTTATGGTTTTTTTCTGTGTAAAAAATTAGTTGTGCAACAAGTCATAAATTTGTACCAGACCAAGCAGCCAAGATTGAAAGTGTATAGAAACGAGGTATTGGAATTGATTGATAACTTCTTTCTTGCTTTCAACATTCATTTAATTCCCAAAAGTGAAAATAAGTAGGCAGATTCATTGGCCATATCAGGAAGTAATTTTAGACCTCCTCTGCTTTTGAAATTAAAGTATGATGTTGAATTAAGGTGTAGACCCAATATACCTGATCGAACAATCGTAAGTAAGATGGGAAACCCCTCAAATTCATCTACCTCCTTGTGGCCTTATCAATTGTGGAAACTAGTATGATGCTTTTCCCTCATGATATCTTACTAATTTTTAGATTATAAATTGAATGCACATAATATAAATCCTCTTTTTTGGTGTTCATTGTTAAAACTTCATTAGATCATATATGATGCACATAGTAGGAATATTCTTTAAGTAACCATTCATGAGTGCTTCTCTTACCATCCCATTGCTGAACAAAATCACATCATCAATGAATAGAAACATTTATGTAGCAACACACATCCTCAATTGGATCCTACAACCATTTCTTAAACACATCTCTTATTCTTTGTCCTTCTCAAATTTAGGTTATTAGGTATGCATCAATATATTATATTGATCTCTAAGACCCTTCTGCGGACCATTTTAATAGTCTGTGCAATTGTTTGATATTTGTTGCCTGATCATGATAGATTTTTGTGCTTATTAATGTGTTTGGAAAAATAAATTGGATTTTAAGCATGACTATCTTTGAATCTTATTGTCTTTTATTACAATTACAAATGATGAAATCTAATGTGTTAATATTTCTCATCTTCTCGATTCTTAAAGGGTTCTAGATCAATGGAAGAGCACCTTCCTTATAAGCAGGAGGTTGGTAGTTCGATTCCTCCATGCCCTAATGATATTGCAATGTATTTCTAAAGGTAAAAAATGTAGTAGTGCAATATGGATGCAATATTAGATGCAACACTAAATGAAAAACAAGATGTAAAAGTAGAAGTCACACCAAACACAAAAGTAGATGCAAAAGTGGACCTTATGTCAGACGCAAATGTGGACAAAAAAATGGATGTCACATTAAACACAAAATTGGATGCAAAAAGAGACTCAACACTAGACACAATTAATGACTCAAAACTGGATGCAATACTAGGCCAAAAACTAGATGCAATAGTAGATGCAAAAGTGGACTCCTAACTAGACGTAACATTGGACATTAAATTGAGCACAAAATATGGTGTGTAGATGGGCATAAAACTAGGCGTAACACCAAGTGAAAAATTGGAAGAAACAATTGGCGCAAACAAAAACTTAAAACGAGACAATATTGGATGCAAGATGGGACAAAACATTGGATGTAAAACTAGGCGTAATATTGAATGGAAGATGGGATGCAATGTTGGACACAAAAATCGATGCAATATTAGATACAAGCATGGGTGCAAAACTAGTCACAACACTAGGTGCAACATTGGGTGCAAGATTGGGCTCAAACATAGATACAAAAAAAGATATAACCCCAGGATGCAACACTAGGTGCAAACCTAGATGCAAAATAGGATGTAAAACAAAATGAAACATTAGGCACAAACAGGGATACAAAAAAAGATGTAAAACAAGATGCAAATTAGATGCAAAAGGGGATGCAACATTATAAGTAAAGTTGGATGCAAAACTAGATACAAAACTAGACGCAATATTGGGCCCAAAATTGGATGCAAACCTAGATGTAACGCTAGATGCAGAATTGGACACATAATTTGATGCAAAACATGGTGCAAAATTGGGTGCAAGACTCGATGAAAAACTAGGATCAAAATAAGACGCAACATTGGATGCAAAAATGAGCGTCAAAATGGGTGCAAACAAAAATGTAACAAAGGAGGTAAAGAAAGATGCAATACAAGGTGCAAAATTAAGTGCAAATAAGGGCGTAACAAAAGATGCAAAAAATTGGGCACACAAATGGACACAAAAATGGATGTTAAAAAGGATGGGAAAAAAGATGCAATAGATGGTGTTTTATGAAATTGTACAATAACGCCAAGTTTAGCGCCGGATTGTTCACCAAAAATTGGGAAAAAATTACACTAAAATCTGGCGCTAAATCTGACACTAAATCCAGTTTTTGTTGTAGTGAGGAGTCAAGAACAAGGTGATAGCCTTGACTCGAGACTTGCCCCCAAGGACACACCGAGTGGCTTGAGGATTTCTGCCACATGACCCAGGTGTGTGAAAGGTAGCAATAGGGTTAACAGTGATAGGTATGGGTGGGAGTTATGTCTAAATAGAGTAGGTGAGAAAATGAGTGATAAATGGGCCTATAAAGTGTTAGAGAGAGAGATTGAGAAAGTGAGAGAGATAGAGAGAATAGGGTGTTAATGGTATGGTTTTGAGCATGGTGGTGATAGAGAGAGAAAGGGAGTTATTAAGGGCTATAGAGAGGGAGAGAGAGTTGGAGGGTGAGTGGGTAGGGTGTGTATGAATAGGGGTTGGAAGAAAAAAATGGTTGGGGGAGAATAGATATATATCACGAGGGGAGGAGGGGGATAGGTGTTTATGGAATATTAGAGACGTTATAGACAAGGGAGATTATATGGTGTGTGCATAGAGAGAGAGAGAGAGAGAGAGAGAGAGAGAGAGAGAGAGAGATGTAAGGTTGGTAGTGGAAGGGGGATGGTGATAAGGAGAGAGAGAGAGAGAGAGAGAGAGAGAGAGAGATGTAAGGTTGGTAGTGGAAGGGGGATGGTGATAAGGAGAGAGAGAGAGAGAGAGTGAGAAAGAGGAATAGGGATAGTGGGAGTAGAAGAGAAAGAGAGAGTTGATGAGGGGGTTTAGGAAGAGAGGGAGGTGGTTTATGGGTAGTTACAATGAGACATAAAAGGGGGTGTTAGGGCATTGGAAGATCAAGGGTGGAGGTTAGATGTAAATGAAGGAATAGGAGATAGAGTGAGTGAAAATGGGAGTTAGAAAGTGTTAGAGAGAGAGGAGGAGGAAGGGTTGAAGGTACAAATTAGAGTAGGGTGGTGAGAGAGAGAGAGAGAGAGAGAGAGAGGGTGTTAGTAATGGCTAGATA
>LPNX011050546.1:41460-60975 GCA_001517045.1 Pseudotsuga menziesii | reverse complement strand
GAGAGAGAGAGAGAGAGAGAGAGAGAGAGAGAGAGAGAGAGAGAGAGAGAGAGAGAGAGAGAGAGGGAGAGAGTGGGAAGAGGGTGTGGGTTATTACAATTTGAGGGAAGAGGGGAGTTATCTGAGGGAATGAAATAGAGATTAGGGTAGGTTTTTAGGAATGATTAGGGAAATTAGAGATAATTAGGGGTATATGGTGGGGGTAAAGAGAGGGAGAGAGAGAGGATTAAGTGGAGAATGAGTGGGCATAGGGAGATCATGATCTTGGTTAGGGAGAGACTCGGGGGTTTGAGTAGTGAGAGTGCTCGATAGAGAGGGTGGGGATGTCAAGGGATTATTGGAAGAGAAATTAGTGGAAACCAGGTGGAGGTGGAGGAGTAGGAGATAGAGAGAGAGAGAGAGGGTTAATAAGCATTATAGGAAAGAGGGGATAGAAATAAAGAGACAAGGAGGCAGTGTTAGAGGTAGAGGTGGGAGTAGGGAGGTGATAGAGTGAGAGAGGAGGTTGGTACAGGTTAGGGAGAGGATAGGAGAGAGGGATGTAGAGAGGAATAGTGTTATTAGTAGGGGGTGAGTAGGTGGTGTGTGTGAGAGAGACAAAAATATAGAGAAATGGGGTTTTAGGGAATTGTGTGTGAGAGAAGTGTGTTTGTTAGTGGTAAGTTGAGTAGTTGGGTGAGAGAGAGAGAGAGAGAGAGAGAGAGTAAGGGGGTGAGGGGGGAGGTTGTGGATGATTAGGAGTAGATGTGAGAGGAGGGTTTTAGGAGAAAAATATATGGACATTATGGTTAGGGGTGGGGTTGTAGTGGTTTATGTTGTTGTAATTGTAACTTCAGAAGATATTCTGATGTAAATTACTATTGTATATTTTTTTACCCCCACCGGGGATGTGTGTTCCTACTTTGGGAATGTCATCATTGTCTATGATCACAAAGGTAAACCTTGTGTTGTAGTTTAGGGAAATAGTCCCTAAGTTAAATAAAGTAAAATGTATTTATGTGTATTCTTAGGTAGGTCATCCCCAGCAGTAACATGGTTGACTGAGTGGTTGAGTTAACAAACTCAACAAAAGAATATAAATAGGGAGGCACCCTCCTCAATTATCACACACTTCACTTTCTCTCTCATGTGTGATTTAGGAGAGAGAGGAAGAGGAGGGATAGAGATTTGTTACAGACATATTATTCTTGGGTTATTATCTTTTCATCTTATCTTTGTGACAAAAATATTTTGAGGAAGTTTGCGGGGTTTTATCCTTTATGGTTTCCCCAATGAAAATATGTGTGTCTTATGTGTCTTGTGTATATTTGACGTATTACTTTTCTTTTTATTCTTTCAGATAAAGATCCTAAGTAAAATAACTTAGAAAAAATAACATGGTATCATAGAGGCCCAGAAAGAAGGCACTGTGCAGCTGAAATACAACTACAATGGAAGCTATTGGAAATTAGGGTTTCATACTTGAAAACCCTAAAAAATATATTCATATTGACACTTTTTATACAAATAGAGTTTGGATAATGCTCAAGAGAAAATTTGTTTACAGGTCGAAGAGTAAATATTGTTGTACCTTATGTAAATTTTTCAACCTAAAATTCACTATAGTTCAGGAGATATGATTCTTCCAATTCAGTGTTCCATCCTCGTCCAGGTAAAATCATAAACAAGTGGGTTAGGGATAATTGTTATATCTCGAGCTAGGAAGGTCCAAATGAAAATTTTCAAGATGTTGTAGGTAGGGAATGAAATTTAGTTTCTATGGTCCTCTTTTCAAACCATGAATGTGAAATAGTGACACGTGGTAGTCTGTACAACTTCTCTATGCTGAACAGTACTCAAAAAAATCACCTTGGGAAACTCAACATAAGTCCTGCTTGAAGAATTTGATTCTTCTCTAAACTGTGGATTTGGAAAGAAGATAGATCAGGATATCATAGTGCAAAGTTTCAAACTGTAAGGAGACAAAACTTTGGAGATACAACATAAATAATATCAAAAAATTCTGTAGAATAAATTGGGGAAACTAGGGCTTCTTGTTCCAAGAAATTCCCACGACTATTTAAAAAAAAAGAGTACACTGGATAGCTCGTCTTGAAAGGAATATCTTTCTATCCAATCAAAAGTTTGAAATTCCAATTTTTGAAAATTAGGGTTTTTTTGAGAAACCCTAGATTCGCGAGCTCTAGAACCAAGTCAGACAAATCAAATCGGTAAGATCTAAATATTTTCTATTTCCATTTGAGGTTCTCATTTTAAAATGACTAATCATGCCTGTCTTGATGACAAGCTTGGTGAATATGACAACTTCTAAGTATGAAACTATAGGACCTCCCTGATCCTTAAAGAAAATAACTTGGATCAATATTTCAGTAAGGATGTTCTAATATCCTAAGGGAGATGAGGCTAAGGCTAGATCCAAGAGAATCATTCCAGATTCTATTAAGGATAGTCTCATCCCTCATGTTTCATCCTTGAAGACACCAAAAGGAAGTGTTCTATGACAAAGCAATCAAAGAAGAAGCATATATTGTTATAACCACCTTGAATGGCATCCTAATATCATGTGATTCATTCACTTGAGGGGTGTGTTCTAGAAGGAAGTTGATTACTGTCAACAGAATCTGGGAAGAGTGCACCCAAGAAGAATCTCGACTCATAATAATAGAAGAGAAAATGGGAGCAACTGAATGTCAAGCTCTCATGATTCAAATAAGATTCCCTAAGAGATGACGAATATGAAGGACTCAACTCATGAAGAACCTCTTATCCATCTCAACATTTGGATAAGAAATGATGCAGTTGTGAATGAAGAATATGATGAAGCTAAAGGCTCAAGAATGAGTCTACCCACCAAACAAACAAACATAAGTTTTAAATTGTAATTTCATGATATTGTTTGGTTGTGCACTTGTTTATATTCATTTGATGTATTATGCATGTTTGAGTGTTTGCATTTATACTACTAAATTGCACATGATTGGTAAGAAGTAAATGATTTTGTACAACATTCCATTGCTACTTATCCATATTGAAACCTCTTTGTTGAAATATTAGGAGGAGTACACACTCTTAATAACATTGGGGTAGAAAGCATCTAGAAGTTACTGCATGTGTACAGGATATGGATAAATGTTTCAGAATTGGCTAATATAGTTGCATGATTATGTGTCATATATTTGTCACTATTAATATGTTTTGGAAATTATGAGATGTTTCTAATCATGCAACTAAAATTGACTTGTAGATCATTCCGAAGAACAAGTAATGATAATGAAGAAGAGGAAACTAAAGCTTCCTAGGTCAGAGACACCATGGCGAAAGAAAGAGCTTTAGAAGAGTATAAAGAGAATGATAGATCCACCTTGAAAGATGAAGACCATATTGGGCATGAGAAATCATCCAATATGAAGAATTGCATGATGATACTTCCAAAGAAAGCAATAGGCCTCTTAAACACTCCAGTTATGTGACACCGTTGAATGACATCATTGATGCAGATCCTTCCAGCTATGAAGAAGCGGCCAAGAAGAAAGGGATGGAGACTATGATCAAAGAGTACTAGTTGATAAAGAGGAATGGTGTCTAGGATGTGGTGCCGAGACTTGAAGGGAAGTCTGTAGTGTCATCCATATGGATCTAGAAGATCTAGGATGCAACATATGGAAACATCGAGGGATACACGAAAAGAGTCGTAGCACAAGGCTTATCACCGAAAGAATACATAGACTAGGAGGAGACATTTGCACCAGTTGTGAGGTACACTTCCAATAGATCCATATGTGCAGGTATGAGAAGGGAGAAAAAATATTTGGATATGAAGACAAAATTATTGAATGACTTAGTTAAGGAGGAAGTGTATGTAGAGCATCCATTGGGAGTTGAGACACATGATAGGAAGAGTCATGTGTGCAAATTAAAGAAGGCTTTGTACAAGATCATAAGGCAACCATGGGATAGCACAT
Source organism: Pseudotsuga menziesii (assembly GCA_001517045.1). Taxonomy (NCBI): domain Eukaryota; kingdom Viridiplantae; phylum Streptophyta; class Pinopsida; order Pinales; family Pinaceae; genus Pseudotsuga; species Pseudotsuga menziesii. Next base: position 57,013 of record LPNX011050546.1, on the reverse strand, counting down.
ATATTTACATGAGGAGCTTGAAGATCACCTAGAGTGATGAAGATATTAACCTTTTATGGAAGGTTGAAGATGAAATACCATAGAGGATAACAAGCTCATAGATGGGTGCGAGAAGAAATTTTCAACAAAGTTCAAGATAGAGGATATTGGTATCCAATGACATTGTATGGATACATAGAATATCAGTAGCAAAGGAAGTTACTTGTCACTCTAATAAATAAGGTTTTTATACATAGATTAAAATATGTAGAGTGAGGATGATACTCCGCTTCAGAGGGAGTGACTGCAAAAGATCCTTAAGTTAAACATGGTATGGTAGGATAGACAACTTACTTATGGGCCTAGGATTTACTGAGAGAAAAGTGGATTCAAACCTTTAATTCAAGGTTAAAGGAAGAATACCAGTGATGCTCCTGCTATATGTTGATGACATGTTCCTAACAGGCGAAGAGGAACTCATTAAAGATGAAAGGAGGAGACTTTCTACAGAGTTTGAGATGAAATACCTAGGGATGATGCACTACTTCTTAGGCATGGAGGTGTGGTAGAATGTGGATGTTATTTTCCTTGGTTAAGAAAAGTATGCAGTGGATATTCTTAAGAAAATCAAAATACTGGACCGCAAGTTGATAGCCACACCTATGGAATCAAACTTGAAGCTACTGTGTGATGCTTCATCAGAGTCGGTTGATGCCATTATGTATCATTAGATGATTGGATCATTGTTGTATTTGAAGAATATGAGACCAAACATATGCTTTGCTGTGAACACCCTGAGCTAATTCTCGACGAATCCAAGACAATTTCACTTGGTTGTAAAGCATGTAGTGAGGTACCTGAAGGGTAAAGTTGAGTATGGGATCAAGTATGATACGGATCAGAAGACTAACCTACACGATTATGTTGATTTGGATTGGGCAGGAAACACCACTGAGAAGAAGAATACTTTGGGTTTCTTCTTTTGTTTGAGATCCAAGATGGTCTATTGGATTGGAAGGATGCAGTCCTGCATGGCGCTAAGTACAATCGAGGAAAAATATGTTGCCACTTTCTCGGCTAGTTGTGAGGTAGTATGTTATTTTAAAAATACTATTTTATTTGATTGATTTGAATTGCATGTTTGTATGATGTAGAGAGGATTATTGAAGCTTCAGTATGTGATCCAAATCGAGGCCCCTCAAAAGAGGGAATGATGAATTCTAGCATAACTAGAGATATAGGTTATCCAAGTGTAAAAGTATTGGAAAAGTTTGTAGGTTACTCAGATGTAATCAGTCTTGGCAAAGATCATAGGTTATCCTTCGACATAATCGGTCCTGATGTAATTCTATGCTAGAAATAGCCAATGTGAAGTTCAAATACTTTAGATAAATACTTGGTGTGATCTAGAATGAGACCTCTTGAAAGAGGGAGTGATAAGTTCTAGCATAGTTAGTGAGATAGGTTTTCTTAGTGTAAAATCCCGGTGAAGCTCGTAGTTTACTCAGAAATAATCCACCCTATAGGTTTTCCTTGGATGTAATTAATCTTGGTGAAGCTCTCAGGTTATCCTTGAATGTAATCAGTCTTGGTGAAGCTCACAGTTTATCCTTGGATGTAATCAGTCCTGAGATGAGTTATCCAAATGTAAATATGAGCCCTGGTGTGGTACGTAGGTTATTTAGATGTATTCATTATTGTGGGTTTTCTGATTGTAAAAAGGAGACCTGGCATGGTACACAGGTTGCTCGGATGTAATATGCCTTGAAGGTTATCTGAATGCAAAATATCCAGGATGCAGGTTGTTCAGATGTAATTCCTCAAGGTTGAACTAGAATGTAAAAGGTCTAGATGTAGCGGGTTATTTGGTCATAATCAGGACTTACATATATATCCATATATGTGTGTTCCCATGTTGATATGATAAGGTCATGAAGCATGTGAGGTGCACCTAGGTGGTTCTCCTTTACTGGTAGAATGCAGTTTTACCATGGAGAGACGTAATGCACTAAGTGTGATCCTTCAAGGTTCTCACATAGTGGTAGATGAGGATTATCTTGGTGACATCCAGACATGTTACTATGTTGATAGAACGAAGGTCGTATACATCTGGGTTGTGATCTATGTGTTTTTTTTGTTTTGCGCAGGACAAAAGAGATGATCTGGATACAAAAAGATAAAGGTAGGAAATGCAGGTTATTGTTGTGGAAATATGAAGAAGGTCTTGGGTTGTACCTATGTGATAACAATGAGATGATGGTAGGGAACGTAGGTTATTACAATGGCAATGGTAAGAAGGTCCTGGGATGTACCTACACGATTATCTAATACGATGAGAAGACGATAGGAGACATGGGTTATTGTAGTGACAATGTAAAGAATTGTCCTGGTATATACCTACGTGATGGATTGCTTGTGGATATGATGAATACCTATATGGGGTCTAGACCTACATCCAACATGAGAAAGGGTTGGATTTTTAGAAACTTCCTATGATGGATAGTTGCGACAGATTGAACAAGATTAGGACAATGTAGCAGTGATGATGATGACTCAGCGACGATGACCAGATGTGTTGATGACTGTGGCGAGAGGATACCTTCATAGTTAAGAGGGAGTGTTGTTGTAATTGTAACTTCAGAATATTTTCTAATGCATATTACTATTTTATATTTTTGTACCCCGATCGGGGGTGTGTGTTCCTCCTTTGTGGATGTCATCATTGTGTATGATCATAGAGTCAAAACCTCCATTGTAAGTCAGGGAAATAGTCCCCAAGTTAAATAAAGTAAAATGTATTTATTTGTATTCTTTGGTAGGTCGGATCCATAAGTAACCTGGTTGACCTAGTGGTTGATTTAACAAACTCAATCAAAGAATATAAATAGGGAGGCACCCTCCTCATTTGTCACACACTTCAATTTCTCTCCCATGTGTTTTTTATGAGAGAGAGGAAGAGGACATACATAGAGTTGTTGCAGACATGTTGTTCTTGCATTATTATCTTGTCATCTTATCTTTGTGACCGAACTATTCTAAGGAAGTTTGTGGGGTTTTCTCCTTTATGGTTTCCCTGATGAAAATATATGTGTCTTGTGTCTCTTGTGTATCTTTCATGTATTGATGTGCTTGTTATTCTTTCAAATAAATATCCTAAGTAAAATAACTTAGATAAAATAATAGTTTATATAATTCTNAGAGAGAGAGAGAGAGAGAGAGAGAGAGAGAGAGAGAGAGAGAGATGGAGGGGATTGGGGGTGGTAATTTGTATGGGTACTTGGATTAGGAGAGAAAGAGAGAGAGTGGTATAGGTGTTGATTATGGGTATGGAGAGAAAGAGATATATATCAGGGTTGGGGGAGAGTCAGGGATTTAGAGATCATTACAAAATTTAGAGAGAGGGGTCCATAAGTTTGTGGCAGATAGAAAGGGAGATGGAGTGTTAACCCAAAAAATCACTCGATTAGCTCTATATGACCTAATCTATTTTATTTCTTCCATTGACCCCCACGCCCTTACAAATGCTCAAAAAACAAAAAAGGGCTTAAAAACCCCATAAAAGAGCCAAAATAGCTCTAAAAGGGACTAAAGCCTCCAAAAAAGGGCTAAATCCCCTAAAACGGGCTTAAGAACCCCAAAGGAGCTAAGGAATGGTTGAAAGGGGATTAAAACCCTAAAAAGGGCTTAAAGCCCTAACCAAGGGCTTAAAAACCTAAAACTTGAGAAAAAACTATAAATACAAGGGTGGGGGTCACTCTTAAAACACTCCTTCTTTTCCTACTTTACTCTACCTGTATGAGTGCCTTGAGACCCACATCCCTCTCCTCCACTTGCTCCATTAGACAAATCCCTAATCCATAGAGAGGTAGTGTCTTGATCAAGGGCATGGTGACCCATTTCTCCATATATAGAAGGTATAATGGTTTTTTCTTGTTGTTTAGTTTGTAGCATAGTTGCTCATATCTAGTTTATTGCTAACGTTTTTATTGCAGGGTTTTACTTGTTCATTTATTTAACAATGTGCTGCAGGTTCTCCGTTAAAAACTTGTTGCAAGTTTTTATTTCACCCATAGAAGGTCTATCCTTTCGTCCAATAGATGAAATGTAGTTGTTTCAGCACATAGCTAGGGCCTTTTCAAAGCTATAGATTGGCGACCATACCGGGTCGAGCCCACAGGATCCCTGTTTTTTTTTGTTTTATAGATATTTTGCTTACTTAGTTTGATAGATATTTGCTTATTTAGTTTGATAGATCTTTTTCTTTCATTTTTGTTATTGGTTCGGTCATAGTACCAGTTACTGTTTCCTGTTGTTTGATTTACAAATCATTCAACTATGCAAAAATGGCTGAACTGAATTTTTGAAAATTCACCTCTGTTTGGTCACATTTTCTGCCCAAACAGTTGATCCATTTGCAAATTTGTCCATGATTAGTGGTATATGGGCATGTTTTCAAAGTGGGGTTTCAACCATTTGAGCTAATTCCTCATGGTTTGATCACAATACTCTCTAAAAAAATAGGTCCTATACAGGTGTGTGATCCATTTTTTACTTTGTATTAGCATTTGTATCCTTTTGGGCTTACCTGTTTGCTACTATTTGGACTGTCAGTGCAGCCCAACCACCTCTATCTAGTAGCCTGTCTCTGTCTGAAAGAAATTTTGTAGGTTGATGATATATTTGGTTGACTGTTAATGCATGTAAATATGTTTAAAGGCTTAGCTTAAATACTGTCAGTTGATTTTTAGTTTTTCATTTAAACATTTGAAATCAACCCCTTGCTTAGCCCTTCCTCATCTACTCAATCATCACCCTCCAGGGTATTTCGAGATAAGATGTAGGGTTAAGAAAGTATATTAATAGGAACTTATCCCTGTCATTTTTTGAGACCATTAAAAATGAGTGACTTGGAAGGTAGGCGGGGTGTGAGGCCCAGGAGGTCTCACAGCTTTCGCATCCTCCCTATTGATCAGCCCTGCACTCGAAGAGTGAGCTATGGATCTATGGGTGGGCTTGTTACCACTTTGTTGAGAGCCCATCACTCTTTCTTGGTAAAAAAAGAATACAAGGGTAAGGTAGTCACCTAGCAGGTTTAAATTTGTTCAAAGTGTAATAGTTGCATGTTCAATTTTTCTGTTTAAAATTTCATTGGTTTTCATGAGAGATTGCCCATTTTTTCAATCTCTGCAACAAACTAGAAACATATTCTAGGAAGTATTCATAAAAAATGGTTGCATATTCACAAAACTGAAGCATAATAACAGAAAATTATTTTAAAATGAATAATTTCTCATACACTAAACATGTTCACAACCACACCACTTAAGCCAACCAAACTTAACTGTTCATGATGCCGAGCGAACTCATTAAAATCAATCAATTTACATTAATTCAAAACTTTGCAGTTTGAGGACATAAGTCCCTAACTACCTTAACCATGGAAAGTACTTGGTCTCTGCCCTAAAACTCATTGTGAGGAGTACCATGGGAACCCCAAAGTAGTTGGCAGATTGAGAGGAATTGCCAAGCGAAATGGGAAACGACCCCTACCGATTGACTAGCACTCCTATGAGGAAAAAGCCAAGTGCTATCTCCTAGCAGTCTTGGTGGCTGAGTGACCACCTATAAGCCAATAGGAATCCATTGAAACTGGAGTCCAAATCGTCATTTCCTATTACATTATTTGGTCCAGCAAATAGACATGATTGATCCACCATGCTCTTCCTCACACTTGAGAGGTAATACACCTCAATTCAGGTCTTTAGACCAGCACCGCCAAGACCATTCTTGATGAAACTCTACACTGTTAGAAGGCCACATAGCCTCTGACTTAGAATTAGACTCATATCAATCTGATCCAGACTTACACACTGCACCATCTAGCCCCATGGTTGGTGCAAACTCAGATCCACTTTCTAGATTGGTGATTGTAAGTGGACCCATGTCCATACCTCACACCACCAACAACACCCTTGCTGGTGGTCCTAGCACTGTCATGCACACTATCATAAGTCAGCTTCCTCCACCCATACTTACTAGTCAAACTGTCCCACCTATCATACATGGGGGCAGTGGCCCTTTTATGACTATCCGTGCTACGGGAAGTCAACCACAGGTGCCCCTAGTCATTCAGGGACATCATGTTCCTGCAAACCCCACTACCATTATCGGCCCTTCCCACATTAACCTTGGGTCTAACCTCTTATTCATGGAATGCCTTAACTTTCCTGACTTAGCCAGGTTAACCAATGACCCCATTTTCCATCAAGCCCATTGGCCTCCCATGCTAACCAAGCTCCCCTCAGACATCCCTAAGTTTGAAGGGAAGGCTGGGGAATGCCCCCAAAACCATATAATGATGTTTCACCTATGTTGCTCATTAAACAACATCGTAGATGACTCAATCAGACTTAGGATTTTCCAACGCACCCTCATAGGTGCTACAGCAAAATGGTACATTGAGCTACCACATGACAAGTACTTAGACTTTAACTCATTGGCCATCATGTTTCTTGCAGTATTTCCAACTCCCCGTCAAATATGATGAAGGGGTGGAGATCCTACTATCTTGCCGCCAAAACACCGCGACCCACATAACCAACCACATCCATGAGTGGTGACGACATCATAGCCTGTGCAAAATCCAACTTGATGACAAGATTTTCCTTTCCTGGTTCCTAAGAACCTTGCTACCACCCATAGCCAAGGACGTCACCTCTAAGTGTCCCCAGACAGAGGAAGACACCATCTTGAAGGCCCAATAGTTTGAATTGATTTATACATAGTCTGGCTAGCTTTATACCATCATTCCAAACACTCCCCATGCAGGTACCTCCTACCGTGATGCACAGGGGGAATCCCATGCTGCATACGACATTATAGGCTCGATATCCCATCAATCCAAACACCATGCGACACACCCTATGATTCCACCACATTAAAACAACACCCCTAGTGTTTCCCACCCAAACCAATCTCTTCACTATTCATGAATGATGTCTCAATCCAGAGCCACAACCTCCTACGCACAACCTGCTCCATAGAAACAAGCCCATACACCTATTTGGTCGGCACGACAATATTTGGGACAGATGACCAGATTTGTGGCACCCCCTACCTTTTAAGTCTACTATGAACCACCAGTGTAAGCTACTCCAACCCCCACCCCAGATCTACATGCACCTTTGGGACAAGTGTTATCTCAGCAGAATCATCCCAACCAAATTGCCCCCAATAACCAACCCCAAAGAGGCAGCGAACAACCTTACCGTCCTCGCAGTGATGTCAATCCGCCAGCAAAAAATAACAAACAACACAATCCACCTCGATGGAATGCTCCATTGTAGACCAATCACCCATGTGAACTATGCAACATCTATAGGAACTACACCCATGAATGTCCTCTCATGGGGCATGCCAAAAAGTACCTCCAAGACGAAGCTCAGGAGGGAAACAATGCGGCATCCCAAACACAGCATAACCCAACACCATTGGGCCCTCTAACCATGGTGCTCTAGAATCCTTTACCACTCCAAGGATTGGTAGCAACTGCACCCTTACCCCAACCTACTCCCATAGCCCCCCTATTCCTCCTCTCGTAGAGATAGGGATATATCACCTGCTAGTGATGACAAGTGAAGAGATGAACTTGCAGACCAAGAGGAACCAGTATGGATCCACTACTGAAACCAATCAACCATCAGTGACATCCACATCAAACACGTTCAATGCACCTCTTCACCTTCCTCCCACTCCCATGGATGGGGCAATGAGAGGTCCACGTATCCCCTTCAGGCACCTCGCCAATAGCACCACTTCAAGAGCAGTAGTTAACTATAGTATCGTTGATGATTTGTCCCAATCACCTATGGCCATGTTCACTCAAAAGGTACTTAAAACATGCCCAACATAGTGAAAATCCTTACTAGCCACCCTCGTTTCTGTAGATCCCTCCGACTCCAGATTGATCACATTTGATTTAGACAACGGAGAGCCCAGAATGCCCTTAACCATCGCCTTTCAGATTCCGGTGTCATATCGAAATTTGGTCATGCACCGGTGCATTGTTGATGAGGGGGCATCCACTTGCGTCATGCCAACCTTGGTCTGGCAGAAACTTGGGTCCCTTATCTTACAACCATCCACCACCACGCTGCATGCCTATGATGTCCACCCCACCAAATCCCAAGGCATCCTTCCGCATGTCCCCACCTCTTTAGTAGGGAAGACCGTTTTGATTGACATAGAATTCGTCAATGCTCAGTTGGACTACAACCTTCTCCTAGGACATAGCTACATGTATGCCATGCAAGCTGTGGTGTCTACCATTTTCCATCTCATGATGTTCCCCCATGATTGAAATATTGTAATAGTGGACCAACTAACTTACCACAATCCACAAGGGTCGGCCGCACCAGCCAATGTCATCCCTACCATTGATACCTCTATCGACAATGCAGTCATCCCTCCCTTGATGGCCGTAGGACTAGGATTGTTCATCGACACTTCCATGATGGCTTCCTTCCCATCCTTACCACCTCCACCGACACCAAGTGATACTACAGATTTATGCATGCTCTCATCCAACACCATGGAACCCAAGCCCCAATCAAAGCCGCAGCCCAAACCAAAACCGCAGCCCCAATTGTAGCTGCACCCCCAACCACATCTGTAACCCAATCTGTATGCACATCCCCAAATGTAGTCACCAGGGAATTAATGGGGCTCCTTCCCCGTCCACACAATTCCCTTCCTATTCCCCCCAATCTGGCATAGTGAGTAAGCCAATAATGGCCACCTTAAACTTACCCAACTTCACATTGGGGATTCTTGTGTGGTATCTTGAGCCACCTACTCAACCTTCAATGCCACACATCATGTTTAATCCTGTTCAACCCATCACAGTTGAATCACATCCCCTCCTGGCCTAAAAAAACCACCTTCTGTACCCACACCATCCCTGCCTCATCCAAAGAGGGAAAGGGGCAAGAACACCAAACCAACAGCTGAACCCCGACATACTCCTCCTTGTGCCATGTGTGATGTACAAGGGCATGCAACTCAAAACTTCCCTGATATTTGCATGCTCCGTGCACACTTAGATGCCATGGATTCAACAGAGAACATCCCCGTGGTTGTCCTCCCAAGTGGGCCAACAACCAAAAACAAGTCTTTGAGGACAAACCATGCATGCGCCCTTTGCGACTTGAATGGATATTGTAGTAGGGATTTCACCCTAGCTATAGAGAAGGAACGGCTCCCTTCTGTCTATAGGATGGAAGGGTAGGGTTCTTATGAGAAGCAAATAAAAACAAAAAGGAAATGAAATAGAACCCTGCAAACAAGGTTAGGCTCCAGAACCTGCAGAAAAATATTAGAACATAAACCAAAATACCTGCAAAAAGATATTAAGCAATGAACCTACTGTTGAGGCCTAGAAAATCGCAGGCAATAACAGCAAGGGATTCTCCCCAGTCAACGTTCCCAATTAGCCCGTGACTGTTTGGTGTAGGGGATGCGTCTAGTTTGCGGTCCGGCTACCGTAGGTCAAGTAACAAAAATAAAAGTTTTTTACCAGTTGCGGCCCGATCCACCATGTATATTTTTGTATTTTTTGACTTAAAGGATGATATGCAAGTGCCTATTTAACATGCAAAGTAATAAAGAATGCAAGGAGAATTCACAATGTGATGCGCAGGTTCTTACCTCTCTTCTTAAACTCTCAAGCATCTAAATCACACACATAGCAAGAAAATAATACTAACTAGGCTATCTCTAGAGACCTAAACATTAATTCATGAGTAATGTAATAGTGTTCACATGTAACAACAAATAAGAGATAGCTGTTCATAGAACCAAACATACAAACATGCATACAAGTATACACGACAAGATAGCTCATCAACAATTAAAAACTCCCATTACTCAGAGTGGAAAATATCACAGAATATACTAGAGAACATTCAGGAAAGAACATAGGTTTTGAAAGTTAGAACACTCTCAAAGTCAATGAAACATAGCCGAAAACGAAATAGTTCCCCTTCAACATTGTTCATTTTATCACATTGAAACATTCCACATAGCACCTTCTCCAACAGGCAAAATTTGCAATTTCTTATTGTAAAACGAAGTAGTTCCTCTTACAAACAATAGTTCACAAGTTTTTACAGGGAAAAAGCTCCTGTAAGTTCTAAATTTCCTATACTTAAACCAAATCACCTAACTGCTTGGGATGCCCCAACCTTGTGACCTTTGGGTTCCTCCAAATCGTTTAATATCCCCATTTTTGTCTTTTCTGTGAGTGCTCATGATTTACTTCATGCGTTACGTTTTTAGAGTACTCAACAAAGCGGGATCTTCTTGGTAACTGATAGATCTTTCCAAGCCTGGGCTTTTGTTGCCATTGATTCCACCTTGTCTTTCGTTTTCTCTCCTTGAGATCCCGTTGGTTTTGGTACGAACTCTGCCTAACACTGTCCAACCGTTTTTTTCTACTTCGTCTCCCCGCTATGCCTTCTCGCAGTAGTAATTTATAAAAATCCCTTGAGTTCATCTACAATTAAACGACATGTATCATTAATCATGACTGCATTTTCAATAAAACCAAATTGTATCAACAAACGACTAGTCATCAAAAGAGGCCCTATACTGTCATAAAAACCTTAACAAGCGCCAGGACCACTGTCTCATCCACAAGGGTTTAAAACTGACGAAACGACGGGGAGAGAAAAACTTGTCGACGGCCTAAAACACTAAAAACTCGACCGCACTAGTCTTACTCACAGCCGCGTCAGCGGATCTCCAACAAGCAATGGGATCTGTGAGACCATTAAGTGTATTAGAGTCGGAAAATCTAGACTCAAATTCTAGGTGAAAAAGTCCCAGTCGACGAGCGCAAGGACATCAACGTCGGACACTCAGTGCGTTACACAGCCACAAGGGCAGAGGAGGAAAGACTACAGCTTCTGATCCAACACAAAGTGATGAAGAACCAACAAAGAATTGACGGGTGGAGCGGTTTTATGCCAGATACTTAGTTCGTTTAGGAGCTACAAGGGCGGAAGATAAACAGACTACAGCTTCTGATAATATAAGCAAGTCAAACAAAATGACGTGACAACAAAGAAGTTAAGATCATCGTTCGATTTCTGCAACAGAGGCTCCCTAAGGAAACATGGTTCTGATAAGTTGTTTAAATGACCTCCGAAACAGTGGCTAGCATGAGAAGCAGGCTTCTGAAAAGAAAGACGCAGCTCAAAGGGTAGCAAACTAGACTCTAAATTCTGCAACCCACAGCAATTTCAAACATAAGCAACTTTTTGAAAGCAGGAAGAGAGTTAACCTCAAAATAGTTCAAAATTAAAGCAAGACAAAAGAGTTCATGGATCCAAACGATTCAAGGCAACGCTAAAATTAACAAGGGGGTCCAAAATTTGAAAATTTGGGGAAAACAGTTGCAGTTGCAACAATTGGCGACTACCTAGTGAACCTAGATCTCTAGACGATTATTTCTTGAGTAACAAACTATTTAACAACGAACGAACCTGTTGAATTCTTCTAGCTATCTGGATTTCTCAAATGGCAAATATATGTACTTTTAATCATTGATGATAGCCCAATTTAGGAGAGTGGAAACCAGGATTTTCAAGTCAAGATAACTCTTTTGAGGCCAAAAGATGAATTTCATTTGTTACCTCTATCTTCAGGTAGCTGCCAGCTTGGACACCACAGGATTGTAGCATATGGTAAACATAAATATTCATTTGTTCCTCATTCCCATGCCACTTTGCACTTTTCATGCTTTTGGATTTTTGTCCTTTTCATATGAGTCCTCCTGCATGCCTTTCTTTCTAAATTTTGATTTAAGCTCCTCTATCCCTAGTGTCCTTTTGTGTGAGAGATGTATTCACGTTTCAGCTCACGGACAGAGAGGAACTTTAGGAAATTTAGTACTTATATGATTCAACATTTGTTTTGATATATAATGCTTTCATAGGAGCTTTCGACTCTTATATTCCTTTTGGCATTCAATTCTTGGCATGGGATCATTTATATATAATATAATGTTTACCTTTCTTCTTTTCCATGGGCCCTTTGCTGTCACTCCCTAGTACATTTTAAATGTGACATGGATGGAGGCTCAAAATAGTATTCCAGACCCTTTGATTCTGGTTTATTTCACAAGGGTTAAGCAGGACTTCAATGTGTACATAGCCACTCGAGAAAACTGCTAAAATAGAAGAAATTATTTTAGATAAACAATAATACACAGTCGTATACCCAAGAACTTTAATCATTCCAAAATTCTAATGTTCTCCATGCAACCGTAGGTTTGACTCCTTTATTGAAATCAGTAGAATTTAAAACAAACTGAACTACATAACTCAAAGAAAACGGCCAAGTCAGATTATTTATATACAAGATAGAATAACACAAACAAACTCAAGAAAAATAAGGTTTGAGAACTAAGCCATTTATTGGTAAGTTCTCTTCCCACCCTTGTAAATCTTGCAACTTATAAGTTGAAGGGCCAAGCTTTGCCACAATCTGGAAAGGACCTACCCACAACTACTAGAATTTCGTGTGTTTTCCTTTTTCATCATGGGGGTGGTCCCACTTGAGAACCAAATCTCCCACCTTAAAGTATTTTGTTCCCACCTTGTGTTTATCAAACCATATTTTTACTACCTCTTGTTGTTGCTTAAAGTGCTCTCTGGTTTTAGATCGAGACTCCTCTGCCTTCAGGAGATTATATATCCTCATTTGCAAGACTTCATTATCCGATCCTCTAAATTCTTGAGCTATTATGGAAGAGGGTAGCATGATATTGGGGGGTAGAATGGCCTCTTTACCATACACAAGGGTATATGGAGACACTCCTATCGAAGACTTGGGGGTGACTCTATCAGCCCAAAGGGCGTTTGGTAATGCTGAGTGCCAACTCCTCTGATTTTCTATCACCATCTTTTTTAAAATCCTAATTAGGTTCTTGTTGGAAGATTCAGCTAAGCCATTTCCCTTGGTTATTATTGGTTGTTGAATAAACGACTGATAATTTCTGATTTTTTCACTCCATACCTCCAAAGTTGGGGTGGTCGACTTGGAATTTGGGACTATTGAGGTTATTAGAGTCTATGTGTCAATGTATAAGCATGCTAGACATATTTTTTGAGTCATATGAACATGTCTAAGTCCCCCTAGGTGTTTTTCAATTTTTCAATTTTTTAGTTTTTTCGGTGTTTTTTATTAAAATTTAATTTTTCCAAAATTTAGGCTATTTTTTAATAGTTTAATTGGAAAAATTGATTTTGTAATAAAAATGGGCCAAATAATCGGTTTCAGTCATGTAGGTGCTCATTTTCAATCTAAGAGCACCATGTAAACCCATGGACCCACTATTTCCTAATTTTTGAGTGATCTTCCATCACTCACGTCAGAAAGCCCCGAAAATCAATTATTGATTATTTTAATTAATAAATTGATGAATAATGGAGCAAATCCAAAATCAATAAATCAATGGATTCTCAACCGATTTGACTGAAATCAATCAGATCTGGAGCAGATTGACTGGATCTGACAAATCCTTGACTGAAGGAGGGGATCAAATCAGATCCAGAGTTGATCTACAGTTGTCTTCATGGGGAATTGTGCCCTCTCTCTCTCCTCCACACGTGTGGACTCTCCTGGATGCTCTATGGGCCGATGTGTCGGTGTATGGGTTGATGTGTCAGCTCAATCAAGCCCCCGGTTGACAAGTAGGCTCAGTATAGCTTCAGTTATGCATTGATGAACTCTCCATCAGCTGATTTCACTTGATTCCATGAGGAATTGCACCCCCCTGGGCTAGATGGTCTGTAAATTGTATATATCCTGCTTGAGGCTCCCTCTTCCAAGCTAGTTAGAGTTGGACTGAAGGGATTTCCATTGTAAACTGTGTACTGATCTTCATTTGTTGAATAAAGATAAGCTTTGGAGGCTCAATTGTGGAGTATCTTTCATGTGTGGATTGTCATTGTCATGCTGCATTTGAGGTGAAACTGCTATTTTTCCAATTTTTTGCACTTAACTATTGTCTGCCTGAATGGTTATTGAGATTATAAGGATAGTTCATTGTAAGTAAGCTTGCTTAATTCTATTTTCTACATATGTTTGAATGAGTTAATACCTGGATGTTAAATAAGATTATTTGCATGCTGTATCATCCCCTTCTCATATGTATCTTCAGATTTGATAGTTTTGTTTGCAGGAGTTGTGTTGTAGCTTATAGGTTTACCATGATTGGAAGATCTACGGTTCAGGTTTGATTTCATTGATTTTCTGCATATATTTATAATATCGTGTCCCTCGGTGCTTCACTACCAAGTTTTGTCTGCAGATCTGCTTCAACAACAAGCACCTTTCTTCCCCTTTCTCTCCTTTAAAAAATCTTAAATCTTCCTCAAATTGGTTACTTTAAAGGTTTCTTATTACTCTGATCTATGTCATTAATAAAAATGCACATATATATATTTAGTAATATCCCTTCCAAAATCTAGATCTTAGTTTTGTTTTGCACATAAAGTTCAATTTCAAGAGATCTAGCTAAAATTACCTTAGTTTCGCAAGTATTTTAGTGAAAATTCATAGCTTGCTGTTAAGGTAGTTTAATTTGATGTAAGATAAGTTTAATAGACTGCAATATCAGTGAATTTTTGTTGGATTCACAAACAACAAGCCAATATCCCAAGGAAATCTTGCTTTCCTTGGTTCCTTTCCTGCCTGTCTAGCTAGTTTCAACTTCATTTTTTGTGAGATAAGGTAGGATGATCCAAAGGTACTCTTAAAGTGATTTTGGGAATTTGTTATTCTAACATGATTTCTATATTTTATCATGTATAATAGAGAATAAAGGAATCTGCTGTCTGAAGTGGCTTTTGGAGCGCTCAAATCCCCCCAGGGGTCTCCCTTTTGTCACAAAATTCTTAAACTTTTTGTATAATTGCAAGATATTGGTTTCAGCCTGTATAAGGACCAATAATTTTCTGATATATTAGTTCTCTAATATTGTAACCAATAATAAATAAAATTTTCTTTGGAATAGGCTCTTTCGGGCCCATTCCCCATCTCCCCTGGGGGGATTTGCGTCGGTGCCCTTTTCGTTGTTTTCTGCTTATTTATTTTTTACTAGAATTGATCTGATTTGCAGGGTAGTATACTTGATCTTGTTATTAATTCCTTACTCCATATCTCACATTTCAAAGTAATCGTAATACTTAACCCACGATTTCCTGATTGACCCGAAAGGGGAAAGAGATTCGTGGTAGGATTAATTAAGAAATATGAATTGTGTATATGTTTGATTTCTTTTATATTTTATTTATTATCAATTATAAAATTAACCCCTCCTTGATTCCCCGATTGAGATCCACTTGGATCGAAAGAGATTCCTGGAGGCTTTTCTTTTAAACAAGAACATCCAGTTTAAAACTTACTAAATTCGACAAGACTCCAGTGTGTATGCTCTGCACTTGGCTGCGGTTCATTCGATTAGTCAAGCTGTATCAAAAGAACTTGGGTGACTAGCATAATTATGACT
>LPNX011050546.1:7570-40616 GCA_001517045.1 Pseudotsuga menziesii | reverse complement strand
AAAAATTAAAACTCGATCCATCTGGCGACTCCACTGTCTAACATCCCTTCAAGAATTTCTACCCGAAGAAACCGCCGACAATTATTCAATCCTCTCCCTTATCCTGAAAGGTTTATTAGGGAAAGATTGAATAGGAAGACTTCTCGTAGAAACCTTGAAGATTTAGGAGACCAATCCCTCTCAGATATCCATCACATATTTGTAGAGAGTCATACTTTCCAATCCCAAGAAATGACGGATTTTTACAAACCCATTGACTTTTCTCAGATAGCAGGTGCTCCTCATAATATTCCGAATGATGCTATCAAGAAGCTCCCCAGGTTCCAAGGAAATAATGCTACCACTGCCAAGACTCATGTCCGAAATTTTGAAAGGCACCTAGTCAGTTACTGTGATAATGTTTCCTCTAACCATGAAGATATCAAAATGAAGCTCTTTGCTTTATCCTTAGAGGATGATGCTATGGAATGGTATGAAAACCTTGGTGATGATTCATATAAAACCCTTAATGAATTCCTAGCAGGTTTTAAGAAGAAATGGGGGGAAAAGAAAGAACCAAGACATTTGCTTGCTGCCCTTCATAATATAAAGAAGATGGAGAATGAAACCATGGATGAATTTAATACTAAGTTCGGGCGTGTGGTTGCGGACCTCCCTAGAGACATCAAGCCAAGCGATGTCTCCATATTGATATCCTACATCGAAGATTTCACTGGTGATTTGAGATACCAATTAAGGGATAAAGATCTGGTCGATCTAAAAACTGCTCAAGATCTTGCCGAGAAAATAGAAAGGAATATGCAATCTTCGGAAAAATCCAACATTCCAGGTTACACTAGGGGAAACACTTCGTACAACAAAGAGAAGGGAAAGGCCATTGAATTAGAGGAAAAGGAAACCTCTAAATATCCCATGGAAAAGGTAACTAGCCTGTTGGAAAAATTCATGACAAACCAATCTGAGCAATTGAATAAAATTCAGAATAGAATAGTTACATTGGAGAGAAATAATGGACCTAGGAATTTTCAACCAAAACATAATCAAGTATATCAAAGGAAGTTTCCTCAGCAAGAGCCTAGGATTCCAAACCAGTTAGACTCAACTAACCTGGTAGATGAAGTAATTCCATGGTGCAGACCTTGTGAGCAATTCCACCCAAAAAGTACTTGCTACATAGCAAACCAGGTTATAGAACATGGGATGGCGGATGTCAGTAATCAGGAAACAACATCAGGTGAGTCTGAGCATGTGTACATGGTAGGCTGAACCTATCCTCTATCAAACCAGCATTGGTAATAGGCCACGGATTATAGTTTCGAGAAGGATCTCCTGTCTAACTTTTATGGTACAATGCCTCCTCCGGAGGAAATTAAGGAAATGAAGGAGGCCAGGTTCAAGGGAGCTGTGTATCAAAGAAGAGAAAAGCAATCACCGTCTAAACACTACAAGCCAAAGGTAACCACTCCTCCCCTCCCAGATCCTCCTATTGTCCCTGAGTCAAATATTGATATGGGAGAATGGATAAGTAGTGCTAAAATTCATGTTTATGCAACTGCTGTCCTTAAAATTCCCGGTCAAAAGGAAAAATTGTTGAAAGCCTTAGAGGATAGCCAAAGTGAAGCTCATAAAATTACCGAAGAGGATCCTCTTCCTAATAACAATTCTATATTTGAAGCTGAGATTATTGAACCCATAGATATTCCCATAGTCCTCAATAGTGTTGATCCGAGAAGAGAAGATCACCCACCTTTCTATGTCTCCCTTTTAGTCAATAAACTTCTCCTTCATAACTGTATGTTAGATTCAGGTGCTTCATCAAATGTCATGACTAGAAAGGTAATGGAGCAGCTAAATCTAAGGGTCACCCAACCCTACCACAATGTTTGTGCTATGGATGCAAGAGAAGTTGAAGTGGTAGGGATAATACTAAATTTATAGGTCAAGTTAGCTAAGTATCCAGATATCGACATGTCAATGGATGTGGTGGTAATAGATGTCCCAGATAATTGGGGTATGTTGCTATCCAGAAAATGGGCCGCAACTCTTGGTGGGAACATCTAAATGGATTGGACATATGCTACTATACCTGCATCAGAGAACACTAGGGTGATTCTCCACAGAGAAAAGCTAAGGAAACGACATGTAGAAAACCCTAAAAAGCTCGAAAATGAATTTGTTCATTTCACTAATAATTTTGCAAACTATGCTATTTTGTCAAATTTCATGGCCCCCATTAAGGAAAACATTAAAAATGAAAAGATCGATGAAGTTTGGCAAATTTACTTTGACGGGGCTTATTCCAAAACCGGAAAGGGTGCAGCATTGTGATCATCTCTCCATCAGATAAAATCTACAATTTTGCATTCAGGTTAGAGTTTGAAGCATCAAACAATGTAGCCGAGTATGAGGCATTGATCCTAGGGTTAGAAACTACTAAAGATATGGGGATAAAGATGTTGAACATAAAGGGTGGTTCAGATCTAGTTGTCCTCCAGATTAAGAATCAGTTTCAATGCAAAAATGACAGACTAAGGAAGTATAGGAATGCCACATAGGACACTATGGAATGGTTTGATGCACTTAACATTCAAAAGGTCCATAGGGAAATGAATGGGTTAGCAGATAGATTGGCAGTAGTAGCATCCACCCTCTAGCCATCAGATGAAATGATGAATGGGAATGGAAAAATGGAAATAAATTTTAGACCTTCAATTTCAGATAATATAGACCACTGGCAAGTGTTCAAAGATGATGAGAAACTCTTGAGATTCATCCACAATCTACAAGAGTTTGAAGGTTGTAAAATCAGTTATCAGCAGGAAGGTAAAGAGTATCAGGAGTGCGAGGATAATGAAAGGAATCACATCCCAAGTAGCCTTATAGATTTCGAGAATATTTTCGATCATCAGGATCATCATAAAAAACAAAAAGAAGAAATAAAAACTGGGAATTATATGGAAATAAACATAGGAACTGACAAGGATCCCAAGTTAATAAAAATTGGAAAAGGCACTTCAGAAAAGGAAAGGAACAACTTCATTAACCTAATCAAAGAGTATAGAGATGTGTTGGCCTTTAGTTATGATGAGCTTAAAGCCTATAGGGAGGATGTGTTTCAACACACTATTCCCCTCACAGAAGAAGCTAAGGAGGCCAAACCTTTCCGACAAAAAATTAGGTGAATAAATCCTAAGTTGGCCCCCATTGTGCAGAAGGAACTTCAGAAGATGCTAGCAGCAAGGATCATAGCACCTACAAGGAATTCATCTTGGTGCTCCAACTTAGTTGTTGTTAGAAAGAAGAATGGGTCAATTAGAATATGTATAGATTTTAGAAATCTGAATACATCATGCCTCAAAGATAATTACCCATTATCCGACATGGAAACTTTGCTTCAAAGAGTAACAGGATCAGGAATGATGTCCATGTTGGATGGCTTTTCCAGTTATAACCAGGTGTTGGTAAATAAAGAAGATCAACATAAGACTACATTCACCACACCTTGGGGTACCTATAAATTTCTAAGAATGCCTTTTGGCTTATTGAATGTTGGTGCCACCTTCCAAAGAGCCATGGATTTTTCCTTCAAAGAACTTATAGGTAAAATATTTGAAATATATCAGGATGACTTAACTGTTTTTTCAAAAGAAAGATCTGACCACATAAGTCATCTTAGGCAGGTTTTTATAAGATGTTGGAAATATGGTATTTCCTTGAATCCCGCCAAGTCAATCTTTGGAGTTGATGAAGGCAAGTTGTTGGGGCACACCATTTCTAAAGATGGTGTCAAGGTTGATCCTGAGAGAGTCGAAGCTATTAAGAAAGTCCCCTTGCCTCACAATCTAAAAGCTCTCCAGTCCTTTAATGGTCAAATCAATTTCATAAGAAGATTCATCCCAAACTTAGCAAAATTAATGAAACCTCTACAAAAGCTATTGAAGAAAGATGCTAAGTTTGAGTGGATAGATGAAGGGAAAGATGCATTCAAGTTAATAAAAAATGCCATATACATGTCCCCGGTCTTGACTAGTCCTGATTATTCCAAATAATTCCAAATATTTTCCTTTGCCTCAGAAGACACCATTGCCGGTGTTTTACTTCAAAAGAATAAGGAGGGACAAGAGAAACCCATAGCCTTTATGAGTAGAGCCTTACAAAATTCAGAATTGAAGTATACCACGATGGAGAAACAGGCCTATGTTCTTGTCAAGTCCCTTAAAAATTTCAGAAATTGTATAGGTTACTCCAAAATCATTGGATATGTACCCCATGCAGCTGTCAAGGATATCATGTCTTAGCAAGACTGTCTAGGAGTCAGGGGTAAGTGGGTTTCAAAAATTCAGGAATATGATTTGGAGATAAGACCTACTAAATTAATTAAGGGACAGGGTCTTGCAAAGATGTTGACCCAGGGAAATGAGAAGGCTTTAGGAATAATTTTCCAGAGTAGCAATTCAGAGGAAAGTGTATCAGATGAGTTTCAGAGATTAGAGCAGCACCCCTGGTACACCGACATCATATTTTTCCTTCGCAACCTTACATGCCCCGATCACTTACTGGGCCATAAAAGAAGGGCATTAAGGTTAAAGGCAACTAAGTATTGTTTGACCAAAGATGGTTTGGGTTGGAGAAACCCAGATGGTTTGATACTTAGATGTGTGGATGAACCTGAGTCCAAGAAACTCATGGTTGATTTCCATTCAGGATTTTGTGGTGGACATTTTGCAGCTAAAAAAACTGCCCACAAAATCCTTAGAGCAGGATACTATTGGCCAAACCTATTTTCAGATGTGCACAAGGCTGTCAGAGTTTTCCCCCAGTGTCAGTTATTCACCGGAAAGCAACAAATGAAAGCCTTGCCTCTAAATCCAATAGTAGTCCAAGCCCCTTTTCAGCAGTGGGGGCTTGACTTCATCGGTAAGTTCAAGGATAACTCGAGAAATGGTTACTCTTGGATTCTTACCGCCACAGATTATTTTACCAAGTGGGTAGAGGCGATACCCACCAAAAAGGAAACCGATTCCATAGTCATGGATTTCATAGAAGATAAAATCATCACAAGATTCGGTGTGCCAGGTAGAATAATCACGGATAATGGCCCATGCTTTGTTTCTTTCGAGATGTCGTCTTTCTATTTCAAGTATGGCATCATCCTATCTGACTCATCTAATTACTATCCCCAAGGAAATGGTCTAGCAGAATCAAGTAATAAGAACTTAATGACCATAATCAAAAAAATTGTGGGTGACAATAAGAAGGCTTGGGATAGAAAAATCAAATTAGCATTATGGGTCGATAGGATCACTAAGAAAAGTTCAATAGGGAGGATCCCTTTCGAACTAGTCTATGGCCTTGATGTCACCTTACCAATCCATCTAAAGCTTCTAGTTTATCATCTCCTCCAGACATTCAGCTCAGATCAGGAGGCCATCCAAAATAGAATAAACTAGTTGGTCGAGCTAGATGAGAGCAGAAGAGACTCTCTTGACCATAGTATCAAGAATTCAGACAAGGTCAAGAGAGCCTTTGATAAGTCTACCTAGCCAGGTTCCTTCCAAGTAGGTGACATGGTTCTACATTGGGACAAACGACGGGAAAAACCTGGGAAACATGGAAAGCTCGATAGCCTGTGGTTGGGACCATACATCATCGATGAAATAGCAGGAACGAACTCCTTCTATCTAAATGACTTGGAAGGAGAAAGATTGAGCTTACCAATGAATGGTTTCCTCCTCAAGCTGTTTTTCACCGAGACAGTTTGATGCCTTTAGTGGCATCGGTGGTTTCAGGGCCAATTTCTAAACCTTGCCCTGCATGTATTTCTAAATTGTATATATCATATTGTTGTATCATTGATATTGTTGTATTATAGTTATGTTGTACCATGTTGATTATTTTCCTTTGTATATTAGTTTTTGTAAAATATTCCTTTTTGCACATTATAGATTAATCATGTACATTGGTTTGTTTTCATAGCTAATTTTTTTTTCTTATATATACATGTTACTGACAAACTCTAATTGCCTTGCAGGACCCAGAGATTCCAGAGTTCTCACATCCTCTCATTTGAACATAGGATCAGTCAGAGAATGTGTCCCAGATGGAGCCAGAATGTTACCACCTAAGTTGTACTTAGTGGTTTTTTATCAAGTGAGCCTGGTGAACAGGACAGGGTTAACTTGTTCGGACTTCAAAAGACCTTTGGAAGTACTTCTGGGAAGTGCTTGTTGTATCATATCACATGTTCATACCCCATGGGGGAATTGTAAAAAATGTTCTAGCATGATAGTGTCTATAAAAGAATCGGTCTCTTAGACTTAATTTGTCAATCCGGTCAGCCCAGGGTGTTTTTTCCCTTGGTTATTATTGGTTGTTGAATAAACGACTGATAATTTCTGAGTTTTTCAATCCATACCTCCAAAGTTGGGGTGGTTGGCTTGGCATTTGGGCCTATTGAGGTTATTAGAGTCTATGTGTCAATGTATAAGCATGCTAGACATCTTTTTTGAGTCATATGAACATGTCTAAGTCCCCCTAGGTGTTTTTCAATTTTTCAATTTTTTAGTTTTTTCAGTGTTTTTTATTAAAATTTAATTTTTCCAAAACTTATGCTATTTTTTAATAGTTTAATTGGAAAATTTGATTTTGTAATAAAAATGGGCCAAATAATCGGTTTCAGTCATGTAGGTGCTCATTTTCAAGCTAAGAGCACCATGTAAACCCATGGACCCACTATTTTCTAAGTTTTGAGTGATCTTCCATCACTCAGATTAGAAATCCCCAAAAATCAATTATTGATTATTTTAATTAATAAATTTATGAATAACGAAGCAAATCCAAAATCAATAAATCAATGGATTCTCAACCGATTTGACTGAAATCAATCAGATCTGGAGCAGATTGACAGGATTTGACAAATCCTTGACTGAAGGAGGGGATCAAATCAGATCCGGAGTTGATCTACAGTTGTATTCATGGGGAATTGCGCCCTCTCTCTCTCCTCCACATGTGTGGACTCTCCTGGATGCTCTATGGGCCAATGTGTCGGTGTATGGGTTGATGTGTCAGCTCAATCAATCCCCCGATTGACAAGTAGGCTCAGTCCAGCTTCATCTATGCATTGATGAACTCTCCATCAGTTGATTTCACTTGATTCCATGAGGAATTGCGCCCCCCTGGGCTAGATGGCCTGTAAATTGTATATATCCTGCTTGAGGCTCCCTCTTCCAAGCTAGTTAGAGTTGGACTGAAGGGCTTGCCATTGTAAACTGTGTACTGATCTTCATTTTTTGAATAAAGAGAAGCTTTGAAGGCTCAATTGTGGAGTATATTTCATGTGTGGATTGTCATTGTCATGCTGCGTTCGAGGTGAAACTGCTATTTTTCCAATTTTTTGCACTTAACTATTGTCTTCCTGAATGGTTATTGAGATCATAAGGATAGTTCATTATAAGTAAGCTTACTTACTTCTATTTGATGCATATGTTTGAATGAGTTACTACCTGGATTTTAAATAAGATTATTTGCATGCTGTATCATCCCCTTCTCATATGTATCTTCAGATTTGATAGTTCTGTTTGCAGGAGTTGTGTTGTAGCTTACAGGTTTACCGTGACTGAAAGATCTATGGTTCAGGTTTGATTCCATTGATTTCCAGCATAGATTGATAATATCATGCCCCTCGGTGCTTCACTACCAAGTTTTCTCTGCATATTTGCTTCAACAACAAGCACCTTTCTTCCCCTTTCTCTCCTTTAAAAAATCTTAAATCTTCCTCAAATTGGTTACTTTAAAGGTTTCTTATTACTCTGATCTATCTCATTAATAAAAATACACATATATCTAATTAGTAATATCCCTTCCAAAATCTAGATCTTAGTTTTGTTTTGCACATAAAGTTCAATTTCAAGAGATCTAGCTAAAATTACCTTAGTTTCGCAAGTATTTTAGTGAAAATTCATAGCTTGCTATTAAAGTAGTTTCATTTGCTGTACAATAAGTTTAATATACTGCAATATCATTGCATTTTCTTTGGCTGCAAAAACATCAAGACAAGATCCCAAGGAAAGCTTGCTTTCCTTGGTTCCTTTCCTGCCTGTTTAGCTAGTTTCAACTTCATTTTTTGTGAGATAAGGTAGGCCGATCCAAAGGTACGCTTAAAGTTATTTTGGGAATTTGTTATTATAAAATTATTTATTTATTTTATCAGGTATTACAGAGAATAAAGGAAGCTGCTGTTCGAAGTGGCTTTTGGAGCGCTCAAATCCCCCCAGGGGTCTCCCTTTTGTCACAAAATTCTTAAATTTTTTGTATAATTGTAAGATCTTGGTTTCATCCTGTATAAGGACCAATAATTTTCTAATATATCAGTTCTCTGATATTTTAACCAATAATAAATAAAATTTTCTTTGGAATAGTCTCTTTCGAGCCCATTCCCCATCCCCCCTTGGGGATTCGCGTCGGTGCCCTTTTCGTCGTTTTCAGCTTATTTATTTTTTACTAGAATTGATATGATTTGTAGGGTAGTATAATTGATCTTGTTATTAATTCCATACTCCATATCTCACATTTCAAAGTAATCATAATACTTACCCCACGATTTCCCGATTGACCCGAAAGGGGAAAGAGATTCGTGGTAGGATTAATTAAGAAATATGAATTGTGTATATGTTTGCTTTCTTCTATATTTTTTTTATCAGCAATTATAAAATTAACCCCTCCTCTATTCCCCTATTGATATCCACTTGGATCGAAAGAGGTTCTTGGAGGCTTTTCTTTTAAACAAGAACATCCAGTTTAAAACTTACTAAAATCGACAAGACTCCAGTGTGTATGCTCTGCAATTGGATGCGGTTCATCCGCTCAGTCAAGCTATATCAAAAGCACTTGGGTGACTAGCATAATTAGGACTCACCCTCCCCAATTGACAAAAAAATCCAACACCTAGATCAAACCTCTACGGTGGCAAAATACCCAAAGGAAGCGGGAACTTCTGAAAAGTGACCTCGGGGCACTGATCTCTGTCACACCCTAATGGGTGCATTATGAACAATAGCTCCAGAGACTCCATTTCAGCCCACATATTCCTTACGGGTAGCAGTAAAGGTTTTTTTTTGGACATACTTCAAGTGCTCTCGGGTATATCTGGAGTCCCCCTTTTTACCTAATTTAATCAACTCATACTTCAATTTTAACTTAAAACATACCAAGATGCAATCACAAAACATTCACTCCAAGCACATGCAAGCATATTGATTATATTTTTGACTCCATTTTAAGGCACTGGTCATTTTTTCTTCATATATATATTGTGTATCAGCTTTGTGCTTTTGTGTGTTTATTTTCGTATCTTGTCATCTTTAATTGTCTATAGTTAAAATATTCAAACTCCTAAGTAACTGATTTAGTTTAGTATCACCACACTAAGAAATCATCCTTAGTAACTTAATAGGGTCTACCCCCCTTGGCTTCGTTAGGATTTGAGCCTAAACGGAGGAGTTAAGAACAAGGTGACAGCCTTGACTTGAGACTTGCCCCCAAGGACACACTGAGTGGCTTGAATATTTCTACCACATGACCCAGGTGTGTGAAAAGGTGGCAACATTACCCAATTACCCCTTCTTTCTCCTAACTCCTTCTATACAAAAAAAGACCTCACAGCTGGATGTGGGACAATTACCCTGGTTCGGTTTTTTAGTATGTAGGGCCTGAATTGTTTCACTACTTTGAACACTGCGTAAGCTTGTTT
Source organism: Pseudotsuga menziesii (assembly GCA_001517045.1). Classification (NCBI taxonomy): domain Eukaryota; kingdom Viridiplantae; phylum Streptophyta; class Pinopsida; order Pinales; family Pinaceae; genus Pseudotsuga; species Pseudotsuga menziesii. The sequence continues at coordinate 30,868 of LPNX011050546.1, read as the reverse complement.
ATCTATAGCTGGGTAATTTAATTCGGTCCCTTGCAGACCAGTGCTCATAAAATATATGGGGAATTCATCTCCCCCATTTTGCTTCTGAGTAAGCACAGTTGCTAGCGAATCATCAAATGCAAAAGTGTACAGAATAAAATCTTTATCAAAATATGGGATTTTGAGGGAGGGTGCGTGTGCAACAACAGTTTTAATCTTGCTGAATGCATTCTTCTCAACCTCAGTCCATTTGAATTGTACACTTTGCTTTACCATTTGTTGCAAAGGTTTAACAATTTGAGCGAAATCTGGCCCAAACCTTCGCACGAAGTTTATTGTCCCCATAAATGATTGCATGCCCTTTTTATTATGGGGCAAGGGGATCTGTTCAATGGATTTGATCCTTTCTGGGTCTATGGAGATTCCCTTATTTGAAACCACGTGACCCAGCAACTTACCCTCTGTAATAGCAAACACGCACTTCTTGGGGTTGAGTGAGATACCATATTTTTGGCAGCGTTCAAAAATCTGATTTAGATGAAACGCGTGTTCTTCTCTCCTCTTTGAGAATATCGTGATGTCATTGAGGTATACTACAACACTGCAGACAATCAAACCATGGAAAGTTATGTCCATAGCCCTCTGAAACGTAGCTCCAGTGTTTATAAGCCCAAAGGGCATTCTTCTGTAAGTGAAAGTTCCCCACCTGGTCTTGAATGTTGTTTTCAATTTGTCTTCTTTGGCCACTAATACTTGATTGTAGCCTAAAAATTCATCCAATAAAGAGAATAGTTCAGAACCTGAGACCATTTGTAGTAGCTTCTCCATGGGTGGAACAGGATAATTGTCTTTATCTGAAGCGTGATTTAAGTTTCGAAAATCCACACATAACTTGATTTCTCCAAATTTCTTCCTCACTGGTACCAGATTTGAGACCCATTCCGAGTGTCTAACCTTAAAAATGATTCTAGCATCCAATAACTTCTTAACTTCACTCTGGATTAGAGGTTCCAATTTTGGGTGCATTTTCCTTAAAGGCTGCTAATAAGGTTTGAGTCCAGATTTGATGGGGATAACATGCTGGATGATACTGGTGTCATATGTCTTCAAATATTCATATGTCTAGGAAAAAACATCTTTATATTGATTAAAAAGACCGTTGAACTTATTTCTTTCCGCTGGTGAACAACATTTTCCAAGATTCACATATTTAGGCTTTGTCTCAGTCCCCAAATTGATCAATTCGAACTGTAGAGATGAGCTATGAGTCTTCATGTTTTCTGGTCTTCTAAACTTTTCATTTAAATGAAACATCCGTTCTAAGGTTTTGACTCCTTTAGGGATGAAATTATCAAATTTCAGCTCATCCTAATGTTCTTCATCATCAATAATCACCCCTTTAAATACCTTGTCATTCGTTAAGCATTCTATACTCTGCTGATCGTCGTCGAACACTCGTAGGTTGGTAATCATATCTAGAACCGAGGGCCTAAAAAGCAATTCAATGGAGCACTGATTAATAGAGGGCACAAGCCTAGTAGCTGATGTGGCCAACAAGTCAGTTGCTGCATTCTTAAGTCTTGGAATTGATATAATATTAAATGCGTTAAAACATTTGAGTAAATCCCATACCCCATTTTGATAAGATTTTAAGTGAGGAGAAATGCAATGTATTTGATTCCGAATTTGTTTTACAATTATTTCAGAATCTTCAAAAACTTTCAGATTATTTGCCTTTAATTCAATTGCTTTCCTTAAACCTTGAACCAACGCTTCATATTCAGCTGTGTTATTTGTACATTCAAACTCTAACCTACATGAAAGAAAATGTTTGTTCTTCTCAGGTCCATCAAGACACAGCCGGCTCTTGACCCTTCTAATGTTTTAGATCTGTAAAAAAAAAGTGTCCAGAAATCGCTAACTATTGTGCGGGAATCTACTTCTACTGCTAATTTTACTATTTTACATTCAATTTCATCAGCCTGTGAAAATTGAAGGAGATCAGGCTGAGTGTCTGATGTGTCGCTGGCTTCTTCTGCTTGGTAATTTCCTGGTTCTAACTCAATAAAGTAATTTCCAAAAATAGAATCCACTGGTTCATTTTTTTCCTCAAACTGAGTAACGTTGTATTTCATATGGGGCTCCCTCAAAATTTTGATTTGATTCGGGCTCCCTTTATATGGTAGCCATAGATGTGACCAGTCCAAGGAAAAATATCCATTTAGCTTTGTCGACCAGTCCCTGCTCAGAACAAGCCCATACGCATCTGGTATGTTAGCCACCACAATGTCAATAACTTGACACACCTTATCATTCGAAGATAAGTGGACTAGAACATCCTCCATTTCCCCAATCACCTTCACATTTGTTCTATCCAACTGAAAACCCTCCAGATGGATGGTTTAGGCTGCCCATTTATCCTTTTGCAGACCGACAGTGGCATAACGTTGACCGATGCCCCTGAGTCTACCAAGAAATTATGCACATTGTGGTTAAAAATTTCAAAAGTGAGAAGAAACGGTGGATTATTTCTCTTAGGCTTACCTCCTACGCTTGCTTCCCCAATTTCTTCTTCTTCCTTGGGTTGATTGTCGGTGGGCAGCCCCTCCTCTGATGCTTCAAGTGCCTTCAAAATATTTTCTTTCCGCTGTAGCACCTTGCACATTTCAAACAATGAGATATTCTCCCTTACTTTCTTTATATCTTCCACAATGTCGTATTCCAACTTGGGTTCGGTGGTGTTTGGTTTACCATTATTTATTTTTTCTTCGTTGGGTTTGGTGAACACGTTAGTCTATCTAGGATCTTGACTGGTGATGGTAAATTTTGGAGTCTGAAACTTCTTAACATTCCTTTGAAGTATTTTAATCTTTGGGAGCACGAGACTGATTTCTTTAGACAACCCTTGGCTCCTTGTTGTTACATTTGTTTCCATGATGTCCTCGTGTCCTAACATTGTTTCTTCCTCAGTGTCAAACAATGAAAAACAGTCCCACAGAACCATGGTCTCATCCTCTTGTTCTTTTGTTGGTGTATTACTGTATTTATTTTCTCCATCTTCATCTTCTGTTAATTTAGAATCCAACAGCTCATTCATAACCAATGTCATTGAGTTTATCCATTGAGGACAATTCTTCTCAGAGTGGGGTTGTTGGTGGAAAGTGCAAAAATTGTCCATTCCTACCTCTGTTAAATTCATAGATGCTGAATTGTGTGGAGGGGGTTGGGATTGATTGTTATCCTCCCACTTCTTGTAATAGGGCTTATAGAACTTTTGGGCTTCCTTTTCCTTTTCCAAATCTATGATTCTATTAGAAAGCTTCTGCATCATTTTTGCAATTCCTTCAAAATCTGGTGATTGCTCCTCCTTAGGCTTAGAAAACAACAAATCTTTCCTTCCCACATTTTTCTCTCATGATCATTCAGGATAATATTTGATACTTTCCCTTTCAGCCTCTACTTTCTATGCCTCCTCATAGGTCTCCACTAGAGTAGGCTTGGCCTTCATTTTGGCAAACATGGCCAACTCAGGTCCTAGAGTCGAGGTATAGTATTCAATCAGGACCTTGTCTGAAGGTTTGTCAGCTTCAGAAAAATTATTAAGATATGCTGCAAATCTTTGGGTGAAACTATGCACCTTCTCCTTTATTTCTTTCTTTAAGGCACATAGTCCTTTCATGAGAGATGCATGAGTTTTTTGGGACCCATAATTACTTCTAAAAATCCTCTCAAAGGTATCCCAATTAGGGATATAATTTGTAGGCAAACCAAAGTACCACGATGCTGCAGCTCCTTTAAGGGTGTGTGGGAAAAGTCTGCAAACTACATCCTCATACTCCCCAGCCCTTGACCCTTCTATCGCTAAATAGAAACTCTGCAAGTGGTCATCTACTAGTATCTTCTCATTTGGGTCAAATTTGGGCAGCGTCTTTTAAAAAGATTGAGGTAAATCATGCAAAGGAGGTGCTAGGTTTAAAGGTGATCTGGCTTTCCAGGCAGGTGGTGGATTTGGTGGGTTAGGTGGTTGATTTGCATTTACGCCTTCCATGAGACTGGGTGGAGAGTGAGGGGGTGAGGGAATAGGAGTGTGAATAGGAGAACTGTGAGGAGTATCTGGGTCTACTTGATTCAAAGGCAATACAACTTCCTGTAAGGTTGTTTCTACAAGTTCTTCCCAATCCCCAACTAGCACCGAGTCTTCCAATATAGGACGATCTTTCCTTTTATATTCTCTTCTAGGCAATTCAGGGATAATCGACAACCCTCCAATCTTCTTCATGTATTCCCTAGTGTGTCTTCTCAAATCATTAACAACTTTTTTGTCAACAGAATACAAATGTTATCTACCCCTTTCTTCAGGAATTGGATTATGCAATAGATTTCTTTCTAAACTGTTACCGGTGGAATAGTCTCGGGAAAATGGGTTTCCTCGGCCAGCCATGCACTGGCGGCCCTCCTTCTAGCACCAAAAACTATTGAGGCCTGGAAAATCGTAGGCAACAATAGCAAGGGATTCTCCCTAGTCAGCGTTCCCAATTAGCCCGTGACTGTTTGGTGTAGGGAATCCGTCCGGTTTGCAGTCTGGCTACCGTAGGTCAAGTAACAAAAATAAAAGTTTTTTACTGGTTGCAGCCTGATCCACCGTGTATATGTTTGTATTTTTTGACATAAAGGATGATATGCAAGTGCCTATTTAACATGCAAAGTAATAAAAAATGCAAGGAGAATTCACAATGTGATGCGTAGGTTCTTACCTCTCGTCTTAAATTCTCAAGCATCTAAATCACACACACAACAAGAAAATAATACTAACTAGGCTATCTCTAGAGAGCTAAACATTAATTCATGAGTAATGTAATAGTGTTCACATGTTACGGCAAATCACAGATAGCTGTTCATAGAAACAAACATATAAACATGCATAAAAGTATACATGACAAGATAGCTCATCAACAGTTAAAAAATCCCATTACTCAGAGTGGAAAATATCACAGAATATACTAGAGAACATTTAGGAAAGAACATAGGTTTAGAAAGTTAGAACGCTCTCACAGTCAATGAAACACAGTCAAAAATGAAATAGTTCCCCTTCAACATTGTTCATTTTATCACATTGAAACATTCCACGTAGCACCTTCTCCAACAGGCAAAATTTGCAATTTCTTATTGTAAAACGAAGTAGTTCCTCTTACAAACAATAGTTCACAAGTTTTTCTAGGGAAAAAGCCCCTGTAAGTTCTAACTTTCCTATATTTAAAGAAAATAAGCTAACCGCTTGGGATTCCCCAAACTTGTGACCTTTGGGTTCCTCCAAATTGTTTAATATCCCCATCTTTGTCTTTTCTATGAGTACTCATGATTTACTTCATGCGTTACGTTTTTAGAGTACTCAATAAAGTGGGATCCGCTTGGTAACTGACAGATCTTTCCAGGCCTGGGCTTTTGTCGCCATTGATTCTGCCTTGTCTTTCGTTTGCTCTCCTTGAGATCTCGTTGGTTTCGGTACGAACTCTGCCTAACACTGTCTAGTCATTTTTTGCTACTTCATCTCCCCGATATGCCTTCTCATAGTAGTAATTTATAAAAATCCCTTGAGTTCATCTGCAATTAAACAACATGTATCATTAATCAGGACTGCATTTTCAATAAAACCAAACTGTATCAACAAACGACTAGTCATCAAAAGAGGCCCTATACTATCATGAAAACCTTAACAAGCGCCAGGACCACTGTCTCATCCACAAGGGTTCAAAACTGACGAAATGACGGGGAGAGAAAAACTTGTCGGTGGCCTAAAACACTAAAACCTAAGCCGTGGTAGTCTTACTCACAGCCATGTCAGCAGATCTCCAACAGGAAATGGGATCTGTGAGACCGTTAAGTGTATCGGAGTCGAAAAATATAGACTCAAATTCTAGGTGAAAAAGTCTCAGTCGGCGAGCGGAAGGGCATCAACATCAGACACTCAGTGCGTTACACAGCCGCAAGGGCAGAGGAGGAAAGACTACAGCCTTCGATCCAACACAAAGTGACGAAGACCCGACAAAGCATCAGTGGGCGGAGCGGTTGTATGCCAGATACTTAGTTTGTTTGGGAGCCACAAGGGCGGAATATAAATAGACTACAGCTTCTGATAATATAATCAAGTCAAACAAAATGATGCGACAACAAAGAAGTTAAGATCATCGTTCGATTTCTGCAACGGAGGCTCCCTAAGGAAACATGGTTCTGATAAGTTGTTTAAATGACCTCCGAAACAGTGGCTAGCATGAGAAGCAGGCTTCTGAAAAGAAAGACACAACTCAAAGGGTAGAAAACCAGACTCTAAATTCCGCAACCCACAACAATTTCAAACAGAAGCAACTTTTCGAAAGCAAGAAGAGAGTTAACCTCAAAATAGTCCGAAATTAAAGCAAGACAAAAGAGTTCATGGATCAAAACGATTCAAGGCAACGCTAAAATTAACAAGGGGGTCCAAAATTTGAAAATTTGGGGAAAATAGTTGCAACTACAATACCTACAAACAAATACTGTTAGAAAAACTACAATCTACCAAAGCAAAGACATAAAACAAAATAAGTATACCTTTTGGTTGGAATGGGCCACCATGCCCTAGCTTGGGAGAGCACCTCTCTTAGGAATGGGGAGCTATGGCTCAATGGAGGAATGGATGAGAGGGAGGGTGAATGGCTTGAGAGGAAAATGGTCTCAGGGCACTCACATGGGCAACATAATGACAGGGAGTGAAGGAGTGATTTGAGAGTGACCCCCACCCCTCTATTTATACTTTTTCTTGGGATTTTTAGGATTTTAAGCCCCTGGTTGGGATTTTAGCCCCTTTCACCAAATATTTAGCTCCTTTGGGGGTTTTAAGCTCCTTTGAGGGGTTTGAGCCCCTTTTTGGAGGTTTTAGCTCATATGGGAGCTAGTTTGGCTCTTTTTAGGGGTTTTTAAGCCCTTTTTCATATTTTTAAGCCTTCTTAAAGGTGTGGGGATCAAATGGGGTCAAATGAAGGTCATGCACGGATGTCTTTAGGTGGTGTAGGTCATGTAGAACCCATTGTGGGATTTTTTGGGTTAACAGATTCCTCCCTGATGTGTGAGGACAGGAGCTCATCGTATGGCTGATGAACATCATAGGATTTTTTTGGGGAGAGGTGGTGCTTCTTGGGATGGGGCATGGTGGCTTTTGGTTTTTGCATTCATATGGTTCCCATCGATGGGTGAGATACAAATAATGTGTGACATGTATATGGACGATGCGGGCATCCCCATGCTCATAACGATGTCAAAAGAATAATGTGATCTAAGCTCTATAATACAAGAGCTGACCATGTACAACTATTGTTACAATAATGGTTGCCTCAATGAGAGGCTGAATATAATACTGATTTGAAGAACTACTACATTGGACCCATGGCATTCTCATGGAATTCTACATCTTCATGACTGATGGCCTACTAGATCTGGAATGGTACATATTTGTAGGGACCCGCTGATTGATGAAGAGTTAGAGTCTCTGTGGTACAAGTATGCTGCATCAATCATAAATCTATATAGAAGCACTATTGGGGCTTCTCAACACTGTCTCCAACGCAACCCAGGAATCACAAGGGACATGACCATGTTGGGGTCCCTTAAATAGACTCATCAATGTGATAGATTTAGGTGACATCCTGGGTCTTTGACCAAATACTGCATGGACCAATACCTTGTACGAATCTCAACGGTGCGATGATGTAGCTGGAGTCGAGCACATGAGAAACAACCATCTTGAGAGGCACTAAGGACTCCTCTCATGTGGTCCAAGGAACTCATCAATGAGGTTAATGAAACTAGGATATAGAGACCTCTGGGTCTATCCTCTGGAATACATGTGTTGTCATTGATAGAAGGAGACCTGCCCTTGGTCAAGGCAATGGTGTTTCCTTAACTAGAAGCATGAGGGAGATAACCAAAAGATGTGAGACAATCTGAGGATTGACCCACTGAATTGGGGGGGGGGAAGGGAAGTAGTTGAACAGGGGTAGAGGGAGTGTAGTAGACTCAAACTTCCTTTGTTCAGAGTATGACGACAGGGTGGACCAGGCAGCAAATGAAACAGACTCATGGGAAAGGGATCATAGTTGTAATACTGGGAATGTAACTGCAGATGGGAAATACTTGGGGGAGGTAGAAATTTTTGATATTGTTCCAAGGAATACACATTGTAGAGTACTCTAAACAAAGGTGGCCCAATGTGGGAATGCTTCCAAACTGTTATCTATGGGATGGTGTCTAGAAACACCATTGTGGTACGATCTCGTGGATTTTTGGTGAGCCCAAGAAAGTAAATGCCTGATGGTGCTTTCAATTTTAGAGAGTATGAAAGCATGAAGAATACTCCAATCGGGGATCTTTTTCGTTGGTACTCTCCTGTGCCCAAAAAAGGATAAAATTATACATAGGAGAGCTCGCCCATCCTTTAGGGGATGAGAGACTTCTTTATCGTTGGTAGTCCAGTCAGGCTGGAAAAGGTAAAACCCATACTGACTGGATAGTCATTCAGATACTTTTACGAGCATGAACAAAACCATGTTTGCTTGAAAATATTTTCTTGATGAGAAGGATGGAAAAGAGCTTAATGAAAAACCATGGTGAGATTTTTCATAAAGTTCGTCGCCTCTTCCCAAGAAAGCATAAAAGGATGCAGAGGGGAACGGTCTTGGCTTGCATGTGCCAAGGTGCTCCTTTTCATTTGATGGTCTACATTGTCTGCAAAAGGAGATAAACGAGACAATGTATACACCCTTTCCTATAATTTAATGAGCATGAAAGGAAGCAGTTGCACTGGACCATCTTTTCATTCTTTTAGGAGTCAGAAAAGAGATTAAAAGAAACTCTAGTATGATCAACCGATTGCGATGGCATAGGTGGTGCCCCATGTCGGGACAGTGGACAGTGGTCCAAAGGCGATCCATGCAGTATGGATAGAGTAGGTGGATCTTAGACATACCAATACATGTATGGGATAGATTGTGGTAGAGGCACTCGAGTGAGTGTAGCAGAGGCATGCAAACTAAGGTGGCTCTCGGACAGAGGTCAAGAGAGCTGTGTGTGAGTTGTGGTGGATGAAATTGACTACATGTGGTGTGAGTGCAAGTCCAAAGGTAGTTATATGCAAAATTCATGAAAAAGAAATGATCTATCCTTTGAACGATAGTCCAAAGACCCGCATAAAGTGCGGTAGATGGAGTAGACAGCTATGTGTTGAAAATAAAAGTGATGCGTCTTACGGGCGGTGGCCTGAAAACCCACATGAGTGGTGGTAGGAAAGCGTGATGCAAGTATAGGTCCGAAGACACTTGCATCATGATGTTGTGGCTCTTAAATTGAGGTAACTTCCGGGAAGTGGTCCCAAAAATTATTTGTTAAACATGAGATGATAGTCTCATAAAAAGATAGAGGGTGGAATTCTAAAACCAGTGGCCCAAATGGTGTCTCAAACGGACTCCATATGGTCTTGTTGTGTCGAAAGGGAGAAAATAGGTCAAATGGGGCCTATATAAGGGTGAGGACCACTTTGTGAAGTGTCATTGTCACTGTTCACTATAGAGTTGGAGAGGTGGGCCCTAGATTTTCTTTTACTGATTTCTCTTGTTCCTACCGGTGGTTTTGAGTTCCGCAACTTGTAGGTAAGAGATATTGCCACATCTATCCTTTTTAGTGGTTTACATTTTGAATTTGGTCACCTAGAGGTCTTCCATGAGCCTGTTGGGGTTTCAATAAGACAATTTGCACCTTTTTGAGCGACCTGGTCGCTCTTTTTGGCCAAACATGTGTGACTTGGCCCCTAGGTGACATTTTTTGATGAGAGCAATAGCTAATAGCTGTGTTTTGCTTTTGTAGGATGGATGAGATTTAGTGGCATGAGAGAGACTGTAAAGACCTCCTAGAGGTGGCATTGTGGGACGGGAATGTGCGTGCTACACTACCCCATTGTGGTTTATTGAAGTTCATGTAGATACCCCTCATGAAGAGCTTGCGCTTGTTGCTGCAAATGTTGGTGAGCTTTTGGGATATTGGGGAGGATTCCTTCCTCTTCCAGGGCTAGTGTATTGAGATTACATTGGTGGATGTATACTTCTTGACTGGGATCCCCATGTTGGGAGTTGTTGGTGACTTAGCACCGGTGCTGTCTCGGGGGGAGATATTAGAGGAGTTATGTGATAGGCACTGTTATGCTATCGTGTATGTGCGCGGCTCACACATCTTGATGTGTGACATTGAGGACCTATTGACATCAGTAGTGGAGACATTATTGCTGTATATATTGGGTTCCACGGGGACCCACAAGATATCTGGAGGGCAGCTGCAGTTGGTAGAGCATGCTATGGGCCCATATGTATCTTCAGGCTGTTCAGTGTCAGCTAAACAATGTGAGGGAATCTAGCATAGGATTTTGTTTTGGGTCCTTCTTATGTGATTTCTTTTTTGAGAAAGTACCTACTCTGCATTTGCATCGGGCAGTGCAGGATGGTGGTTCGCGGGAGCCGCAGATGCGCAGGTGGTTCCAAATGATGGTACAAGAGGGTGGCAGTAGAGTGGGTCGCTTCTCCAATGAGGAGTTGCTTGAGTAGTGGTGGCAGCTCCCAGTGATTATTGAGGAGTACCCTTATGTGGGTATGGATTATCATGGGGATCCTGAGATTCCCCAAGCTCTTGGTTAGGCATGGGGACTGGTTCGTATGTATGTGTGATGTATTTGTGTTCATCTTTATACACGATGATTATATGTCTAAAATGATGGTGTCTTTGCTTGTGTATGCAGATGTTGGTCCCCATCCGTCACCCTGGTATCAGAGGCGAGTGGTTGCTATTGCAGAGGCGACGGTTCCTGTAGGGAACCCTCACAGGTGACGATGGGAGGTGGATGATTTTTTTTCGTATTTGGAGTGGCTTGCTGATGGGATCTCTGATGGTGGCTGGTAGAATTTGAACAATGATATGATTTCTACCATTCATAGTTTTCCTCCAGAGTGGACCTCTGTGATGAGGAGGATGGCCATGGCCTGTGATTATCTTCGTCGGGCGGTGAGAGGGGATCTTCCTGTAGAGGATGAGTCTTCTAAGGAAGATGATGATACTGATCCAGATGATGAGTCTGGGTCAGATTAGCAACTAGTGGGGCTGCCACTAGTGCGTTGGTACACTTAGGATTTTTGCATCGCTATGTATAGTTAGCTGAGAAAGCATATGTTGCTTCTCATTTTGTACTGAACATATTGTGGACATGCGACTTATATACCTATATATATTTTTGATGCATGTGGATGCACTTTTTATGGTTTTATATGTGAGTCTTTTTATGATGATGTGAAATGCAATGCCTAGATGATGTATTTTTACACTTGTGTGTGTGTGTTTTATATATGATTATGCATGATCTTGTGGTTGTATGTTTCCTATATGTGATTATGAATGTGCCAATTTAGAATGTCATTAGCCATTTGATTTTCTACACTATTGAGGTTTCTGGGGACATGTGTGAATGTAATGGACTCAAATGTTCTAACCATCTATGTAGTGCGCAAGAACTTTTAAAGAGGCAGGGATTACGTACCTGGTAGTATTTGTTCAACTAGGAGATAAGCAACTGGGAGTCTAGGAAGACATCAAGATGGAAAACGCCTAACTAGAGAGCGATGGCGAAGAGGCCATTGAAACCATCATATTCATCCTATTTGTTGGTCACACTGCCCACGCATATTCTGTCGATATGGATCAACTCAAATGATGGGGAGTAGATGACCCATGCAACCGAGGCGAGGTTTGGATACCGTCTGCTCACTCCATTAGCAAATCCAATGTACCAATCCAAGGCAGGATCCATTTGGAGAAATGAGGGGAAACAACACATAAGAATCACTTCTAAAAAATGTGTAAAACAAAAAGGGACAAGACTATATTACAAGTTGAACAACCATCACTTAAAGAGGTGACGTTAGAGGGAAAGCGGTTTGGACTTTCAGGGGATCAGTGGTCATTCCTTTGTATGACACGATGAACCCTAGGAGACGGCTCATTGGAACACAGAAAACACACTTGAAAGGGTTCAAGCAGATCTTGTACTTGTGACATTGCCGAAAGGCTAGCCGTAAGTCGTCTATGTGTTGTGCTTGCTTCTATGACTGCACAATGAGGTTGTCAAGATAGACCAACATGATGTGAGTGAGGTCATAGAAACAGTGTGTCATGGCACACCGGAAGGTGGCTCTAGTGTTCTTCAGACCAAAGGGAATTACTCGATAGGTGATGCGCCCCATGAGGTTGTGAATGTAGTCTTGCCAAAAAATCTTGTTTCTGGATCTGAATTTGGTTATATCCAGAAAATCCATCCATGAAGGAAAACACTTCATGTTCGGTGCATGTATCGATTATCTGATCGATGAAGGGTGTTGGGAAGTTGTCTTTGGGACACACCCCATTTAAATCGTGGAAATCTATGCAAACATGGATGGTACCCTATTTATGGGAACAAGATTAGGAACCCAAGTGGTGTACACAATGGGGTAAATGAAGCCGACTGTGCACAACTTCTCAATTTCAGATTTGACCGTGACAACTTTGGATGGATGGATGGGCCATTTCTTTTGGTGCATGGGGGCCAAATCGGGCCATGTGTTGATGTGGTGTTCCAAAATGGATGGATCCAACCTGGGAATTTCAGTGTAAGACTAGGAAAAGATGTCATAGAATTCTTGGAAGAGAGCTTTGTAGGAAGCGACTTCTTCCAGGGAGCAGGATGCCCCCAGCATGATTTCTTCAACAACCTCAGGATTGGTTGAGATGTTGATTTTTATGGTTGTCAAGATGTTGGCCATGTTCCCTTCTTTGAAGGCATCTGGTGCAGGAATGGGATTTTTGAACCAGTCGACTTTCCCATGAATGAAATATTTGGTTTCCACGGAAAACTGGTCAGACTGTGACACAAGTTCTTCGGGGAGGAAGAACGAGTGATGGTGCATGTCATCCCATGGGTATTCCAGGGCAGTTAAGGCTTCAAAATCATCATTGAGGAAGCAACAAAGAGACAACTCTGATGGACCGTCATTGATGGTGGAGACAAGAGGGTCGGTAGAATTGGACATCATGTAAATGGACATGGTGTCTGAAGAAGGAGGTGAGGGGTGAACTTCTTCGATTAGAGTAATCTCAGATTCAAGTGAATGTTGTTGAAGGTTGGTTAGAGCCATTTGGAACTCAAAAAAGTTGTGGAAGTGGTGAGAATGGTGTCCATACAAAAAACAGAGGGCGCAAGCATGGTTTGTTCTCAATGACTTTTTTCTCACTATTGGCCCCCTTGGAAGTTCAACCACAAGGAGGTTTTCCGTTGTATCCATGGAATCCAAATGCATGTGGATTATGGGAATCTTGGGGCAGTTTTGCGTTGGATGGCCCTATTCTTTGCAAATAGCACAAGGAAGGATCTGTCAAGGTTCAGTGGTAGCTTTCGTGTTTTTTCCCCTGGCCCTTTTTGGGTGGGTTGGTGTGGGTGTGCATGTGGTGGTTGGTTTTTGTGGGCTGGGTGGAGGAGAAGATTCGATCGAAATGGGTTGCACAGGGGTTAAGACTACCTAGGGAATTAGTGGTTGAGCTGGTGGATCCAGGTACCACACAGGAATTCCCAACATAAAGTTGGGTAAGTTTAAGGTAGCCATTACTGGCTTGCTCATGACACCAGGACGGGGAAAGAGGAAGGGAATTGTGTGGACTGGGGAGAAGCCCCGATAACAACCTGATGGTTGCATGTGGGGATGAGATTGTGGTGGCGACTGTGCATAATGTTGTAGCTGCTGATGATGCTGCAGCTGTTGATGATGCTGCAGCTACTAATGGTGTTACGGCTATGGATGGTGTTGTGGTTGGTGCTGCAGCTGCAGTTGATGTTTGGGTGTAGTAGTGCTGGATGAGAGAAGGAAAAAATATGCAGTCTCATTTGGTGTCAATGGTGGTGACACTAAGGGGAAAGAAGCCATCATGGTGGTATTGGAAAACAACCCAAGGCCCACATTCAACAATGGGGAGGTTGGTTTGTTGTCAACCATGGTGTTGATCGCAAGGATAACATTGGCGGGTGTGGCTAGCCCTTGCAGATCGATGGTGTTGATTGTAGGGATAACATTGGTTGGTGTCGTTAGCCCTTGTGGATCATGATAAGTTAGTTGATCAACCATCATGATTTTCCCTTCGTGGGGGAACATCATGAGACAGAAAATAGTTGATGCTATGGCTCTCATGGCGTACATGTAACTTCTTTCGAGGAGAAGGTTATAGTCCAACTGAGAATTGACAACCTCTATGTCAATCGGTACTATTTTCCTGGCTAATGTGATGGGGACATGAGGGAGGATTCCTTGGGCTTTAGTGGGATGGCCATCATAATCCCACTGAGTAGTGGAGGATGGTTGCAGAATTGGTGATCCAAGCTTCTGCGAGACTAGGGTAGACATAACGCACGTGGATTCACCCTCATCCACTATGCACCGATGCATGACCAAATTACAGATAGACATCGTGATTTGGAAGGCAGTGGTTGATGGAATCTGCAGTTCTCCATTCTCTATGTCGAATGTGATCAACTTGGAGTCAGAGGGGTCCATGACACCAAGGGCGGCTAGTAAGGCTTTCCACTATGTTAGGAAAGTTTTGAGTACCTCAAGAGTGGACATGGCGATAGGTGTTTGGGCCAAATCATCCATGATGTTGTAGCTGACAGTAGCTCTAGCTGTGGCATTGTTGGAAACCCGACGTATGGGGGGGCATGGGAAAGGGGGTAACTGAAGAGGTGTATTGGTTGTTTTAGACGTAGATGCTGTTGATGTGTTAATGGGTTTGGTGTTGGTTCCGTACTAATTTCGTCTGATTTTTAAATTGACCTCTTCAGTTTTCATAGCTAGCAGGTGGTGGACACCTATTTCTACCATCGGAGGTGCCCCCGAAGCATTGGGAATGGTTTGGGGAGGGGTGCAGTTGCCACCAATCCTTGGACTGGTAATGGGTTTTGGAGCACCATAGGAGGAGGTCCTGGTGGTGTCGGGTTGGGTTGGGCTTGGTCTGTTGTATTGGTGGCATGTTGAACCTCATTTCTAATGGCTTGTTTAGTGTGACTCATGAAGAGACACTCATATGTGTAGTGCCCGTAGACCTCGTATAGTGTGCACAATTGGTTTGTATGCAATGGAGAATTGTGCCTTGGTGCATTTGGTCATTGAGAATTTTGTGCTGGCCAGTTTGCTATGGCATTATTGGGAGGATTTGGTTGTTGACTGCCTCCCTGTGGTTGATTGTTGCCTTGGTTCCAGGGTTGGTTATTCCTAGCTTTCCCTTGTTGGTTATTGGGGGCTGACTAGTTGGGATGGTTTTGCTATGCAAAAAACTTTCCCAATGGAGCAGGTGGAGCAGGGGTGGGGGATTGAAAAACTTGTACCGATGGTGCATAGTATACTTGGGAGGGTACTGGTGCCACAAATGTGGGCATTTTTCCCGCATATTTTTGTGTTGGCCAAGGTAATGCCTGGGCCTGCTGCAGTGGTGCAGGTTGTGCATAAGAATTTGTGGCTCTGAACTGGGACATCATTCTTGCATAGTCCATAGTTTTGTTTTGGTAGGAAACACTAGGGGTGTTGCTTGGTTGTGGTGGTATTGCAGGTGGTGTCAGACGGTGCTGTAGTTTGTAGGAAACAAAACCTATGATGCCATCTGTGGCATGGGATGCCCCCGGTACATCCCGGTAGGAGGTGCCCGCACAGGGAGGGTCTGGAATGATAGTGTAAAGGTATCCAGATAGTGCATAGATCAGATCAAACTGCTGGGCTTTCAATATGGCCTCCTTTTCGGATTGGGTATGTTCGAATGTGACGTCCTTTTCTATAGGTGGTAGAATTTTTTTTAGGAACCAATCTAGGAAGATCCTGTCATCAAGTTGAATCTTGCACAAACTACGACATCACTGCCACTCATGGATGTGGTCTGTTATGTGGGTCACAGTATTCTAGTAGCAAGATAGCAAGATATCCACCCCTTCATCATATCTAATGGGAAGTTGGAAATATTGCAGGAACATGAAAGCCAAGGAGTTAAAATCCGAGTACTTGGCTTGTGGTAGCTCAATGTACCACTTGGCTGCAACACCTATGAGGGTGCGTTGGAACAGTCTTAGCCTGAACAAATCATCTATAATGCTATTTGATGAGCACCATAGGCAAAATGTCATGATGTTGTTTTTGGGGCACTGCCCTACCTTCCCTTCAAACTTGGGAATGTCTGAGGGAAGTTTGTTTGGCATGGGAGGCCAAAACATTTGATGGCAGATAGGGTCATTTGTTAATTGAGCTAAGTCAGGAAGGTTGAGATGTTCCATGAAAGGAAGGTTTGACCCAAGGTTGATATGATATGGGGCAACAATGGTGGTGGGGTTTGCAGGGACATGATGCACTTGCATAACTGGGGGTACTTGTGGCATCGTTGTGGATGGGCCACTGCCCCCAAGTGTGGTAAAAGGAACTATGTGAGTGGAAGGTCCACTACCCCCATGTGTGATAGGAGGGGAAGTGTAGGTGGAAGGGCCACTACCCCCAAGCATGCCAAGTGAGATAGTGTGGGTGGAAGGGACACTGCCCCCTTGTGTTACCGTGGGACAACTTGATTGGTCAATATGGGTGGTGGTAGCTGGCTTATGAAAGTTTGCATGGCCATGCTGGGGCCACCAACAAAGGTTTTGGTGGTGGTGTGGGGTGTGGACATGGGTCCACTACCAATCACTCAGCCAGAAAATGGATCTAGGTTTGCACCAGCCATGGGACTAGATGGTGCAGTATGCAGGTCTGGCTTAGATTGGTATGATTTTGAGTCTGAATCAGTGGCTATGTGGCCCTCTGATGGTGTAGAGGGTTGTCAAGAATGGTGTCGATGGTGTTGGTTCAAGGACCTGAGTTGTGGTGGATCGCCTCTCAGGGGTGGGGAAGAATGTGGGGGATCAATTGTGTCTGATTTGTATGTCAAGTGGTGAAATACGGTGATGATTTTTGGACCCCGGTTTTAATGGCTTCCTATTGGCTTTAGGTGGTCACTCGAACACCAAGACTGCTAGAAGACAATGCTTGTATTTTTCCTCATGGGAGTGCTAGTCAATCGGTGGGGGTCGTTGCCCATTTCGCTTGGCAATTCCTCTCATCGGCCAGCTACTTTGGGGTTCCCATGGTACTCCTCACAATGAGTTTCTGGGATGAGTCCAATTACTTCCCACGGTTAAGGAAATCAGGGACTTATGTGCTCAAAGACTACAGATGTTTGACTTAGTGTAAATTATAGATTTTAATGGCTTGCTCGGCGTCATGAACTGAGTTTGGTTGTTTTTTATGGTATGTTTTGTGTGCATGTCCTTTTTTATTTCTGTTGTATTTAGTGGCTACTTGAATGGTTTATGAATATTCCACAGAGTTCAGAACATTGTTGATGAAAGAAATGAATGATAAACATAAATTTAAACATGTACCATATCTGAATCTGAACTATGATAGCCTGACTAGGTGACTACCTTACACCTGTATTTCTCTTCAACGAGGAAAGGGTGTTGAGATCTCAACACAATGGGAATAAGCCCATCCATAGATCCTTAAGTCACCCTCCAGATGCAAGGTCGGTCAATAGGGAGGACGTTGAGCACCGTGAGGCCCCTTGGGCCTACTACCCCCTCTACCTTCCAAGTCACCCATTTTTAGTGGTTTTGAAAAATGATAGGTGAAGTTCCTATTACTATACGAGCTTCACCCTTCATCTTATCTTAGAATACCCCGAAGGGTGATGACTGGGTAGAGGAGGAAGGGCTAGAAAAGATGTTAATTTCAACTTAAAAAATTGAAACCTACAGTAATTTCTTGATTGAAGCTTTAAACAGGTTCACTAATTAATTAGCCATTCGATTTAACATTGGTTTACACATGCTGTAATAAAATGAATAGGTACTGAAAGGAAATAGACACATGTTTTATGGAAAGAGGTATATGAGCCGCACTAATAGTTCCTAATCTTTAAAAAATTGAATATGAGAGATAGATCGCTCTTTTCGGGGCAAATGTGGTGAGGGGGTCGCTTAATTTTCCCTAAAATAGACGAGGGGGTCACTTAGAAACTGCAGACAGAAGTGAGTTGGATTCTAGGATGGGTTCGCACCTTTTCGGTCAAAATGAGCGACCTGGTCGCACCTTTTGGGCCTGAATGAGTGACCTGGTCACACTTTTCAACCCGATAAGAGCAACCTACTCCGAAAGGTGGAGAATTCCTGAACTTGAGCCAAATCCAGCCGAAAGTAACCTGTACTATGGCCAAATGGGCTCGGTTTGGCCTTGAAGAGGATCGATAGTAACTAAAAATGTAGAAAAATAGAGATCTAAACTAGATTTAGTAGAAAACTAAACTAGGTTAACAGAATAGAAATAAAACAAAAATTTTGAAAAATAAACCCAGGGATCTTGTGGGATCGACCTGGTATGGTCGCCAAATTTGTAGTAGTGCTTTCACCCTAGCTATAGAGTAGGAACAACTCCCTTCTATCTATAGGATGAAAGGGTAGGGTACCTGTGAGAATGCAAATAAAAACAAAAAGGAAATGAAATAGAAACCTGCAAACAAGGTTAGGCTCCATAACCTGCAGCAAACTATTAGAACATAAACCAAAATACCTGCAAAAACATGTCAAGCAATGAACCTGCAAACAAATACTATTATAAAAACTACAATCTACCAAAGTAAAGACATAAAACAAACCAAGTATACCTTCTGGTTGGAATGGGCCACCATGCCCTAGCTTGGGAGAGCACCTCTCTTAGGAGTGGGGAGCTATGGCTCAATGGAGGAATGGATGAGAGGGAGGGTGAATGGCTTGAGAGGAAAATGATCTCAAGGCACTCACATGGGAAACATAACAATAGGGAGTGAAGGAGTGATTTGAGAGTGACCCCCACCCCTCTATTTATACTTTTTCTTGGGATTTTTAGGGTTTTAAACCCCTGGTTGGGGTTTTAGCCCCTTTTTTGGGATTTTAGCTGGTTTCGCCAAATATTTAGCTCCTTTGGGGATTTTAAGCTCCTTTGAGGGGTTTTAACCCCTTTTTGGAGGTTTTAGCCCCTATGGGAGCTAGTTTGGCTCCTTTTAGGTGTTTTTAAGCCATTTTTCATATTTTTAAGCCCTTTTGAGGGTGTGGGGATCAAATGGGGTCAAATGAGGTTCATGCATGGATGTCCTTAGGTGGTTTAGGTCATGTAGAGCCCATTGTGGGATTTTTTGGGTTAAAAAACATTATTCTCACCACTTCCAAGACTTGGCTGGGTTTCGAGCTGCCCTAGGCAATCTTCAGAAAAATTCTCTTGAATCCAAAATCATGGTCATTGATAAGATCCACCCTCCGATTTCATCCTTGACCACTACTGCCATTTACATGATCTATAACTCTAGTATTCCTTCCATCTCCTCACCCATGGAAGATCCACCTAATCTATCCTGACACCACTTTCACGATGACGGAGATATTTTTAAAATCATCACTGATTTTACACCTTTTCACTTAGCCCATGGCGTGGACTGAAGTCTTCCCCTGCATACTTTGCGTCAACTGTAGAGTCTCCAAGGCAAGGTTAATTTCATTTTCCAAAGGTCCTATGCCTGAGTCACTCACCATCAAGCACTTGGGGCATAGTTTTTTTTTTTTACATCACTTTTTACCATGAGTCAGTGACCCCCTCTAGTTTTTGTTCCATGTCTAGTCACAGTGAGTCCATTGTAGAACTCCATTACATCATTTTCACATGAGCAAGTGGATATAACACATCCACCCTGCCCTGCGCCACTGGAATCCCACTGGAGGGTGCGGTCCCACTTCTACACATGCACATAGTATGTTGCACGTATGATATAGCTACCACTATGCTAAGCATACCTTTCAGGTCCCTAGACCTTACTCGAGGTCAAGGCCTCTTCATTTCTCCCCGATTGCACAACGCTCCTGGGTCAAGAAAAGACCTTTAGAATTCCTCCCTCCCTACTAATTCCTTGGGCCATTACCCAGAGTCATGTCGATTTATGTTTCACCATGTGAATCACACGTCATACATTGAGCTAACTCTGTACCCATAGGCCTTTGTTTGGTCTAGTTTTTCCCCATGCACCACCGTACCAGGGGAAACATCACTAACTACTAGTCAAAGTCATCTGGAGACCATTTGAGATGACATTCGCATCATTGGGTTTAGTTTTCCATCCTTTGTCTTTCGATGAGACCCTTGTCTCGTGCTCTCACTATGATTTTCGGGCCACTTCCTGGAAGTCACCCCTATTTGCGCACCATTGCGTGAGTCTCCCTTGATATGTATTAGAATGTTCACAAGCCATCCACTCCATCCATACTACATAGCTGGACACCTTTGATCACTATCCATTTTCTCACACGGGGGCACCATTAGTGCCCCCTTGATTGGTTGACCATAATGGAGTTTCTGTTAAGCTCTTTTCTGACTCCTAAAAGAATGAAAATATTGTCGAGCGCCCTTGTTTCCTTTCCCACTCGTTAAAGTATAGGAAAGAGAATCTACATCGTCTTGTTTATCTCCTTTTACAAACTATCTATAGTACCATATGAAAAGGATCACCTTGGCAGACTCAAGCCAAGAACATTTCCCTCTGCATCCTTTTATGCTTCCTCGGGCATTGGGACCGAACTCTACGAAAAATATCACCGTGGGTTGTATTTAAGCTCTTTTCTAGCCTTCTCACCAAGAAAAGATTGCCGATCAAAACTTGGTTTCATTCATGCTCGTAAAAGAATTTGAATGACCGTCTAGTCAGTACACGTTTAACCTTTTCCAGCCTGATTGTACTACCAATGGTAAAGAAGTCTCCCACCCCCTCAAAGGATGGGCGAGCTCTCTTATGCACACTTTTAACCTTTTTCGGGCACAAGAGACTATCAATGAAAAAGATACCCCATTGGAGTCTTCTTCATGCTTTGAGACTCTCTAAAATTGAAAGCACCATCGAGCATTTAATTTCTTGGTCTCGCTAAAAATCCATGAGATCGTACCATAACAGTGCCCTTAGACACCACCCCACATGTTACAGTTCAACATCTTTCCCCCTTTGGGTTGCCTTTGTTCATAGTATTTTGCGATGATTCTACCATGGATCCCATCAATACCAAAAGTGTCTACCTCCTCCAAGTATTTCCCATCTGTAGTAACATTCCCAGTATTACAGCCATGATCCCTTTCCCATGAGTCAGTTGTATTTGCTTCCTAGTCCACCCTGTTTTCATACTCTGAACAAAGGGATTTTGAGTCCACCACAATCTCCCTACCCCTATTTCCCCCCCCCCCCCATTCAGTGTGTCAGTCCTCAAATTGTATCACATCTTTGGTTACTCCCTCACACTTCTTATCAAGGAAACACCATTGCCTTGGTCAGTTGCAGGTCTCCCTCTGTTGACGACAACACATCTATTCTAGAGGATAGACCTAGAGGTCCCTATATCCTGGTTTCATTAACCTCATTGATGAGTTCCTTGGACCAATTGAGAGGAGTCCTTAGTGCCTCTTGGGGTGGTTGTGTCTCACGTGCTAGAATTCAACTACATAATTGCATGGTTGAGATTCATACAGGGTATTGATCCATGCAGAATTTGGTCTAAGACCCCAGTTGTCACATGACTCTAGCACATTGGTGAGTCTATTAGGGGACCCAGACAGGTTCATGTCCCTTATGATTTCTGAGTTGCATTGGAGACAGTGTTCAGAATCCCCAATAGTGTTTCTATATAGATTTATGATTGATGCAACATATTGTACCACAGAGAATCCGACTCTCCGTCAGTAAGTCCCCACAGTTATGTACCATTCCAGATTCAGCAGGTCATCAGTTGTGAAGATATAGCATTCCATGAGAATGCCAGGGGTCTGATGTATCAGTTCTTTAGATCATTTTTGTACTCGACCTCTTATCGAGGCCACCATTATGTAACACCAGTTGTATATGATTGACTCTTATATTTTGGAGCCTTGATTGCATTATTATATTTTGACATTTTTACGAACATGGGGATGCCCAACTCACCCATATACATGTCACACATTATTTGGATCTCACCCATTGATGGGAACCAATATTAATACAAAAACCAAAATCGACCATGTCCTAACCTAGGAAGCACCACTTCTCCCTTAAAAATCCTATGATGTCCATCGACCATACGATGAGCTCTTTCCCTCACACATCGGGGGCAATCTGTTAACCCAAAAAATCACCTGATTAGCTCTATATGGCCTACACCATGCAAAGAAATCTATTTTATTTCTCCCATTGACCCCCACACCCTTACAAAGGCTCAAAAAACACAAAAAGGGCTTAAAATCCCCATAAAAGAGCCAAAATAGCTCTCAAAGGGGCTAAAGCCTCCAAAAAAGGGATAAATCCCATAAAAGGGGCTTAAGAACCCCAAAGGAGCTAAGGAATGGCCGAAACGGCCTTAAAACCCTAAAAAGGGCTTAAATCCCTAACAAAGGGCTTAAAACCCTAAAACTTGAGAAGAAACTATAAATACAAGGGTGGGGGTCACTCTCAAAACACTCCTTCTTTTCCTACCGTTACTCTGCCCGTATGAGTGCCTTGAGACCCACATCTCTCAAGTCATTCATCCCTGGCCTCCACTTACTCCATTAGCCAAAGCCCTAATCCATAGAGAGGTAGCTTCCTAAGCAAGGGCATGTTGGCCCATTTCTCCATAGATAGAAGGTATAATGGTTTTTTCTTGTTGTTTAGTTTGTAGCTTAGTTTCTCATAGCTAATTTATTGCTAACTTTTTTATTGTAGGGTTTTACTTGTTCATTTCTTTAACGATGTGTTGCAAGTTTTACTTTCACCCATTGAAGTTGTATCCTTCCATCCTATAAACAGAAGGTAGGTGTTTTAGCACATAGCTAGGGCCTTTTCTTGGCTACATGGAGGGTGATAAGTAGAAGGGAAAGGGGGATTAGGAGAAACAAATAGAGAGAAGGGTTAAGGGTAGGTGAAGAGAGGGAGGGAGAAAGAGAGAGGAAGAGAATCTGGTTATGGATAGGGAGAGTAGGAGTGGGATTAGGGAGAGAGGGGAGGGTGTTAGGGGTAGTCATAATGTCTTAGAGATAGAAGGGGTGTGTTATAGGGTCGAGAGAGAGAGATAGGTGGGTTTAGGGGTAGGTGAAGTAGATGAGGGAGAGAGAGAGAGATCCATGGAGTGAGTGGAAGGATGGTGTT
>LPNX011050544.1:4309-60944 GCA_001517045.1 Pseudotsuga menziesii | reverse complement strand
GATATAGAATAGCATCTAAATTGTTTTTTATGAGGGAAAAAGAAATAAAAAGTTTAGTCTTCCTACATAATGCATGTCAATATGGTTTTTTCCAATGGCATCGCCTATAAACATTTGTGTCAATTGTATGTGATCAATTTATGTGTTTAGTCTTGGGGAAGGCAATGGCATATCATCATCTTTGGTTGGTTGGTGTTTTGCCTATGAGATGGTTGTTTATTTTTTTATGGTTTTTATTGCATTTACAAATAAAAAATGGTAATTTAAGTATCTAATTGAAAAAAAAAGCTATGGGTGAATGAATTACCTGTTAATATGATGATTCACTGGAGGATTTGTCTTCAAATGGAGGAATGGGAACTCTTCCACGCTGCGGCGGCACTCTTCCACGCTCCTTTTCACGATCCTATTTCATGAAATGACTCTCGGGTGGGGGACTGTGTGTTTTTATTTTATTTTTTAAATTTACAAAACGCGCACGCGTTATATAACTACATAACGCGTACGCGTTATGTAGTTCTATAACGCGTGCACGTTTTGTAGTTCTATAATGCGTGCGCGTTATTGTTACCTAGCCTACATGTCTACTGACATGTCAGGCTCAGATTTACCCTTCCAAGTGCTATGGAAGAGGAGCGCGTTCTTTTTCTAAGCGTGTTCCTAAAAAGTGCGTTTGCATCTAAGAGGTCCCGCAACTTCTTGCACACACCCTTCTCCTCTTTCTTTGACTGGACTTATGTTATCGTTTGAAGCGTATGTTGTTCTCCCCCCTTGGCTGCTATTGTGATGTGGGCTTCGTTCCAGGCATATAGTAGAAAGGACTCTCTCTATCACCTTGCTTGATTGTAACCCTATGATAGGGATGGCTCATCAGATGCCCTTTGATTCTATATTGAATAACAAGGATAGGATTTTTTCTTCCTGAAAAAAAAGTTGAAAGAATAGTTATACTCGCTATGAAATAAGCGGTAATTATTTTAAGTGTTTAAACATTAGAATGGAAACGCTTATAAACTTGTATGTATGCACTCCTCTTGATTTAAGTGATATTTAATGGTTCCATGAAGTTGGTTAGGGTTTTTGGATAGTAGTAACCATCATTCCATCAAGGTGGTTAGGGTTTTTGGGTTTTTAGATGGAGGTAACCGTGAAGGCTATCTTCTCTTTGGGGGATTTTTGGGAGGAGGACGGAATGGGAAAGGAGATATGAACCCTTATTTTGAGATGGTGTAGTTGAAGATGGGGAATGACTTTGGAAAAAACTGTTCCAGTGGCAACATGCCAGTTTTTTTTAGGAAGACACCTAATAACTAAATTTAGGTGTGATTTTATTAAATTTAAGGGGTCCTACACCTTCGGAACACTCTTTAATGGAACTATAGCTTTAGCTGGTCGTGACCTTGGTGGGATGATAATGCCCGACTTATCAATTTGTCTTGTAAATTGCTTGGGGATCACGTGGCTCATGCTAGATTAATTGTATTCTGGGCCAAAGAAATGAACCTCTTCGAAATCATTTCGTACCGAAAAAGCCTATGTATGAACAAGGATTGATTTTACTTCCCCATCTAGCTACTCTAGAATGGGGAGTCGGTCGTGGTGGGGAAATGGTGGACACTCTTCCATATTTTGTATCTGGGGTACTTTACTTAATTTCTTCCGCGGTTTTAGGTTTTGTTGGTATTTATCATGCACTCGTAGGGCCCGAAACTTTTGAAGAATCTTTTCCATCTTTGTCTATGTATGGAATGATAGAAACAAAATGACCACAATTTTGGGTATTCACCTAATCTTGCTAGGTGTTGGTTAGGTGTTGTGACATACCCCAATTTTGGAAAAACAATGTTATATTATTTTATTTTATTAAGGACAATATGTTAAATTTTATGCTAAGTTGTAATTGACGACTCAGCAGAGTCAAGGATATTTAATCTAATTCTAAATATTTTAATTATAAATATATTAAAGGAAGAGACAACGGCTTAGGAGAGCTGTTAAAAGAGTGTTACTAGTCAAATTGGTGGAGGAGACTAGGTGGAGAGCAAACAGACATGTGGCGGCATCCTCAAACCACTTCCAACTATTGCAGGTGGAAACCTCCCTACATTTGGGGTCATGATTCCCCAAGAAAGTGGAATTAGAGCAGGTAGCTAAATTAATGACAACTGACCCAAAAGACCTAGGCAATCTTTATAAAAAAATGCCCATTGAAGAGAGTTGAGGCTTCTCATTCTAGAGAAGTGATCACTCAGGTGAATGTACTTTAAAGAAATTCAGTGGAAGGGAATTGTGGAAAGAGTTTGAGGGGATAACTACTGAGTGATCTAGTGTAAATTTTCAGCGGAAGGGTCTTACTGCTGAGTGCATAGTGTTTTACTAAGTCATTGGACTAGTCTATTGTTTTCATGCTCCACCAGCTCTCAGCCTAAGAAGACCAGGAACAGGCTCGAGGGTCCTGCGGAAGCGTTGTTTGAGCGCTCTCTAGGAGTTTGGTAGGGAGGAATGACCTCCTAATGTTGTTGTTGTCTATCCTAAGCAGTTTCTACATTATTTTGTTTCACAGTATTAGATAGTTAAATTTGAATCTGACAGTTAAATGAATGTTAAATATTCAGTTGTAAAATGTTAGAGTTAGTAATTTTTTAGATTATTGAAGAGATGAATTTGAAATATTAATGTGTTAAGATGGAAAATAATTCTAGTCTATTTTTTTCCACACCTAGAAGGACCAGGCTGTACTCCAGCATAGATAGAGTATTTATAGTAGATGGAAGAAAAGGTTAACATACTGAATAGAATAGATGTGGTTTTGCATTTAGTAGTAGCAGAGTAATTTATTTCAGTATGTAGGTTATTATTAAAAGAAAAATAATCTGGTTATTTATTTGTATTGTTTATGTAAATATACTGGAAAAGAAATAGCAGTAATCTAGTACAGGTAGAAGGATTAATATGTTAAGAAAATACTCTAGTAGATAAGATGTTGTGCTCACAGACAGTAGAATATTCTTTTTTATTCAAGTTAAAATATGTTGGAGGTTAAAGTGTGTTATGTTAATATATATATATATATATTCCTTTTTTTTTCACCTAGTAACTAATTTCAATGCAGTAGAAGAATCACAATCAAGCTACGTTGTTTATATTCAGTTCAGTAGAGAAAAAAACTACTAATCATATATTTTATTTACTAATAATATCAACTAAACTAAGACTACCAATTACTATAAACCAAGAAGGGTTATATAAAAAGTATTTAAATTATAAAGAACAAATTAGTTACAGAATCTATGCTTATCTTTTCAAATAACTTTGAGTAAAATTCTTTCTATCATTTTAGTAAATGAAAACAATAAGAATATGATAATAACTAATATAAAAATAAATATATATCTATGGAAATAACTTTTTTATAATTATCAACAGGTTTATACCTGCAAAAGTAAACTACAGGGTCGAAACCCTAAACTAAATTTATTGTTTCAAATTAAAAAAAGCTATAATCCATTTATTTGGATCATTATATCAATAAACAATTAAAATAATATAGATAGGTTACAGTCCTTACTACAAATATATGTACAGACACAATTTAAAGATATTACAATACACACCTGTAATAATATTAACTTAAAACAAATTTAACAAGTAACATAACCTATTTTAAAAAGAATTAATTAAACAAGGGCTTCATTCAAGAAAACCCTAGCTCGTATTTCCTGAGCAAACAAGTAAAATAAATTACACTATGACTGATTTACAGTCCTAGGATATTAACAATAATCTATTACAAAATATATTAAATTGTAAAATTATTATTCATAGTCGAATAGGGTAAAACCCTAACTTACATAGAGTCACATATACAGTATATAGAAAAATGAGTTTGAGCTCAAAGAAAATCCTTTTAAAAACCAGTGTATTGCATTGACAGGCCATAAGGCTAGAAATTAAAACTATTTACAACACCAAGCTCATGACCGGGACTACCCATTGACTTAGCGAGGGTTTGAAGACATAATAAAACCACCACCAACCTTTAAAAAGAAACTACTTAGCTAATGGAAAAGCTGGACAAGCTTCCAAGATCAGGGTTTCACCATCGACAAACCTGTTACAAGCAGGGTAAGAACCCGTTCCTTGAACCTAGGGCTTACTAGTTTGGAGCCTCAAGCCCTCAAAGATAGCCAACAACATCTTCTTCACTATTCGTAAGAGTGGTCACAAGTTCCTGCTAGACCGTGACACACTGTTTTAGTTACAAAACTCTTTCGCTAATGTAAAACCCTACTGTAAAAATAAATCTACTGTGAGTCTTCTAAACTAGAAAGAAAACCAATTAATGACCTTAATGAATGAATATTCTAGCGATGGGACTGTCACCAACTGCAAAGTGTGCATACAAATCTCCAAACCCTTCGACAATGGTGAAGCAGAACTAACAACATTTGAACCTTAGCTTTTCACCGCATTGACAGGCCATGGGGGAGGCAAGACGAAGCTAAGGATAGTCTACGAGTCAAGTACAATAACCTGTGAACTATCGCTTGGTAGAACCCACAGCTATGAATGCTAGTGGTAACACTGAACTCAGGAGACTACATCACATTTAACCCAAGCGTTGAAGCAAGCTGGTACATGAAAAATACTCACGACCGCCATGAAAAACTTGGAGAGAAGCCCGAAGGCTAGTGTGAACTGCATAGGGAGAATGAAAAAGCATTTAGGGTTGAAGAGTTTTATGCCGTCAACACTTGGACAGGAGGTGACCACTTGCCCTCAATTATTTCAAACAATGCATGGGTCGACTCCAAAGTCCACCTGCATTTTTCATTCTTCCAATTATTAAAACAATGATTTTTAACAAAATGATGCATGAACTATAATGTATGCAAATATATATCCCATCCCTAATCATATATCAATTATATTGTAATGTTTGATAGCTCAATATTGGCATTTGATTAAACCATAATTCATCAATGTTGACCCTAGTAAAATGTGGTAAGCATTTGATGTATGGAAAAGTCCAAAGTTGATTTCTTTAGAACCTTCGAACTAACTATAGATTTATACGCTTGTAAACATTGTTGATTATACATGTTTATAACCCTTTTAAAACCAACAACTTGAATGGTGATAAATTATAGAGTTGGATAGCATAGTAAAAGAGCATAATTATGACTTTTACAAAGTTCAACTTTGGTTTAAAACCTTCTTAGATGCTAGTTTCTTCTCAACTTGTCAATGCTAGAAGTTTACCATATTTTTCTGTGTTGGACTAAGATAGTTTGTGGTTGATCAAGATAACTTGTACTTAGCATAGGATATAATGTTGATCATTATCAAAAATATCTACCATAATAGTTGTTATAGACAGTAACTTAATGTAAGAAAGGCATTATGGTAATAATAAGAATTACAATGGAATAACCTTACTCAAGTCCATAATCATTGGAACAATATTGACTGACTTAGATTTAGTAAGTAAAGGCAAACAATATTCCATGTGAAACGGTGTAGTTGATTTTACACTAATCAAGGTTATATTATCAAGGAGTTTTACAGGCAGTAAGTTTCCCTACAGAATGCAAACAACGAGCAGTTGGTACTTTAGTAAATATTATGATAATGTATGTGGTTACAATAGTACATGCAGTACAATGTTAATGAAGAAGTTGATAACCTGTTAGTGAACAACTGGTTTGTACATATAATTAATAGGTTGATACTTACCATCACTAATAAGTTAGAAATAAAATTGAAAACATTTATTCTATTGAAAATCTTTACTATCAGTATTGATAGAATCTCTTTCATGAATTAAACATCAATAGTACAATAAATATAACATTTGCAAGATAAGCATGTTAAAATAGAAATTAATATGCGACAAAGAATATGAGCTTAGAGTTCACAGTAAGTATCGTTGGTGTCTCTAAGTTTGATAAAGAAAGGAACTCATTTATTTGAACTTTGCTTACAATATTTTTTTTAGAAAACAACTACTTTACCTCATTGAAGTTGCTTGGAATTTATCAGCTTATTTTACTAAGCATATTAATTGTAGATAGAAACACTTCATGATACTTTATGAATTTAAAACGTCTACTTGCTTGATCATACCTGTAAACCTGTAAGAACCAATAATATTTCTGCATTTGCATAAATTATAAGTAAGCCTAGGATTCAAAGTTAGATTCCCCCTCCCTGCCGTAAATAAGACTCACATACCTGTAAACCTGTAAGAACCAATAATATTTCTGCATTTGCATAAATTATAAGTAAGCCTAGGATTCAAAGTTAGATTCCACCTACCTGCCGTAAATAAGACTCATCAGTAAACCGTAGGTTCAACATTTTATGTTATCTCAAAATTTTAAATTTTTGTGAAAATTTGGGGTTTTGACATGTGGTATCAGAGCACAAGGTTCAAACACTAGGCCTTGATGAATCCCAACTAGCTTTTATGAAACAATGAATTTGAATTATTATGCTAATGTATTTTCTTTTAAATGTTATTCAACGGAGAAATTGTTTCTGAAGTTTAACAAACAAGTATGGAAAGGCTGGAGGAATATGCAGAAAAGGAATCTCCATTTACTAAACTAGAAAACTTACAAAGAGATCCTATACCAGAAGATTTGACCACTAATTCCTCAGAACTGTTACAAACAATAAAAGATTTAAAATCAGAAATGGAATCAGTTAAACAAGAGAATGAAAGGATTTTGAGAGCCTAGGAGGAGCTGAATCAAATCCTAACAGAAAGATTTCAAACTGAGGGTAGGGGTAAAAGAGTTGAATCAGAAGACATAAGTCATCAACATAAATTTAAAAAGTGGAAACAAACTAAAAATGAAAGCAGTTCATCTTCAGATGTGTTTGGTGATCAACGTAAATTTCTTTCCACTAGTGACAGTAGTGATGATAACCATTATACTAAAAAGAGGAAATCCAAACCTTATGAGGAAATTTTTGGGGAATTCAAAAAGATAAAACCACCAACATTCAATGGAGAGACTGAGAAGGAGGAGGAAGTAAAATCCTGGTTATCTAGGATGAGGAAGTACTTCCAGATATATAACTATTCTAACCAATTAAAGGCTAGAACGGCTATCTATAATCTCTTAGGAAAGGATGACATTTGGTGGCAGGACTTGAAAAGAGTGAAGCAAATAGAAGAGAAGAATGTAAATTGGAGTACCTTCAAGAGGTACTTTAAAAACAAATTTTTGTCTGAGTAATACTATGAAGAGAGAGCAAAAGAATTTTATGAGCTTAAATTAGGATCCATGACTATGAAAGATCTAAAAATCAAAATTTTAAGTCTGCTCAGGTATGTGCCATACCTTGTAGATGAAAAACCAAAGGTACAACGATTCCTTAGTTGTCTACCTTATCATATTAAGGACAGGATTAAGTATGACAATCTAAATACTTTGGAAGAAGCTATGAGGAAAGCCAACTTCTGTTATGAATAGAATTGGAAGAAGGAAAACATGGCCAACTGGAAGGCCAAGAATAATAATAACCAGTATGAGAAAAAGAAGAAAGAATTTTTGCTCAACAGGAATACTAAAAACAATAAGGACAGAAATTTTCCTAACAAGAATTTCCAAGGGAATAAGAATAATTCACCAAGCAATCAAAATAATTCCAAGGGTAAAGAATTTGCTAATAACCATGGTAATTACGCCAAGAACTTTGAATGCAAAGAACCTATAAAATGCTGGGAGTGTAATGGCCCACATTATGCGTTAGTCTGTCCTAATCAGAAAAAGACTATTAGTAATATTCATACTATACAGGAGGAGATGATTGTTGGAGAATTAGCGAGGAATATGACCAGAATCAATGCATCCTTGGAGAATCGACAAGTAGAATATCAAATTTCCATGGTGGAAATAGAAGGTATGATAAACCAAATGCCTATAACTATTTTAATTGATATAGGAGCTAGTCTCAGTTATATTTCACCTAAAATGGTATAAAAATGTAAGTTACGTGTTGAAAATTTTGAAAATTCTTGGTTAGTTCAGTTAGCCACTGGTGCTAAAATGAAGGTAACTTGTTTTGTAAAAGAATGTGCAGTAGCTATGGATCAATTTGAAACCATTGTAAAGCTTAATGTATTACCTCTTGGTTCTTATGACTTACTCATCGATATGGATTGGTTAGAACAACATAGGGTAATTTTAAATTGTTATGATAAAAACTTTTCATGTATAAACAGTGATGGAAAACCAGTAAGTGTAAAAGCAATCCCTAGAAAAACCACCATAAGGCAGATTTATACTCTACAACTTAAGAGAGCTATTAGGAAGGGTTGTAAAGCTTATGTAGTAACAATAACTGATAAAGAAAATTTAAATAAGACAGATAAATTAAAATTGGAAGACATACAAGTTTTAAGAGAGTATGCTGATCTATTTCCAGAAGAAATTACGGGACTACCTGTGAAAGGGAACTGGATTTTACCATTGAGCTGGTACCTGGTGCAACACCTATCTCAAAGGCCCCTTATCGAATGAACATACTTGAACTTAATGAATTAAAGTCACAATTAAAAGAACTTATTGATAAAAAGTATATTCGACCTAGTGTGTCTCCCTAGGGGGCATTTTTCATCTTCGTTAAGAAAAATGACGAAACCATGTGACTTTGCATAGATTACTGTCAGTTGAATAAGATGACCATTAAAAATCGATACCTGTTTCCCCGCATAGATGATCTATTTGATCAACTACGTGGAGCGAAGGTGTTTTTGAAAATAGATTTAATGTTTGGATATCATCAAGTTAGGATTAAATATTAAGACTTCTTTAAAACAAATTTTAGAACTAGATATGGCCATTGCGAGTTTGCCATCATGCCATTCAGGATTACTAATTCCCCAACTATTTTTATGTGTTTAATGAACAATGTTATGCATAAGTATATAGATAATTTTGTAGTCATGTTCATTGACGATATATTAATCTATTGAAAAACTGAAGAAGAACATAAAGAACATTTACAAATTGTTTTGCAATATTTACGAGATCATCAACTCTTTGCAAAGTTTAGTAAATGCGATTTCTTCAAAGATAAGATTCAATACTTAGGTCATGCGGTGACTAAGGAAGGGATTTTGCTATATCCCAAAAAGATAAAGGCAATTGAATATTGGTCGGATCCTAAGGATGTAACTGATGTTCGATCCTTCATGAGAATTATCGGTTATTACCGGAGGTTCATTGAGGATTTTTCGAGAATCGCAAATCCAATAATTTCTTTGCAAAAGAAAGGAAAGAAATTTGATTGGAACCAGAAATGCAAGGAAGGATTTAAAAAGTTAAAAACTTTATTAACCAATGCACCTATTTTAAGAATAGACGATCCAAATAAATAATTTGTAGTGTGCACTGATGGTTTAGGTAGTGTCCTGACTCAAGAAGGGCATGTTATTGCGTATGAGTCTCAAAAATTAAAAATTCATGAATAGAATTATGCAACTTATGATATGGAATTAGTTGTTGTTATACATGCTCTAAAGATGTGCCGTCATCACCTAATTGGCAGAAAATTTATTTTAGTGACTGATAATAAAGGATTAAAGTATTTGTTAGATCAGCCTAATCTAAATGCCAGACAAGCTAGGTGTCTAGCTTTTCTAAGTGAGTATGATTTCAAAATTCAGCACATTAAAGGTAAAGAAAATAAAGTTGTTGATGCATTAAGTAGGAATGCAAGGCTGAATTTCACAATAGTTATCAGCACTTATACAATAGATCTAGATGAACAACTTAGAGCAGGGATAGAACAAGATGAAATTTACCAAAATTTATAAGCTAAAACAAGAGAATATTCAATAGAAAGCTTAAGTAAAGGGTACAGTTTGAATGCAAAATAATTTTTATTTTATAAAGACAGAATATATGTACCTAATGTACCTAAAATTAAGCTGTTAATTTTGGATGAAATACATAAAAATCCATACTCAAGTCATTCAGGCTATCAAAAGACTATAACTATGTTAAGAAAAAAATATTTTTGGCCAAATATGAAGACTGAATTAGCGAAGTATATCGCTAGGTGTTTTGAATGTCAACAGGTGAAAACTGAACATCAACACCCAGTTGGATTACTTCAGCCATTACCCATTCCTAGCTGAAAATGAGAGATAATTAGTCTCGATTTTGTTGCTGGACTACCTAGAAATCAAAATTTAAATGATTCTATCATGGCAGTAGTCGATAAGTTAAGTAAAGTAACTTATTTTATACTTGTTAAAACTACATATAAAGTTGCAAACATAGCTGATATCTTTCTAAAACAGATTTTTCGACTACATGAAATATTGAAAGTCATAATCTCAGATAGAGATCCTAAATTTACAGGTAACTTTTAGAAATCTCTGTTTAAAGAATTAAACACTACATTAAATTTTAGTACTTCATTTCATCCTCAAATAGATGGACAAACTAAAAGAGTAAACCAAGTACTACAAGATTTATTAGGAATGTATGTGAAATATGAGCCAGGTAAATGAGAGGATTATTTGCATCTGGTAGAATTTACTTATAATAATAATTATCAGGCATCATCTAGATTTAGTCCTTTAAAAATTTTGTATGGAAGGAAATGTAATACTCCTATCTCTTGGAGTAATCCAGTGGATAGATTAGTATTAGGTCCTGAAATGTTAAAGGAAATGGAAGAAATTGTAAAGAAGGTACAAGGTAATATGAAATTTGCACAGGATCAATAGAAAATTCAAGCAGACCTTAAAATAAATCCAAAGGAGTTTCAGGTAGGTGAATATGTGTTCATCAAGGCGAGGCCCAAAAAGAGCTCTCTGAGATTGGGGAGTTGTGCAAAACTAGCACCTTGTTACTGTGCTCCATGTGAAATTTTGTCCAGGATTGGACAAGTAGCTTATCAATTAGCGTTACCACCAAATTTAAGAGTACATAATGTTTTTCACATTTTTGTATTAAAGAAATATGTTCATGATGCTACTCATGTTGTTAACTGAAATGATGTACAAGTGGAACCAAAATGAGATTTTCTGGTGGAACCGGATTGTATCCTTGGGTGGAGAGAGATAACACTTCGAAACCACACCATCAGACAAGTGAAGGTGCAATGGAAGCACCTTAGTCTAGAGGAAGCCACCTGGGAATTGGAAAGTAATATGCGAGATGCATATCCAATTCAGTTCCACGGGAATTTTGAGGATGAAGAATAAATAACATCATGCTCTAAGGGGGTGTTTATGTCACATACCCGAATTTTGCAAACACAATGTTATATTATTTGATTTTATTGAGGACAATATGTTAAATTTTATGCTAAGTTGTAATTGATGACTGACTAGAGTCAAGGATATTTAATGTAATTTTGAATATTTTAATTACAAATAAATTAACGGAAGAGACAACAGCTTAGGAGAGATGTTAAAAGAGTGTTACTCGTCAAATTGGTGGAGGAGACTGGGTGAAGAGAAAAAAGACATGTGGCAGCATCCTCAAACCACTTCCAACTATTGTAGGTGGCAATCTCCCTACATTTGGGGTCATGATTCCCCAAGAAAGTGGAATCAGAGTAGGTTGCTCAATTAATGACAACTGACCCAAAATACCTAGGCAATATTTATAAAAAATGCCCATTGAAGAGAGCTAAGGCTACTCATTCTAGAGAAGTGATCATTCATGTGAATGTACTTCAAAGAAATTCAATGGAAGGGAATTGTTGAAAGAGTTTGAGGGGATAAATGCTGAGTGATCTAGTCCATCTTTTCAGATGAAGGATCTTACTGTTGAGTCCAGAGTGTTTTACTAAGTCATTGGACTAGTCTATTATTTGCATGCTCAACCAGTTCTTAGCCAAGAAGACCAAGAACATGCTTGGGGGTCCTGAGGAAGTGTTGTTTAAGCACTCCCCAGGAGTTTGGTAGGGAGGAATGACCTCCTAATGCTCTTGTTGTCTATCTTAAACAGGTTCTACATTATTTTGTTTTACAGTATTAGATACTTAAATCTGAATTTGATAGTTAAATGAATGTTAAATATTTAGTTGTAAAATGTTAGAGTTAGTAATCTTTTAGATTATTGAAGAGATGAATTTGAAATAGTAATGTGTTAAGATGGAAAATAATTCTAGTCTCTATTTTTCCACACTGGGAAGGACCAAGCTGTACTCCAGCACAGATAGAGTATTTACAGTAGATGGATGAAAATGTTAAGAGACTGAATAGAATAGATGTGGTTCTACATTTAGTAGTAGAAGAGTAATTTATTTCAATATGTAGGTTATTATTAAAAGAAAAATAATCTGGTTATTTATGTGTATTGTTTATGTAAATACACTGGAAAAGAAATAGCAGTAATCTAGTACAGGTATAAGGATTAATATGTTAAGAAAATACTCGAGTAGATAAGATGTTGTGATCACACACAATTGAATATTCCTTTTATTCAAGTGAAAATATGCTGGAGGTTGAACTGTGTTATGTTATATATATATTCCTTTGTGTTTACCTAGTAACTAATTTCAATGGAGTAGAAGAATCACAGTCAGGCTATGTTGTTTATATTCATTTCAGTAAAGAAATAAACTACTAATAATATAGTTTATGTACTAATAATATCAACCAAGCTAAGAATAACAATTACTATAAACCAAGAAGAATTATATGAAAAGTATTTAAATTATAGAGAACAAATTAGTTACAGAATCTATGCTTATCTTTTCAAAGAACTCTAAGTAAAATTATTTCTATCATTTTAGTAAATAAAAAAAGTAAGAATATGATAATAACTAATATAAAAATAAATATATATCTATGTAAATAACTATTCTATAATTATCAACAGGTTTATACCTGCAAAAGTAAACTATAGGGTCGAAACCCTAAACTAAATTTATTGTTTCAAATAAAACAATTAAGCTATAATCCATTTATTTGGATCATTATATCAATAAACAATTAAACTAATATAGACTGGTTACAGTCCTTACTGCAAATATATGTAGAGATACAATTTAAAGATAATACAATACACACCTGTAATAATATTAACTTAAAACAAATTTAACAAGTAACATAACCTATTTTAAAAGGAATTAATTAAACAAGGGCTTCATTCAAGAAAACCCTAGCTCGTATTTCCTCAGCAAACAAGTAAAATAAATTACACTATGACTGAGTTACAGTCCTAAAATTTTAACAATAATCTATTACAAAATATAATAAATGGTAAAATTCTTTATTCACAGTCGAATAGGGTAAAACCCTAACTTACACAGAGTCACATATACAGTATATTGAAAAATGAGTCTGAGCTCGAAGAAAATCCTTTTAAAAACCAGTGTATTACATTGACATGCCGTAAGGCTATAAATTAAAACTATTTACAACACCCAACTCATGGCCGGGACTACCCATGGACTTAGCGAGGGTTTGAAGACATAATAAAACCAACAACAAACTTTAAAAAGAAACTGCTTAGCTAATGGAAAATCTGGACAAGCTTCCAAGCGCGGGGTTTCACCATCGACAACCCTATTACAAGCAGGGTAAGAACCTGTTCATCGAACTCGGGGCTTACCAGTTTGGAGCCTCAAGCCCTCGAAGAGATCCAGTAGCATCTTCTTCACTATTCGCAAGAGTGGTCACAGGTTCTTGCAAGAGAATGACACTGTGTGTTAGTTACAAAACTCTTTCGCTAATGTAAAACCCTACTGTAAAAATAAATCTACTACGAGTCTTCTAAACTGGAAAGAAAACCAAGTAATTACCTTAATAAAGGGAATGAAAAGTCTAGCGATGGTACTGTCACCAACTACAAAGTGTGCATACAAATATCCAAACCCTAAGACAATGGTGAAGCACAACTAACAGCATTTGAATCTTAGCTTTTCACTGCAGCGACAGGCCATGGGGGAGGCAGGACGAAGCTAAGGATAGGCTGTGAGTTAAGTGAAACAACCAGTGAAATCTCACTTTGTAGAAACCACAGCTACGAATGCTAGTGGTAAGACTGAAATTAGGAGACTACAACACATTTAACCCAAGCATTGGAGCAAGCTGGTACAGGAGAAATATTCACAACCGCCATGAAAAACTTGCAGAGCAGCCCAAAGGCCAGTGTGAACTGCGGAGGGAGAATGACAAATCATTTAGGGTTGAAGAGTTTGATACCATCAACACTTGGAAAAGAGGTGACCACATGCCCTCAATTATTTCAAACAATGCATGGGTCGACTCCAAAGTCCACCTGCGTTTTTCATTCTTTCAATTATTAAAACAATGATTTTTAATAAAACGATGCATGAACTATAATGTATGCAAATATATATCCCATTGCTATTCATATATCAATTATATCGTAATGTTTGATAGATCGATATTGGCATTTGGTTAAACCATAATTCATCAATGTTGACCCTAGTAAAATGTGGTAACCATTTGATGTATGGAAATGTCCAAAGTTGATTTGCTTAGGACCTTCAAACTAACTATAGATTTATAGGATTGTAAACATTGTTGATTATGCATGTTTATAACCCTTTTAAAACCAACAACTCGAATGGTGATCAATTATAGAGTTTGATACCATAGTAAAAGAGCATAATTATGACTTTTACAGAGTTCAACTTTGGTTTAAAACCTTCTTAGACGCTAGTTGCTTCTCAACTTGTCAATGCTAGAAGTTGACCATATTTGTCTATGTTGGACTAAGATAGTTTGTGATTGATCAAGACAACTTGTACTCAACATAGGATAGAGTGTTGATCATTATAGAAATGATCTACCATAATAGTTGTTATAGACATTAACTTAATGTAAGAAAGGCGTTATGGTAATAATAAGAATTACAATGGAATAACCTTACTCAAGTCCATAATCATTAGAACAATATTGATTGACTTAGATTTAGTAAGTAAAGGAAAACAATATTCCATGTGAAATGGTGCAGTTGATTTTACACTAATCAAGCTTATATTATCAAGGAGCTTTACAGGAAGTAAGTTTCCCTATAGAATGCAAACAACGAGCAATTGGTACTTTAGTAAATATTATGATAATGTATGTGGTTACAACAGTACATGCAGTACAATGTTAATGAAGAAGCTGATAACCTGTTAGTGAACAACTGGTTTGTACATATAAGTAATAGGTTGTGTTGCAGCCGCAACTGTTTTCCCCAAATTTCTCAAATTTTGGACCCCCTCATGATTTTAATGCTGCCTTGAATTGTTTGGATCCGTGAACTGTTTTCGTCATGTTTTAATTTCAGACTATTTTAAGGTTAAATCTCTTCCTATTTTCGAAAAATTGCTTATGCTTGAAATTGCTGTGGGTCACGGATTTTAGAGTTTGTTTTTGTTACCCTCCAAGCTGCGATTTCCTCTTGGGAACCTATTTCCCGCGCTAACCACCATTTCAGAAGTAATTTGAACAACTTATCAGCACCATGTTTCCTTAGGTAGACTCCATTGTGGAAATCCAACGATGATTTTAACTTCTCTGTTGTTGCGTCATTTTGTTGGCCTATTCACATTATCGAAGTTTGTAGTTTGTTTACCTTCCGCAATTGCGGCTCCCAAACAAACTAGGTATCTAGCATACAACCACTCCGCCCACCGATGCTTTGTCGGGCCTTCATCGTTTTGTGTTGGATCGGAGGCCTTAGTCTTTCCTCCTCCGCCGTTGCGGGTGTGTAATGCAGTAAGTGTCCGATGTCGGTGTTCTTCCTCTCATTGATTGGGACTTTTTCACTTAGATTTTGAGTCCAGCTTTCCCAACTTCGATAAGTTTAACAATCTCGCGGAACTCGTTGTCTGTTGAGGATCTGCTGATACAGCTGTGAGTGAAACTACCCACCCGATGTTTTAGTATTTTAAACTACTGACAAGTGTTTCTATACCCGTCTCTTTTGTAAGTTTTAAACCCCTCCATGGGTAATAGTGGTTCTGGTGCTTGTTACGGTTTTCATGACAGTACATAGCCTTTTGATGACCAGTCGTTTTGTTGATGCAATTTGGTTTTATTGAAAAATGTGGTCCCTATTAATGATACATGTCATTTAATTACAGGTGGACTCAAGAGACTATTCAGACTACCGCGACGCGAAGGCATAGCTGGGAGACAAGTGGCAGAAGGGAGCTGGGCAGTGTTGGCAAAGGTCAAACCGAAACTGGCAGGATCCCAAGGAGAGCAAGAAAAAGAGAAGGTAGAATTAATGGCAACAAAAGCCCAAACCTGGAAAGATATGTCAGTTACTAAGCAGATCATGAGTACGCACAGAAAAGATAAAATGGGAATATTAAACATTTTGGGGAACTGAAAGGTCACACGTTTGGGGGACAGCCCAAGCGGCTAGCTGATTTAGTTTAAATATAAGAAAGTAGAACTTACAGGGGCTTTTTCCTTGGAAAAATGGTGTACTATTGTTTGTAAGAGGAACTACTTCGTTTTACAATAAGAAATTACAATTTTTTTCCTGTTGGAGAAGGTGCTATGTGGAATCTTCCAATGTGATAAATGAACAATGTTGAAGGGGAACTATTTCATTTTCAATTGTGCTTCATTAACTGTGAGAGAATTATAACTTCATGAACCTATGTTCTTACCTGAATGTTCTCTAGTATGTTCTATGATGTTTTACACTATGGGTAATGGAATTTTTAACCGTTGATGACCTATCTTTTCATGTATATTTTTATTCATGTTTGTATGTTTGGTTCTAATAACAGGTATCTGTGATTCATTGTAACATGTGAATAGTATTGCATTACTCATGAATTAATATCTAGCTCTCTAGAGATAGCCTAGCTAGTATTTATTTTCTAATTGTGTATGATTTAGATGCTTGAGAGTTTAAGATGAGAGGTAAGAACCTATGCATCACTTTGTGAATACTCCTGGCATTCTTTATCAAATTTACATGTTAAATAGGCACTTGCATATCATACTTTAAGTCAAAAATAACAAAAAATATATATGGTGGACTGGGCCGCAACCGGTAAAACCTTTCATTTTTTGTCACTTGACCTACGGTAGCCGTACCGCAAACCGAACGGATTCCCTACACCAAACAGTCACGGGCTAGTTGGGAACGTTGACTGGGGAGAATCCCTTGCTATTGTTGCCTGCGAATTTCCAGGCCTCAACAGGTTGATACTTACCATAGCTAATAAGTTAGAAATAAAATCAAAAACATTTATTTTATTGAAAATCTTTACTATCAGTATTTATAGAAGCTCTTTCATGAATTAAAAACCAATAGTACAATAAGTATAACATTTGCAAGATAAGCATGTTAAAATAGAAATTAATATGCGACAAAGAATACGAGCTTAGAGTTCACAGTAAGTATCGTTGGTGTCACTAAGTTTGATAAATAAAGGAACTCATTTATTTGAACTTTACTTACAAGAAAAACTAAAGAAAATAACTACTTTACCTCATTGAAGTTGCTTGGAATTTATCATCTTATTTTACTAAGCATATTAATTGCAAATAGAAACACTTCTTGATACTTTATGAATTTAAAATGTCTACTTGTTCGATCATACCTATAAACCTGTAAGAACCAGTAATCTTTCTGCATTAGCATAAATGCTAAGTAAGCCCAGGATTCAAATTTAGATTCCACCTACTTGCCATAAAGAAGTCTCATCAGTAAACCATAGGTTCAGCATTTTATGTTATCTCAAAATTTTAAATTTTTCTGAAAATTTGGGGTTTTGACAGGTGTTGGTTAGTCAATGAAAAAGAACTCTCGTTTCCTTCGTTCTCATAATATTTTCAAATGATGTCTTTACTGAACTGGTTACTATCATTGTAAATGGAGTTTGTTTATATAAATGAGTTTTTGCTTATATAAATGAGTGAAACATTATTTAATTATGTCGAGAAGAGTAGGCTTTTTTGAGTTCCAACTCTATGTTAAGTACTTGGCTAAATAAACACTTCTATAATGCTTCTCTTTGTATGAAGTTCAGCTAACAAGAAAAGAGCCATCCTTGAAAAGAAATACTCTGGATGTCTTTCAACCTATTGCCTCGGGTAGGAGTTTAGCTCAATAATTTAATTTGTTGATAGATTAGTTGGAACTTTAAATTAAAGGAAAAGATAGACATATAAATTTTAGAGGGAAATGAAAAGCTAAAGTTGCATCTTGGAAGACCTTCTTTTAAAGAACTTCCAAAGAGAGAAATGAAAAGATAAAGTTTCCGCTTGGAAGACCTTCTTTTAAAGAACTTCCAAAGAGACAAATTAAAAGCTAAAAATCTAGTTTAGAGGACATTCCAAAGGACTTAATTGAAACTAATGTGATATTTTAGTTGAGACTATTGTGATATTTTAAAATTGATATTGTCAAGTATTCTAAGAATTCATGCTAATATTAAAGGAGGAGTTATTAATTAACTATACTATTTAGTTGGTTAAGTCTAAGTTATGGTGAAATCAAGTTTGATAATTATAGAGGTAACTTATTACTAAATCTTTGTAGGTTTCTTATTGGCGGTAAATTTAGTTGTATTTGTGGAGAGATAATACATAAGAGTAATTACCTCCCATAGTGGATTCATGCTCATCTCTGGACATAGAGCCAATTGTCCATAGCCAATTGG
Organism: Pseudotsuga menziesii; assembly: GCA_001517045.1. Taxonomy (NCBI): domain Eukaryota; kingdom Viridiplantae; phylum Streptophyta; class Pinopsida; order Pinales; family Pinaceae; genus Pseudotsuga; species Pseudotsuga menziesii. Next base: position 42,314 of record LPNX011050544.1, on the reverse strand, counting down.
TGCAGTCTCATAGATCAAATAAGTACCCTTTAATTGTTAAATTACTAGCTTATTCTAAATTGATTTATAAATATGTGTCAATGTCTTTTGAAAATTGAACATGAAATTAATTTGGAATGGAAAGGCTTAACTATATACATGGAAGTGTTTTTGTAATATTTTTCAATGATTAAGATACATTCAAGGTATAGTTACTTATGGGTCACATAGTTGTGTAATGCTATTCCTCTCTATATTATTGTGAAGTGATGAGAATTTACATGATTTGCACGGGTATGATAAACACTTGAATTAAAGGTATTTTGTATAAGTAGAATACATTTTTACAAGTAGAGTATGTTAATCTTTACTTTTGATTGGATTCGTCTATTTAAATATTTTTTAAATTCAAGGAATTTTTCAAGAAGATAAGAAATTATGTTGAAAAAAATGAAGTTATTAAAAGTAATGATAGAAACATAAAGTGAACTTAGTAAAAGCAATGATAGAAACATGAGACAATTAACGAATCCATGGTTAAAGAGAGTTTTAAGTAATTATTGTGAAGATTACTTAATTTATATGCAAATGCATAACTATCTTTGATTTTAGAGGAATTCTTGTGGTAAGAATATATTAAACTCTCAAATTTTAAGGGACCTAGAATTTAATGGTTTATACTTGAAACGTTAATATGGTATAGTATATAGTATTGATAGCATTTTAAATAATGTGCATAGGAATTTATTAGATGGACATAACTAGAGAATGTATTTCCATAGCCATGGCTAATATATGAAGAGATTTCTAAAAGATAGTTAGTGAAATGTCTCATGCATGGATACCATAATTATATTGATTAACCAATGTATATTTGTGAAGGCCTTTGTATATCTGTTAAATTACTTTCCTACTGTACTTATTGTTAGAAAGGTTAATAGATGGACCTTTTAAGATTTGAACAGTGTACACGATAGGAACAAGTTAATAACATGACCTTATGCCGTTGTTTGAGTTGGATTCTTTCTTAATCTATAAAAGGAAATACCTTTGCAAAAAATATACTTGAGTGTATGTTGAGTATAAAGGAGACTAATAATTTTACTTGTTTAGTTCAGTTTAAAAAAAAAAAATCCACCCCAATTCCAAAATTAGTAGAGAGGAATTTGAGTGTGTTACATGGCCTCTCTTAGGGAGGGTGAGGATGTTTTATTTATGTGAGTGAAATTTATTTTCATGAAGGCCCACGTATCCATTAAGTGCTTGGTTAGATGAAAGTTTATTTGTGATTTTTTTTAATTGAACATGTTGTATATTTCCTATTTTATCTTAATTTTAGTTTAATATCAAATTTAAGAAATAAGAAATAAAAAAATTACTTCTTTTTTATTACTATTTTATTTCCATGTTTTAAAACTTTAAAGAAACATAATTAAAAAACCATAATACAATAATTACACTTTTTATTTATTATCTTTAATAAGTGTACTTTCTAGATTGATTTTATAGGTGTAGTTCAAAATTCTAAATAAATAATTATAGCAAAAAATGATCGCTAATGCATGGACAACTTGTGGCTTATGATCTTATGGAAGAAAAACTTATGACTCATGCATGGATAAAATGTGCACACAACCTATTTGACTAAGGAAGGTAAGAGGTAGTTGATACATAGACAACAATTGATTAGACCTAAACATAGAGAACATGTAGCAAATAACTTGTTTATGGCACTTATATTGTGAGCTATGGATTTTTACCTACCACAAGTAACTCTACTAATATATATTTCCCATGGAACGTAGAATAAATGATGAATAAATATACTCTACTAATATATATCAACTACTTACTCTCACTCTGTTAATCATTAAGTCTTGCTTTAATCATTAAGTCTTGCTTTCTTATATTAAATTATTATGAGTTCAATCACTATTTCATTTCACCTAATGTATCTAAATTATCAATGAGGTATTTCTCAAAGATACTTTATTTTAGACTGAAATTTACATACGTACAAATACCAATACACCTACTATATCATAATATCAAAGAGGTATTTCTCAGCATACTTTATTTTACCCTTAAATTTACATATGTTCAAATAACAATACAAGTGCATCGGTATTTCTATATATAACATTTAAGATGTATGAATATAAATAGAAATGAACCAGACCTCTTCCATATGGGCTATACGTAAGCTTGCGTTATGTAGTTTCAGATGCATGTTCCTTAGAAACTACATAAATATACTCAATAGAGATGACCTATATATCGATAATTCTTAATAATTCTTAATATATTTTGGGACATCAATAATTTTCCTTTGATATCAACCAATGCAATAAACTAAACAATATCACCTTTCTATAGAAAATTTATGTGAGATTTCATGTAGCTATTTCCTTTAGTCCCATTCATTTGAATGAGCATCCTATACTCGTTGAAAGTCATACGTCTGTATCTTGGAGGGTTGGAGTCATGGATTGGTTCATTTATAGTCCCTACTTCCTTCTCTCCATTAGGGTTACAGAAAACCATGATCAACGTTTTCTCTTTCTTCTCGTTAACAACACAGCTGTGTGACACACTCTTGTAAATTCCATTTGTCAATATATGCACAACCAAAAGAGGAAACAATACTTGAAGCACTATGTCCCTAACAATTAAATCATAATATATACTAGATCAATAAAAATACCAATAAAAAACTGACCTCCATAATATATACTAGAATATTGTTGCATATTCTTCCATGGTCATCTATCCAAATATCAGGTCATTGATCTCTTGAATCTTATCATCATAATATCTTTCAGAGAGGTACTTCTTCCTAAAATATTTCTTGAAGTGTTTCCACATAATATTCCTGTCATTGATCTTCTTCACTTTCCTGAGGTGCTCCCACCATATAAATGATCTTCCATTTAAGTTGAAGATGGCTAACCTTGCCTTCATATTTACCTAGTAGTCTTGGACTTGGAAATACTTTCTCACTCCAAGAATCCAACCTTCATCTTCTTGATCGAACTTTACCTCACTATCAAATGTAGGAGGATTTTCCTTCTTAAATTTTCCATGTGAACTATTCTGGTAATGCCTTTTTCTCATATTCCTGTGAGATGAAGATATTGAACCCCCAATGGATTCTTTAGAGTCAGATGATCGACTAGAATACCTTTTTCTAGAGATGTTGGACCTCTTGCAGAGATTTCTTCTTGCACTACTCACACTACCTTATGGATTGGTTGTACGGCGCCCATAGTTCATCTGCCTTTGGATTTTTGTCAAACTATGTAGCATGACTGCATTCAACTGATTTTTCTCTTCCCAATCTTTAATCATCCTTTCATTATCTTCTCTGCAACTTTGGAACTCCACCTTGAGGCTCCTCATTATGGCTGCAATATCTGGGGGAGTCTCTTGATATCTTCTTCCATTTGATGCTGCTTCAGCGTTCTCAACCCGTATATTCTCCCCCATGGCATATGCCTCGATATCATAGGGATCATGTGCATCATTCATGGTGTTGAACCTCATGTCCCAACCAAGACCAATTTTTCTAAGCTGCACTAGGTGGAATGTTGCCTTTTAATGTAACTATGATACTGCAAAATGTGTTCATAAACACAATTGTTAGCTGCTTGATAATATCATAAATTTATAAATTACATGTTGAATGTTTCGTTCTAGTTTTCTCTCTGTAAACTATTTATTTCAATAAGATTTTATGGTTAGCACAAGTTTTTGATAANTATATATTATTCTTTAAACAAAGTCATGGGTCATGTAATATCCTAAACCATTCATTCTGAATCTCATATGCCTCTATAACAATCATTCCACCCTTAACATATCTTTTCCATAGCTAGAAAAATCCTTTTCACGCTTCACAGGACCCTTCCACCTTCCACGTTCTTCAATGTTGCTTGTAGTAGGAGAAACTCTGTAAATCTCCCACTGTTCATCTTACCTTCCTGCTTCACAACTTTTTCTTTCCATGGCGGGATCCAAGTAGCAGAATCTAAAATTACGACGTAGTCATTTGTTCATTTTCCGCTTTTCACTTTCCACCTTCCGCATTCCATTAACGAAATTCGGGTAGTAGAAACTCAAATTACGATGTAATAATTTGTTCATTTTCCTCTTTCCGCTTTCCTCCTTCCGCATTCCACTGGTATAATTTGGGTAGCAGAAACCTAAGATATGTCATCACCAATTGTTCACCTTCTACTTTCCACATTTCGCTTTCCACGGTGGACTCTGGGTAGCGAAAACCTTAAAATAGTCTACTTTCACTTTTGGATTTTTGATTTTCTCCTTCCTCCTTCCGCATTCCATGGGGATTCTGGGGTTTGAAAATCCTAAAATACTTGAATTTATCCTTTGGCTTCCTTCTTTCCTCCTTTCACCTTCTGCATTCCATGGGCATATTTTAGGGAGTGGAAAACAAAAATTTCCTTATAATTTTCGTCTCTTTTTCCTCTTCCACCTTCTGCTTTCTGCATTCCGTGGGAGGATTCTGTGGTGCGGAAAAACACTTTAGCCTTATTTATTTTTCTGTTTTCCCCCTTTCCACCTCACTCCTTCCACCTTCCACGGGCTGAGTCTGGGATGCAGGAACATGCATTTTACTTTGTTATTCTTGTTTTTTTTTCTTCCTTCTGCCTTCTGTGGGTGGATTCCGGGATGCAGAAAACCAACATTTTTCCTTGTTCAAATTCTCTTTCTACCTCTCACATTCCTCCTTCTGCAAGCGGATTTTGGGATGCAAAAACACTTAAGTCAGATGCATCCTGACTTTGTAACCAGGCTTCTAGCCTCCATGAACTTAAGCATAATGCATTGGAAACTAAAAAGCATATGCATATGTGAAATTCAGGAAATTATAACAACAATAAACTCTACTTGAACCTTTAGAAAGCATTCAACACATTAATAATAATTCTTAAGAAAATACATTGCATAATTTATACAAAGAATACTTATCTTAAAGATGAAGTTGTCATGCAACTAGCTATGTCACTGCAATGTTCCACCCAACCATAGGCCAGTTGTGTTCATCAATCTCTCAACACAAATTCCACCACCGAGCTAGGCATGATTTCCACAAGGAACCAGGGAACACCAGGCTCACACAAATCCATAAAACATTAAAATACAACCAAGCCAACCTACAATTGGGTTTATCAGGCTGTCTAACCAAGCCAATACACAATTGGGTTTATGAACCTTCTAAGGAAGTGACTCACACATAGCCAAGATTCACATTAAGGTCCAGCCAAGCCAACTAATAGTTGTGCTTATTAGAGTGTTCAACCAAGACAACACACCGTTGGGTTTATCAAGATACTTAGGAAGTGATTCACACAATGCTGTTATTCACATTAAGGTCCAACCAAGCCAACTAACAGTTTGGTTTATCAGTGTCATAACCCCAAATTTTCACAAAAATTTAAAATTTTTGAGTTAGCAATAAATGCTATAACCTACAGTTTTACTAAGAGCTAATAGTTGGCATAAAGAAACAATTATGTAATTGGTTTCACTAAATTCCAAAATAACTTAACAATTTATTTTTCGTAGCAAGATTAAACTCTTTTTGTGTGCTATTTGCTTCAGTTTACTAATTAGTTATTTTATGTGAGTAGGTGGAATCTTCTTTTGAATTCGGCGCTTACTTAGCAATCATGCTAACACAGATGAATACTGTTTCTTACAGGTTTCTACAGGTATGATCGATCGAGTATATTTTTAAAAGATCTTTTAGTGTCAGCAGTATTTTGTTTGCAAATTAAAAATCTTAGAACAATAAGCTGCTAAACACTAAACAACTCCAGTAAGGTAAAATCATTTTATTTTCAATAGTTGTTCAAGTAAACTGGCTTGGAAAATAAGTAACGATAGTACAACATATTTGCGACTCTAACACTAGAATCTCAGTTACAAGTATTTCTACTTTAGTCTAAGTAATTTGGAATACTTATAAACATTGTTTTTGACAATATTTTTGCAATAGTATCTTCTCTTACCTATGCATTTATTGTCCCTTAAATTATCTCTATAAGATACTTATAGCCTATTATCTTATGAACAGTGAAAACCTTTGAGTGTGGAAACTATGATTATCATACCCTTCTACAAGAGCTTATGGTTACCACTACTTTATTCACACGTCTAATTATGTGTTCTATTAAATTTTAAATTTAATAGGATCGTTCCTATTCCTATTATCAGTTTTACCTCTGTAATTATCTTACTGTCCACTAGACACTTTGCATGAGCATAAAGCCAAGTTAAGTATACTCCCAAGTATTATCAAAGTAATGTCGCATAAATTATGTGACAGAATTTTGTGATAATATTCTTACCTTTAGCTTTGTATTACTTCATAGTTTCAATGCTATTTGAATTATCAGTTCAAGCAAAAAGTCGTAGATATGCATAATTGACTTGATCAATGAATATTCAATCTACCAATAGTTTGTTATTATAACGTATTTAATTTAGCCTTTAACTCCTTTTGCATTATTACAAGGTACTAACTATAAGTTTTAGACTTGTAAAATTCCTAAGGCAAAAGGGTTTACTATGCCCCAAGCTATAGTTAAACTTTGCTACTAGAGACACTAAAGTCATGCTATGGTTGACATGCACTCATTTATAACTATACTAGGACTTAATCTTTAACCTACTCTATAAGCCAAACATATATTACAAGATTTATATCAAAACAATGTTTAGAATAGAGTTTTGCCATAACTTATATCGTATGGTAATGTTATTTATGTGATAATATTATGTCGTTGGTAGTGAGGGTTTAGGCTTAATACAAATCGGGCTTATATTTATGATTTATATGTGACAGAATGCTGGGTCAACGTAATCCCTCCACGATGATAAACTTGTGATTAAGTTAACATAATACACGGTGCTATTGATTAGTAAATTGATTACGAATTATTGGGTTTTCATTATAGTTTAACCCATGCTGCAATCAACAAACAATTGATAAAATGTTTCCATGCAGAAACTATAGGACACGAACCTCGCTGCATGGATAAAGTTCTGGCTACGTGGTTGAATTCTGTCCACGTTTGGAAAATATATAATACTCTAGAAACCTAATCTAATGCATTATTGTCCCACAGTTTACGTTGGCTCTAGGGTTTCTTGGCTTGTCTCCCATGGTGGCCATTGTTCTCCTGGTTACCATCGCCTTGTACCTTGACTTTGTGCTGCCTCCGTTCTCCCATGAGTGGTTTTGATTACTGGTTCTTTCTATGCCAAATGTGGATTTATCCTTCCTGCTACCTTCATTTCGCTTCGTGTGAAACCTTCTTCCAAAGCCCGTGCAACTTGGTGATTGCTTTAGTTTTCCTTTTGGCTCTTCGTAGCTCGCTACTGTGTGAGGTTTTGAGGGTTGTTGGTTTCCTCACTGCACCGTCTATAGGTGACAGTGCTTGCGAAGCAGTTCACCATAATTCCAGAGACAGGTAAATTCAAAATAAAGCTTTCTTTCATTTACCGCAAGTTTATTATAGAATTCTTTCAAGCTTTAGCACGTGAGATAAATTACTGACAGGGTTTACGCTTACTGCAGGTGCTCTTTGAAGTGAAGCTTTTACAAGGGATAAGAAAAAGCCTTTGCAACGGTTGTGGCTCGTGGCTCAAACTCGAGTAAGCCTCGTGATCTGAAAGATAGGTTCTCCCTTATTTAAAGTTGGGGTAGTTGTTGGACTCCCCAGGGTTTGAATACCCTTTGTCATCTTTCCACGAGTTATGTTAAGATTTTTATTGTTTTACAGGTTGTTTGGAAAAATGTTTAAATTCAAACCCTTGATAGGGCAGATGCAATTTGTAATGTGTAGAGTACTTGTCGAAGCTTGGCTTCGCAATCGGTTTAGGTTGTAAATTTTGTAAAGGTAGTATCACTGCAACTTGTTTTGGTTGTTAGGAGCTTATGCTGTACTCTGTATAATTTAGGGTTTTTACCCTTCCTGAATATTAATGAAGTTTAACTTCATTGAGTATTTTTTAAGGGTTTCATATATTAAAATTTGAAGGCTGATACTTACAGCCGTGATGTAAATCTTGTTTATTTGATCAAAGTCACAGGTTAGGGTTTCACCTATAAAACCCTTGTTTGGTTTAAATTATTCTTATGATAATAATTACATTGTTTCTCTATTTTAATATTTCTATCATTAATGGAATGTGAGTGGTTTATTTGACTATTTAATGATGATTACATAATTGATACAAATTTAGTTATTATGTTTGTAGTTGTAATGTAAAAGTTTTTTAAGGGTTTGAACCCCGACATTTAGATGTACACTATCATTAATAGACTCTGTTTCTTTTGTAAAATGCATTTACACATGTTAATCAATAATGTAGCTTATCTTTGTTACAATAACAATTTTAGTCAGTAGTTTTTAAAAGAATTAACCTGAGTATAACCTAGGTTATTTAGAATTTATGCTCAGAACATGAGCTAGGGTTTACTCCCTCTTATCTTAAATAGGATATTGATTCCTACCTTATTATCTTGTAATTTTTATTACTGTTGTACAGTTTTTCTTCAATTTGTTTTTATAAATCATTAATCTATAATTATCACTATTTAAGGATAATAATAATATTATTTATATTTATAATACCATTATTTAAGTATAATTTATATCCTTAAGTTTATGTTGGTTCTTATTTGTATAGTGATTATGACTGAAAGTAGTCTGTAATATTTGTTTTAGTTAATTCAATTTGTATTTGTAGACTTACTTAGAGAACAAAAATAAAAGAACCTTCTTACCTATCAGTATTCTTTATAATTACACTATCTGCAAAAGTATAAGAATATTTTACAATATTAACTTAAAACCCTAAGTTACTACTGTCCTTTAGCTATTAAAACTAAGAAAGAACTACTGTAACCTTTGTCATTATTTACTATAGTTCAGATAGATGCAGGAAGGTTAGTTGTCACTAAAAGAAGAAGATAAGCTATGAGTATTATTTTTATATCTTTTCTTAAGATAAACTATTAACTTTCAACTGAGAAAAATAATTCTTCTATTTTCAATGTAAAAGTACAGTTTATGGAAATAGAAACTGTGTAGAAAATAATTTATAAAGTTAAACATACTAATGTCAATCAGTAATATGAGTATTGTTCTGTAATAACATGCTATTTACATAGTCTATTTTTGATAACATGTTTGTAAAACAATTTAATAAACTTTCTAAAAAACAACTATCTATTGAGAAATAACATTTCATTACTCTGAAAACATAAATATTCGATTCATTCATATTCCTATCATACTTCATTTACTTAAACAAACTACCTATGCTAGAGTACGATCTGGATTACTCCATATGGGGAAAAACACAGGTAGGATTTACCTTTCATCACAGTGCAGATTCAATCTAGAATAACTAAGAGTTTTCAACACGGCATAACGTAACATCATTCATTAATTGCTCAGGCACAGAGATAAATTATAACACATAAATTAAAAGATAATGGAACCTGTCTTTAAAGTTGGACGACAACAGCAATGGGAGGCCGTTCCTCCCTACCAATTCCTAGAGAGTGCTCAAACAATGACTTCTCAGGACCCCTGAGCCTATTTTGGTCTTCTTGGATGGAACTAGGTGGAGCAATCAACAAGGTACCAGTCCTGAGACTCAATACCAACTCTGCATACTGCAGTAAGATCTTTTAGCTACAAAGCTGTACTAGATCAACTTCCTGCAGTTTACCTCCCAAACACCTTCCTTCCAATTTCGCTTTCCCAATGAATTCCTTGAAGTACATTCACCTGAATGATTCTTCTCTTAGAATGAGCAGCCTCAGCTCTCTAAATGGGCAATTTTAATAAGATTGCCTAGGTCTTTTTGGGTTAGTTGTCATTAATTGAGCCACCTGCTTTGATCCCACTTTCTTGGGGGATCATTACCCCAAATGTAGGGAAGTTGCCACCTGCAACATAGGAAGTGTTTGAGGATGCTGCCACTTGTCCTTTTGCTCTCCACCTAGTTCCTTCTACCAACTTAACCAGTACACTCTTTTTAACAGCTCTCCTAAGTTGTTGTCTCCACTTCTATTTATTTAAAATTAAATATTCAGAATTACATTCCACATCCTTGACTCTGTTGAGACATCAGTTTCCACTTAGCATTAAATTTAACATAATGTTTGGGAATAGAATCAAAATAATATAACATTATTTTACAAAATTGGGACATGTGACATACACACCCCCTTAGAATATAACATCGTCCTCGATGTTATTTATTCCTCATTTTCCGAAATCCCCTAGAACAAAATTGGATATGCATATCTCATATTACATTCCAATTTTTGGGGGATTCTTCAGGACTAAGGTTCTTCCATTGCACCTTCACTTGTCCAATGGTGCGGTTCCAAAGTGTAATTTCCCTCCTCCCGAGGATACAGTCCGGTTCCACCAGAAATTCTCCTTCTGGTTCCACCTGTACAACATTCCAATTAACTACATGAGTAGCATCATGAACATATTTCTTTAAAACGGAAATGTGAAAAACATCATGTACTCTTAAGTTAGGTGGTAATGCTAATTGATAAGCTACTTGACCAATCCTAGACAGAATTTCAAATGGAACACAGTAACGAGGTGCCAATTTTTCAAAACTCCCCAGTCTTAAAGAGCTTTTCTTGGGCCTTACCTTGATGAACACATGTTCACCTACCTGGAACTCCTCTAGAGTTCTTTTCAAGTCTGCTTGACTTTTCTATTGATCCTGTGCCACTTTTAAATTTCCCTGCACTTGTTTCACACTTTCCTCCATTTCTTTCAACAATTCTGGACCTAATACCAATCTATCTACTGGATTACTCCAAGATATAGGAGTATTACATTTTTTTCCGTATAAAATTTCAAATGGACTGAATTTAGTCGATGTATGATAATTATTATTATACGTAAATTCTACTAGATGTAAATAGTCCTCCCACTTACCTGGCTGATTTTTCACATACATTCTCAATAAATCTTCCAGTAATTGGTTTACCCTTTTAGTTTATCCATCTGTTTGAGGATGGAAAGAAATACTGAAATTCAATGTTGTATTTAATCCTTTAAATAAGGGCTTCCAAAAGTTTCATGTGAACTTAGGATCCCTGTCTGATATTATGACTTTTGGTACTCCATGTAATTGAAAAATCTACTTTAGAAAAATATCAGCTATATTGGCAGCCTTGTAAGTAGTTTTAACAGGTATAAAATGAGCTTCCTTACTTAACTTATCAACCACTACCATAATAGAGTCATTCTGATTCTAATTTCTAGGCAGTCCAGTAATAAATTCTAGACTAATCACTTCCCATTTTCAGCTAGGGATAGGTAAAGGCTATAGCAAACCAGCTGGGTGTTGGTGTTAGGTTTTTACCTGCTGACATTTTGAACACCTTGCAATATATTCAGCTACTTCAATTTTCATATTTGGCCAAAAATACTCTTTTCTTAGCATGGTTATAGTCTTTTGATAACCTAGATGACCTGAATATGGTGTTTTATGGATTTCATCCAAAATTAACAACTTGACCTTAGGTACGTTAGGTACATACAGTTTATCTTTATACAGTAAAAACTCTTTTTTATTTAAACTGTAACCTTTTATTAAATTTTTTGTGGGGTTTTCCTTAGCTTTAGCTTGCAATTTCTGAGAAATTTCATCTTGTTTTACCCCTTCTTTAAGCTATTCATCTAAGTCTGAAATGTAAGTGTTGATTGTTGTTGCAAAATTCAGCCTTGCATTCCTACTTAATGCATCAACAACTTTATTTTCTTTACCTTTTATAAGCTGGATTTCAAAATCATACTCTCTTAAGAAAGCTAACCACCTAGTTTGTTTAGCATTTAAATTAGGCTGATATAAAAGATATTTAAATCCTTTATTATCAGCCATTAAAACAAATTTTTTGCCGATTAGGTGGTGTCACCACATCTTTAAGGCGTGTATCACAGCTGCTAGTTCCAGATCATATGTTACGTAATTCTTTTCATGAATTTTTAACTTTCTAGACTCATAGGTAATACCATGCCCTTCTTTAGTCAAAACACCACCTAAACCTTCATTACAAGCATCAGTGCATACTACAAACTCTTTATTAGGATCTGCTATTCTTCAAATAGGTGCACTGGTTAATAAATTTTTTAACTTCTTAAAGCTTTCTTCACATTTCTGGTTCCATTCGAACTTCTTTCCTTCCTTTTGCAAGGAATTTATTCGATTGGCTATCCTTGAAAAGCCTTCAATGAACCTCGGGTAGTAACTGGTAATGCCCATGAAAGATCCAACATCTGTCACATCTTTAAGAATTGGCCAATCTTTTATTGCCTGTATCTTTTTAGGATCTATGGAAATTCCTTCCTTGGTCACTGCGTGAACTAAATACTGAATCTTATCCTTAAATAATTCACACTTACTAAACTTTGCGAAGAGTTGATGTTCTCACAACTCTTGCAAAACAATTTGTAGGTGTTCTTTATGTTCTTCTTCAGTTTTTGAATAGATTAGGATGTCGTCAATAAACACGACCAAAAACTTATCTAAATACTTATGCATTATGTTGTTCATTAAACACATAAAGACAACTGGGGAACTAGTAAGCCCAAATGGCATTACTACAAATTCGTAGTGACCATATCTTGTTCTAAAGGCTATCTTGAATATGTCTTCGTCTTTAATCCTCACTTGATGATATCCTGACCTTAAATCTATCTTCGAAAACACCATGGCTCCACGTAGTTGATCAAACAGATCATCTATGCGGGGCAACAGATATCAATTTTTGATAGTCCTCTTGTTTAGCTGACGGTAGTCTATGCATAATTGCATAGTTCCGTCTTTCTTTTTAACAAAGGTGACAGGTACCCCCAAGGGAGACACACTTGGCTGAATATACTTTTTATCAATTAACTCTTTTAATTGTGATTTTAACTCATTAAGTTCCAATATGTTCATTCAGTAAGGGGCCTTTGAGCTAGGTACTGCACCCGATACCAGCTCAATAGTGAAATCCAATTCCCTTTTAGGAGGTAATCCCGAAATTTCTTCTGGGAATACATCAACATATTCTTTTAAAATAGGGATATCTTCTATTTTTAACTTATCTATTTTAATTTTACTTTCTTGATCGGTAATTGTTACAGCGTACGCTTTACATCCTTTTCTAACAACTCTTTTAAGTTGTAAAGCAAAAATCTGCCTTACCATAGTTTTTCTAGGAATACCCTTAACATTTATTGGTTGTTCATCAATGTTTAAGCATGTGAAAATTTTATTGTAACAGTTGAAAATTACTCTATGATGTTCTAACCAGTCCATACCAATCAGCAAATCATATGAACCATGTGGCAAAACATTAAGTTTAACAACAGTTTCAACTTTATCCATAAGTAAAGCACATTCTTTCACAAAGCAAGTTACTTTTCTTTTAGCCCTAGTGGCTAACTGAACTAACCATGAATTCTCAAACTTATCGACAGATAACTTACATTTTTCCACTATCTAAGGTGCAATATAACTGAGACTAGCTCCTGGATCAATTAAAATAGTTACATGGGTCTGATTAATCATACCTTCTACTTCCACCATGGAAGTCTGATAATTGGCTTGTCAGTTCTCCAAGGCTGCGTTAATTCTAGGCATGCTCCTTACTAGTTCCCCAACGGTCATCTCCTTTTGTACGGTATGAATGTTGCTAACAGTATTCTTCCAGTTTGGACAGACTAAAGCATACTGCGGGCCATTACATTCCCAACACTTGACAGGCTCTTTATGCTCAAAACTCTTGGTAAAATTTCCATGATTATTTGCAGTTTCTTTACCCTTAAAATTGTTATGATTGTTGGGTGTACTATTCCTATTTCCTTGGAAAATATTGTTGTTAGAATAGTTTTTGGCCTTATTATTTTTGAAATTCCTGTTAGGTACAAAATCCTTCTTCTTAAATTCGGATTGATTATTATTTTTCTTAGCCTTCCAATTGGCCAAGCTTTCTTTCTTTCAATTCTACTCAAAACAAAATTTAGCCTTCCTCATGGCTTCTTCCAAAGTCTTTGGGTTATCATATTCAATTCTATCTTTAATATGATACGGTATATAACTAAGGAATCGTTGTACTTTTGGTTTCTCATCTACTAGGTAGGGTACATACCTGAGTAGACTTAAGAATTTGTTGTTCAGATCCTTCATTGTCATTGAACCTAACTTTAGTTCATAAAACTCCTTAGCTCTTTCCTCATAATATTGCTCAGACAAGAATTTATTTTTAAAATAATGCTTAAAGGTACTCCAGTTAACTTCTTTCTCTTTTATACCCTTAACTCTCTTCAATTCCTACCACCAAATATCAACCTTTCCTAAGAGGTTATATATAGCCATATTAGCCTTTAACTCGTTAGAATAAATATATATTTGGAATTACTTTTTCATCCCGGACAACCAGGACTCAGCTTCCTCCCCCTTCTCAGTCTCTCCATTAAAGTTTGGTGGTTTTATCTTTTTGAATTCCCCTGAGATTTCCTCATATGGTTTGTATTTCCTCTTCTTGACATACATATCATCATCACTACTATCACTAGTAGTATGGTAACTTTGTTGTTCACCAAACACTTCTGACGACAAACTACTTTCAGTTTTTGTATGCTTCATCTTTTTAGATTTTCTTGGATGACTAGCATCTTCAGATCCTGACCTTCTACCCCTTCCTTCGGTTTGAAACTTTTCAATTAGGATCTGATTTGACTCTTCTTGAGCTCTCAGAATCCTCTCATTCTCTTTCTTTACAGACTCATTTCAGTTTTCAAATATTTTCCAGTCTGTAACAACTCTGAGGAATTTGTAGTTACATCCTCTAGTATAAGATATCTGGGTAAATTTATTGTTTATGTAGCTGGAGACTCCTCCTGTGCATACTCTCCCAGCCTTTCCATACCTACCTATTAAACTTCAGAAAAAGACAAGTCTCTGTTGGATAACATTTAAAAATAAAATACGTTAGCATAATAATTTAATTTGCTGTTTTTTGAAAGCTAGTTGGGATGTGTCAAGGCCTAGTGTTTGAACCTTGTGCTCTGATACCACATGTCATAACCCCAAATTTTCACAAAAAATTAAAATTAACAATAAATGCTATAACCTGTGATTTTACTAACAGCTAAGAGTTGGCATAAAGAAACAATTATGTAATTGGTTTCACTAAATTCTAAAATAACTTAATAGTTTATTTTTTGTAGCAAGATTAAACTCTTTTTGTGTGCTATTTGCTTCAGTTTACTGATTAGTTATTTTATGTTAGTACGTGGAATCTTCTTTTGAATATGGGGCTTACTTAGAAATCATGCTAATGAAGATGAATATTGTTTCTTACAGGTTTTTACAGGTATGATCGATCGAGTATATTTTTAAAAGATCTTTCAGTGTCAATAGTATTTTGTTTGCAAATTAAAAATCTTAGAACAATAAGCTGCTAAACACTAAACAACTCCAGTAAGGTGAAATCATTTGATTTTCAACAATTGCTCAAGTAAACCAGCTTGGAAAATAAGTAACAACAGTACAACATATTTGAGACTCTAACACTAGAATCTCAGTTACAAGTATTTCTACTTTAGTCTAAGTAATTTGGAATACTTATAAACATTGTTTTGACAATATTTTTGCAATAGTATCTTGTCTTACCTATACATTTATTGTCCCTTAAATTATCCCTATAAGATACTTATAGCCTATTATCTTATGAAGAGTAAAAACCTTTGAGTGTGGAAAATATGACGATCATACCCTTCTACAAGAGCTTATGGTTACCACTACTTTATTCACAGGTCTAATTCTGTGTTCTATTAACTTTTAAATTTAATAGGATCGTTCCTATTCCTATTATCAGTTTTACCTCTGTAATTATCTTACTGTCCACTAGACACTTTGCATGAGCATAAAGCCAAGTTAAGTATACTCTCAAGTATTATCAAAGTAATGTCGCATAAATTATGTGATAGAATTTTGTGATAATATTCTTACCTTTACCTTTGTATTACTTCATAGTTTCAATGTTGTTTGAATTTTCAGTTCAAGAAAAAACTCGTAGATATGCATAATCGACTTGATCGATGAATATTCAATCTACCGATAGTTTGTTATTATAATGTATTTAATTTATCCTTTAACTCCTTTTGCATTATTACAAGGTACTAACTATAAGTTTTAGACTTGTAAAATTCCTAAGGCAAAAGGGTTTACTATGCCCCAAGCTATACTTAAACTTTGCTACTAGAGACACTAAAGTCATGCTATGGTTGACATGCACTCATTTATAACTATACTAGGACTTAAACTTTAACCTACTCTATAAACCAAACATATATTAAAAGATTTATATCAAAACAATGTTTAGAATAGAGTTTTGCCATCACTTATATCATATGGTAATGTTATTTATGTAATAATATTATGTCATTGGTAGCGAGGGTTTAGGCTTAATCCAAATCGGGCTTATATTTATGATTTATATGTGACACAATGATGGGTCAACATAATCCCTCCACGATGATAAACTTGTGATTAAGTTAACATAATACATGGTGCTGTTGATTAGTGAATTGATTACAAATTATTGGGATGTCATTATAGTTTAACCCACATTGCAATGAACAAAAAATTGATAAAATGTTTCCATGCAGAAACTATAGGACATGATCCTCGCTGCATGGATAAGGTTGTGGCTACGTCGTTGAATTCTGTCCACCTTTGGAAAATATATAATACTCTGGAAACCTAATCCAATGCATTATTGTTGCGCAGTTTACGCTGGCTATAGGGTTTCCTTGCTTATCTCCCATGGCGGCCATCGTTCTCCTAGTTACTATCGCCTTGTACCTTGACTCTGTGCTGTCTCCATTCTCCCATGAGTGGTTTTGATTTCTGGTCCTTTCTCTGCCAAACATGGAGTTATCCTTCCTGCTACCTTTGTTTCGCTACCTATGACACCTTCTTCCAAAGCCCATGTAGCTTGGTGATTACTTCAGTTTTCCTTCTCAGCTCTTCGTAGCTCGCTACTGTGTGAGGTTTTGAGGGTTGTTGGTTTCCTCACTGCACCATCTATAGGTGACAGTGCTTGTGAAGCGGTTCGCCATACTTCCAATGACAGGTAAATTCAAAATGAAATTTTCTTTCATTTACTGCAAGTTTATTATAGAATTCTTTCAATCTTTAGCATGTAACATGAATTACTGACAGGGTTTACGCTTACTACAGGTGCTCTTTGAAGTGAATCTTGTACAAGGGATAAGAAAACAGCCTTTGCAACGGTTGTGGCTTGTGGCTCAAACTCGGGTAAGCCCCGTGGTCTGAAAGATGGGTTCTCCCTTATTTAAAGTTGGGGTAGTCATTGAACTTGTAGAAATAATATATCAATGCTATGTGCAATTATGCTAAGAATAAGCACGGGAAATAGATCTTTCTACTAAGAATTCTCACAAGCATACACAGGAAAGATAAAGAGAAGAAAAGGGACTGAATCACATGAATGAAGAGATGAATATTGGTGTATATCCTTCCATTAAATAATGATGAATAATAGTGTACATAAATAGTACATCCCTCATAGGAAAATTGAATTGTATGGAAACAACTCATAAAGATCAAAAAGGCTGACTTACCAAAATATAGCAAAACCCCCATAGGTGGATAAAGCACTTACTAAATCTATCAAGGACCTCACGATTTGGAAAAAGCATGAGTGATTTTTCAAGGAGATGGAAATAACATGTTAATCCTATAAAATGGAGAAAATCTAATGGAGGATGGGTTGGAAACAAAAGCTCTGAGTTTCCTAGTTGACTAGCTTTTATCTTATCCATAGAAAAGCAGGAAAAGCAGAAAAAGCAGAATAAAGCAGAATTTGCTGTAAAGTCCTGTATAATAATTATGGATGGTCAAAAGGTGGTAAAGATAAACCCATAATTGGAAATAAATCACTTCTAGGATATAGATGGCATGTATTGACTTTAAGGTGCAAGTGGATGCCAACTATTTAAGCTAGTGGGTGAATAATTAATCAAATAATGATTAATTATTTTATCCTAAGTTGTGAGTGGGTTTAATATATTCCAAAATCCCCATATAATTCTGACTTTATGATGGTATGGAAAAAAATATAGATGCATATGGATGCATATAGGGCCCAACAACAAGGCTATGGTCACCCTTTAACAATTATTATGTCCAGAAAAGTGAGGAAAGAGGCAAAACCACATGCGGAAAATCCTCCCTCAAGATAGGACAAGGCACAAAATTTGAAATATGTGTTTTGAACATATTCTTATCTTCACTTGAATTATCTGAGTGAACTACTTCTAGATGGAAGACTTGTTGAAGAAATCATGAACTCCATGATCATGTGCTAGAGTGTAGAACCTGCAAGAAGGAAGAGGAGAGGCTCCTTGTAACTCATCATGTGATGAAGTAGGAGCATTATCTGAATGTTTCTTGCTACTGTCAATCTCTGATCTGAAATGCAAAAGATATCTGTGCATACTCCTTTCCAAAGAGTACAAAAAATAAGGCAATTTATTTCACACCCAATTCCCTGAATAGCTGCAAAATTGTGATGTGAATCACATGTAAATATTCCAATATGTTGTAGCACCTATATAGATATGATATGAGGCTGATAAAACACTGATATATCATAAACATTAGCATATGGAACAGCAAAGACAAAGGCTTCAGTGGCTCCATGAGGATATAGGGCTAGACTAGGAAAATTATTAATAACTGGGGAAAACTGATAGGTGTAAAAATATGAATGATGGATGGGCTTAAGATCTGAACAATAATTTTTTAGAATAGATCCAAACATGTTTAACATCAGTCCAAATATGAATAAGGACATGGATAACCATCCAATGAAATATAGGAAAGACTTCAAACCATGTAAGATAAATATCACTGCATAAGAGACCAATGAGGAATCAACTAGTGATCTTGGGATTTGTATAGTCTTTGGATTATTTAGAGGTATGGTAGATGGAATGGATGGTGGTATTATATGTTTCATGACATGCATATCGGCCTGAAAACAATATTCTAAATCAGATATACAAGCTTTTGAGGAAGATATGCTCAAAGGTAAGTCAATATCTAGTGAAAAATCACAATTTTTGGGAGATGAATCTAGTAGACTGAGAGGAGGATCATCAAAGAAAGGTTCTGATATTTCTGATTCTGATATATCAGAAAATAAATCTATATCAGAGATATGATAAAAGGAGATAACTTTGGCACTCAAAGCATAAGTTATATCACCTTGGAACTACGTAGTATGACATTGTTCTGAGGAATCAGCAGGCTTCTCTAGTTCATCTGGAACTTCAATCTTCTGCTTCTCAAGAAGCTGAGAAATGATGTCCATATTCTTATTGAAACACTTATTCTCTGAATGAAAACCCTTTCTGCAACAAGAACACTTGGATGTGGTCCCTTTCTTCTTAACTTTCTTCATTAAATCTTCATATGAATCTTCATCTTCAATTTTTGACTTTGGCTTCTTCACAATTTGCTTCTCTTTTGATTTGAATTTCTTGCTTCCTTGAACCAAGAGAGCACAATTATTTCCCTTTGAAGTATTAAGGACACCCATATGGATCAATTTATCTTGCTCCTTTGTTAGTGAATCAAGAAAAGAATTTAAAGAAGGCATTTTCCACTTAGGAACAGCAAGCCTAGTTGCATGAAAAGTAAACACAAAAACTAAGTAATCAGGACCCAATTTTGAAAGAACGGAAAGGATTAATTGATCATATACTTTCTCAATCC
This sequence comes from Pseudotsuga menziesii, assembly GCA_001517045.1. NCBI lineage: Eukaryota > Viridiplantae > Streptophyta > Pinopsida > Pinales > Pinaceae > Pseudotsuga > Pseudotsuga menziesii. The sequence continues at coordinate 22,463 of LPNX011050544.1, read as the reverse complement.
CACATTGCTTGAGAATTAGAACAATTGACTTGATCTTGGTGAGGAAACCCTCAAGAGATTCAAAATTGCTTGGACTCAGTGAGAATAACTCAATCTCCAATTGATGCGCTCTTAGCTCATCTTGAACTCCAAAGAGAGACTCCAATTGTGTCCATACTTGGTTTGGAGTGGTCAAACCATATAGATGAAAAAGTATTTTAGGATAAATAGAGAAGAAAATCAATCCATAGGCTTCATCCAACCTATTATTCCACTTAGCTTTCTCAATCACAGCATTGGGCTCATTCTTCAAAGCTAGTGTAACTCTGTATAATCCTTTACTGCGCAATAGAATGGAGATTTTGGATTTCCATTCATGGTAGTTGAAGGAAGTGAGAATTATAGCTGATGAAGAATCCATATTTCTAAATTGATGTGCTCAAGAATAAAATCTCTGCAAGCTGCAAAACAAACTAGGAGAAAATCTTGTAAGCTAGACAAGCTCTTCTTCAAAGAGTGATAGGAGATTGGATGTGCTCCTCAAATCTCTAGAACTTGATCAACCTTGCTGCTCTGATACCATGTAGAAATAATAGATCAATTCTATGTGTAATTATTCTAAGAATAAGCACATGAAATAGATCTTGCTACCAAGAATTCTCACAAGCATACACAAGAAAAATAGAGAGAAGAAAAGAGATTGAATCACATGAATGAAGAGATGAATATTGGTGTATATCCTTCCATTGAATAATGATGAATAATAGTGTACATAAATAGTACATCCCTCATAGGAAAAATGAATTGTATGGAAACAACTCATAAAGCTCAAAAAGACTGACTTACCAAAACATAGCAAAACCCCCATAGGTGGATAAAGCACTTACTAAATATATCAAGGACCTCACAAGTTGGAAAAAGCATGAGTGAGTTGTCAAGGAGATGGAAATGACACACTAATCCTAGAAAATGGAGAAAAAATAATGGAGGATGGGTTGGAAACAAAAGCTCCCAGTTTCCTAGTTAACTAGCTTTTATCTTATCCATAGAAAAACAGGAAAAGCAGAAAAAGAAGAATAAAGAAGAATCTGTTGTAAAGTCCTATATACTAATTATGGATGGTCAAAAGGTGGTCAAGATCAACCCAGAATTGGAAATAAATCATTCCTAGGATATACATGGCATGTATTGACTTTAAGGTGCAAGTGGATGCCAACTAATTAAGCTAGTGGGTGAATAATTAATCAAATAATGATTAATTATTTTATCCTAAGTTGTGAGTGGGTTTAATATATTCCAACAGGACTCACCCAGGGTTTGAATACCCTTTCTCATCTTGCCATGAGTTATGTTAAGCTTTTTATTGTTTTACAGGTTGTTTGGAAGAATGTTTAAATTCAAACCCTTGATAGGGCGGATGCAATTTGTAATGTGTAGAGTACTTGTCAAAGCTTGGCTTCCTAGTCAGTTTAGGTTGAAAATTTTGTAAAGGTAGTTTCACTGCAACTTGTTTTGGTTTTTAGGAGCTTATGTTGTACTCTATATAATTTAGGGTTTTTACCCTTCTTGAATATTAATGAAGTTTAACTTCGTTGAGTAATTTGTAAGGGTTTTATATATTAAAATTTGAAGGTCGATACTTACAGTCGTGATGTAAATCTTGTTTATTTGATGAAATTCATAGGTTAGGGTTTGACCTGTAAAACCCTTCTTTGGTTTAAATTATTCTTATGACAATAATTACATTTTTTCTCTATTTTAATCTTTCTATCCTTAAAGGACTCTGAGTGGTTTATTTGACTATTTAATGACGATTACATAATTGATACGAATTTAGTTATTATGTCTGTACTTGTAATGTAATATTGTTTTAAGGGTTTGAACCCCGACATTTAGATGTATACTATCATTAATAGACTATGTTTCTTTTGTAAAATGCATTTACACCTCTTAATCAATAATGTAGTTTATCTTTGCTACAATAGCAATTTTAGTCAGTAGTTTTTAAAAGAATTAACCCGAGTATAACCTAGGTTATTACAGTACTAAAAATATTTAGAATTTATGCTCAGATCATGAGCTAGGGTTTACTCCCTCTTATCTTAAATAGGATATTGATTCCTACATTATTATCTTGTAATTTTTATTACTGTTGTACAGTTTTTCTTCAATTTGTTTAAATAATTAATCTATAATTGTCACTATTTAAGGATAATAATAATATTATTTATATTTATAATACTATTATTTAAGTATAATTTGTATTCTTAAGTTTATGTTGGTTCTTATTTGTATAGTGATTACGAATGAAAGCGGTCTGTAATATTTGTGTTAGTTAATTCAATTTGTATCTGTAGACTTACTTAGAGAACAAAAATAAAAGAACCTTATTACCTATCATTATTATTTATAATTACACGGTCTGCAAAAGTATAAGAATAGTTTATAATATTAACTTCAAATTGTAAGTTACTACTGTCCTTTAGCTAATAAAACTAAGAAAGAACTACTGTAACATTTGTCATTATTAACTATAGTTCAGATAGATGCAAGAAGGTTAGTTGTCACTAAAAGGAGAAGATAAGCTATCAGTATTATTTTTATATCTTTTCTTAACATAAAATATTAACTTTCAACTGATAAAACTAATTCTTCTATTTTCATTGTAAAAGTATAGTTTATGGAAATAGAAACTGTGTAGAAAATAATTTATAAAGTTAAACATACTAATGTCAATAAGTAATATGAGTATTGTTCTATACTAACATGCTATTTACATAGTCTATTTCTGATAACATGTCTGCAAAACAATTTAATAAACTTTCTAGAAAACAACTATCTAGTGAGAAATAACATTTCATTACTCTGAAAACATAAATATTTGATTCATTCGTATTCCTATCATACTTCATTTACTTAAACAAACTACCTGTGCTAGAGTACGATCTGGATTACTCCATATGGTGAAAAACAAAGGTAGGATTTATCTTTCATCACAGTGCAGATTCAGTCTAGAATAAATAAGAGTTTTCAACATAGCATAACGTAACATCATTCATTAATTGCTCAGACACAGAGATAAATTATAACACAGAAATTAAAAGATAATAGAACCTGTCTTTAAATTTGGATGACAATAGGAATGGGAGGCCGTTCCTCCCTACCAACTGCTCGAGAGGGCTCAAACAGTGAATTCTTAGGACCCTCGAGCCTGTTTTGGTCTGCTTGGTTGGAACTAGGTCGAGCAATCAACAAGGTACCAGTCCTGAGACTCAATACCAACTCTGCATAATGCAGTAAGATCTTTCAGTTGCAAATCTGTATTAGATCAATTTCCTGTAGTTTAACCCTCAAACACCCTCCTTCCAATTTCCCTTTCCCAATGAATTCCTTGAATTACATTCACCTGAATTATTCTTCTCTTGGAATAAGCAGCCTCAGCTCTCTACATTGGGCACTTTTAATAAGATTTCCTAGGTCTTTTTGGGTTAGTTGTAATTAATTGAGCCACCTTCTCTGATCCCACTTTCTTGGGGGATCATGACCCCAAATGTAGGGAAGTTTCCCCCTGCAACATAGGAAGTGTTTGAGGATGCTACCACTTGTCTTTTTTCTCTCCACCTAGTTTCTTCCACCAACTTGACAAGTACACTCTTTTTAATAGATCTCCCAAGCTATTGTCTACACTTTTATTTATTGAAAATTAAATATTCAGAATTACATTCCACATCCTTGACTCTGCTGAGTCATCAGTTTCCACTTTTCATTAAATTTAACATAATGTATGGGAATAAAATAAAAATAAGATAACATTATTTTACAAAATTGGTGCATGTGACAATCAGGCTGTTCATCCAAGCCAACACACCATTGGGTTTATCAGGATGTTCATCCAAGACAACACACCATTGGGTTTATCATTTTACTCAATAAGTGATTCACACGTGGCCAAATGCACATCAAGAATCAGCCAAGACAACCTATAGTTGGGTTTGTCAGGTTGTTCATCCAAGCCAATATACAATTGGGTTTATCAAGCTATCATTCAAGCCAATATACAATTGGGTTTGTCAGGTTGTCAGCTAGGACAATCTACATTTCGGTTCATCAGGATGCTAACGAAGTGGAAAGGAAGAATTGCTAAGATACTGAGCTCATTCATAGGGATAGGGACATCTCCACAAGATCTATCTAGCCTGGCATCCATAATACCTACACACATACCACAAGGAAGTATCCCTTTCTCGGTTGCACAGTCTCGTAGGCCATACCTTCTCTTCATGTTCTCTTCAGGGTGTGCATAGAGGATTAACTAGCCACTCTTATATTTTTTTGAGGTTCATCCCTTCACTAGGTTTATCAAGCCAATTCTAGGCCTCTTCCATTGCTAAGTATTGCATACAGTTCAAACCCAAACAAGGGTATACATAACAACAAACCATAAGGTGACACAGCAAAACAAGGTTCCACTCTGTAACATAAACAACTGAGGTTCTATACCACTCTTTAATATAGAAAAACAAGGTTCCATTCAAGGATTGATGAGGGAAAATACTATAGAATGTGAAATGAGTGCTCCATCTAGCTGTCGTTGCGTGCTGGTTGAAACTCTTCATGATGATCGGGATGGAATGAATTGATGAAGCAATCATTCTGTGTGAATGAGGATATGGAATGGGTACGCATTCCTGGTTCTTTCTTGCCCCATAAGAAAGAATACAGGTTCCCCCAAGCTGCATATTTTCTCAAGAACGGAATCGACTATCATGCCTCACCCTGCCCAAGGAATTAACTGCCTCAACCAAGTTATGGAAGAATTGAATAATTGAATACAGAGGACAAGAAGTGTAATGTCCTTGACCCTCCGACTCGCGAAGAGGACGCTACCATCACATTAACCATCTGGGAAAAACCGCCCCCATGAACATGAACATACATATAAATTGAATAATAAAATTCTTGGAAGTAAAAACATGCATACATGATTATCTTACAATGGAAGCAACCCATACATTCAAGCATTCACCATGTTCATTATAATTCATTAACAGTAAATATGATTGCAGAAATGAAATGGTCAAGAGTACTTATCTTATAAATAACTTATCCTGCAACCAGCTACATCGCTGCAACGTTCCACCCAGCCATAGGCCAATGTGCTCCTTAATCTCTCAGCAATGTTTCCACCCCCGAGCTAGGAATGATTCCCCAAGGAATAAGGAACAAGCAGGCTTACACATAGCCAAGAATACACAAAACACAGCCAAGCCAACACAGTTGGGTTTATCAGGCCATTAAGGAGCTGGGAAAAGTTTAATGCTAAGTAGGTGATATCATTGAATAGATAAGGACACCTACACTAGAACTAGTATGACTTCTAGGACACCCACAGACACCCAACACAAGGAAATCAGTCCCTTATCTGCTACACTGTCCCTTAGACCTTGAATTCCCTTCCAGTGCTATTCAGGGGTTGTGGAGAAGAAATACGGCCCTCTAGCTCTTTCTGTGTGGCTCCCAATCACACCAGGTTTATCAAGCAAACCATGCCTTCATTTCGACTCCAACACAATTCAAGACCAACCACTGCATACACATAGCAAACAAGCAATTCACAGCTCTGACTGGAGAATTCGACTATTGAGTCAATCTTGGCCCTATCGTGGCCAAAATGACTTAATGGGGATCCACATCAACCCACAAACTTAAACAAACCCACAGCACACAAAATCATGGGGAAAACAATAACCCAATCTCAACATTGAAGAAATGGGAATATAAATCCCAAACATGAATGGATCATTCACAAGAAAATCATGAAGGAACCCACCTCACCATTTCCCCAACTGCGACACTTACACACACAGAAATCATGAGCGCTCCTTCACAGGAACAAAATTGTGGATGACAGAAACAGCTTCCCAACTCTCTACATGAGGAAAAATGATGGAGAAAATATTGGGCATGGGTATGAGCAAAACTACCATCCCTGTGTGAGGATGAACAATTCCAGCCTATGCGTGAGGATGAAGAGAGAACGTCCCCGCGTGGGGATGAGAAAAAACAATCAAAACCCAAAAAAAACCGACCATAGTGGTTTCCCTGCGCACGTGAAGATGGAGAGTCTACTAGTGGGGTGGGCATGTGGGAAAGGACTGACAATCCTGCCACCCACCACATCCTAGCAATAACTTCCCTCAACTAACATCAGCAGTTTTAAATGGGTGGTTGACACATGGATTTTTCCCCATTGGTTCAAGGTTTAATAATCCCCCCCCCCCCCTTATCCTTGGGAAAAATCATGCCCTTTTCATTATGGTTGCATGGACATAGCTGATTGGGGTTTATTTTAATTAAAGATGTATATTTACATGATGCTAAAACTAAAATGTGTCGTATATCACGATATACCATATGCAATGATTTCAATCGCCGAACATAACACAACCAAAATGATGGTGGGGCTTTTTCCTTTACCTCCACACCACGATTAACATATACATCATATACATTTAATGCAGACAGGGTAAAAAACCAAGGTGTTACATTCCCCTCCCCCTTGAATAGCACTATCCTCAGTGCTTTACAAAATTTGAACAAAATGCTACACCGGTACCACCTCAGTGTTCTACAAAATTGAAAAAAAATGGATGTGCCAATTGCATGGCATCTTCCAGCTCCCACGTAGCCTCTTTAGGTTCGTAGTGCTCCCATTGCACCTTTACCTGCCCTATGGCTCGGTTCTGGAGCATTGTGACCTTCCTGTCGAGGATGCACATTGGCTCGGTTCGGAACTCTCCCTCGGGTCCCACCTGAATCACGTCCCAATTTATCACATGATTAGGATCATGTACATATCTCTTAAGAAAAGAAACATGAAAAACATTATGAGCTCCAGTGCTAGTAGGAAATGCATGTCTATATGCAACTGGACCTATTCTTTCAAGTACTTCAAATGTCCCACAATATCTTGGTGACAGCTTGGAACAATTTCCAAGCTTCAAGGAACTCTTGCTTTCCCTCACTCTGAGGTAAGCATGATCCCCAACACTGAACTCCCTATTCACCCTATGCTTATATGCATAGCTTTTCTGTCTATCCTATGCTACTTTCAGATTATGCTTGATCTTTACAACCCCCTGCCCCATCTCCTTGAGCAATTTTGGACCAAGCACAACCCTGTTCACTGGATTGTCCCAAGTCACTATTGTCCTACACCTTCTTCCATACAAATATTCATATGGACTCATCCTTAAGGATGCCTGCTATCCATTTTTATAAGTAAACTCTAGCAAGTGTAAGTAATCTTCCCACTTGGTTGGTTTTTCCATCACGTACATGTGAAGCATATCTTCAAGGACCTGATTAACTCTCTCTGTTTTCCCATCTATCTGAGGATGGTAAGAAGTGCTGAAGTTTAGCTTTGTACCCAAATCTGCAAACAACCCCTTCCAAAAATTGGAAGTGAACTTGACATCTCTGTCAGAGACTATTGCCTTAGGAAATCTATGCAATTTGAAAATCTCCTTCATGAATATCTTTGCAATGTCATCAGTCTTATGCATAGAATTAATCAGTATAAAATGTGCTGCCTTATTCAACTTGTCCACCATAACCATGATGGAATCATGTAGTCTCCAAGTCATCGGCAATACCGTAATAAAATCCATGGAAATAACTTCCCATTTCCATTATGGAACTGGCAAAGGATGCAACAAACCTACCGGGTGTTGATGCTCAACCTTTACCTCCTAACATTTCATGCGCCTCGAAATGTATTCAGCCATGTCCTTTTTCATTCCTGGCCAAAAGTACTATTTTCTAGCGGTAGCAATCATCTTATGGTATCCTGGGTGACCAGAATATGGAGCTTGATGGATTTCATCCATAACAACTCTCCTCAAATATACTACATTTGGAATATAAATTCTACCTGTATAAGTAAGGAGTCCATCCTCTTCCAATTTATATCCCTGATACCTCTTCTCAAGACTTTGCTGCTGCAATTTTTCTTTTACTAGCTCGTACAATTCATCTCCAGTAGTACGATTAACAATCTATTGCCCTAAATTTGACTGGCAAATACTAAGAGATGCCACATGCATTTACTACACCTTCTTGCTGAGTGCATCAGCTACCTTATTCTCTTTTCTCTTTATGTCCTTGATTTCAAAATCAAACTCACATAAAAAATCCATCCATCTCTATTGCCTAGTGTTCAGAGTAGGCTGGTCAAATAGATACTTCAAACCACAATGGTCTGTCCTGAGCTCAAATATTCTACCCATCAAGTAATGCCTCCACATCTTGAGAGCATGTACTATGGATGCAAGCTCTAGATCATGAGTGGCATAGTTCTTCTCATGCTCCTTCATATTTATCGACTCGTAATGTATCACGTGGTTGTCTTGCATAAGCACTCATCCAAGCCCTTGTCCGCATGCATCAGTGCACACCAGAAAATATTTTTCTGGATCTACAACTTTCAATACTGGTGCACTGGTGAGAATATTCTTCAATTGATGGAAGCTTTCTTCACACCTCGATGTCCATTCAAACTTTATTCCCTTCTTTTGCAAATAAGTGATGGCATGTGCAACTTTGGAGAATCCTTCAATGAATCTCTTGTAGTATCATGTAAGTCCCATAAAATATCTTACATTTGTAACATTTCCTGGAGTAGGCCAATTCATAATTGCCTCAATCTTTTCAAGGTCTATAGATATACCCTCCTCTGAGATAATGTGACCCAAATACTGAATTATATCTCTATAGAAGTCATGCTTTCTCAACTTTGGATATAGCTTATGCTCTTTGACAAATTGCAATGTCAATATCAAATGCTCTTCATGTTCTTCCTCATTCTTAGAATAAACAAGAATGTCATCAAGGAAAACAAGAACAAACTTGTCCAAATACCTGCTGAAGACACTATTCATAAGGCACATAAATGTAGCTGGTGCATTTGTGAGACCAAATGGTACCACTAAAAACTCATAATGTCCATACCTTCTTCTGAAGGCTATCTTATGAATGTCTTCATCCTTGATTCTCACTTGATGATAACCAGACCTCAAGTCAATCTTGGAAAATACCTTTGCTCCTCTCATTTGATCAAAGAGGTCATCGATCCTAGGAAAAGGGTATTTATTCTTCACAGTAACCTTGTTCAACTATCTGTAATCAATACACAACCTAAGTGTACCATATTTCTTCTTTACAAACAGAACTGGTGCTCCCCAAGGAGACACGCTCGGTCGGATATACTTTTTTTCCAACAACTACTACAATTGCATCTTTAGTTCTAGCATCTCTGGTGTACTCATCCTATAGGGTGTCTTGGAGGTTCGTGCTGCTCTTGGCACAAGTTCAATTGTGAAATCAATGTCCCTCTTTGGAGGAAGTCCTATAATCTCATCAAGAAACATATCCCTGAATTCCTATAACACTTGATAGTCCTCCAACCTAGGATTTTCATCTCCTCTTGCCTCCAAAATATGAGTTCCATACAACTGGAAACCTTTCCTACAGAACTTCTTTAACTACATTGTTGAAACCTGCCCTACTGAAGTCACCTTTGGAATACCTTTCACAACTACTGGGTTCCCTTCTTCATCCATGCATTCAAGAGTCTTATTGTAACAGTCAAGATTAACTCTGTGAGCTTCTAACCAATCCATTTCAATGAGAACATCATAGGAACCAAGTGATAGAACATTCAGATATACACAAGTGACCAATCCATTCATGACCAATGGATAGTTCTCTACCACTTCAGTAACCTTTCTCTTATTCCCAGTGGCTAGATGAACTAACCAAGATTTTCTATTCTTTACTTTCTTAAAAGAACAAATCTCCACTACTCTAGGAGTAATGTAACTGTGAGTAGAACCAAGGTCAATCAAAATAGAAACAGGTTGCTCAACAATCTTACCTACAAATTCAACCACAGTTGACTAGTGATCTTCCTGGTGGTCCTCCAGTGCTGTATAAATCCTAGGGACTTCCCTTGATACTTAACCCATTGTTTCTGCTTCTTGAATGTTGTAAGATGGCCTTGCACTCTCATTCTTGAGTGGACAATTTATGTGCATGTGGGGTCCTCCACATTTCCAACATTGGAGTGGTCCTCTATTATGTTGTGGATCTTTAGTCTTTTCTACTCACTCCAATTGGCTTACTCCCAGCTTGAGATGGTTGTTTCTGCTGATTCCTGAAGTTAGAAGGTTTGAAACCTTTCTTTATTTGGTCAAACTTCTCATTCTTCTTGTCCTTCCATGCCTTATCGTAATCAGGTTTATCTTTGCTTTGGTCATAGCAATACTTAACCTTCCTTATTACTTCTTCAAGAGTTCTCGGTTCATAAAACTCAATTCTATCTTTGTAAGACTGAGACAATCCACTTAGAAAACAGTGGACCTTCATTTTTCATCTTTGAAGTACTGGACATACCTCAACAATTCCAAGAACTTATTCGCATACTCTTCCATGGTCTGCTGTCCCAATCTCAGCTCATGGAAATCCTTAATCTTGTCATCATAATACCTGTCAGAGAGGTATTTATGCTTGAAATACTTCTTAAACTCTTTCCACTTAAGTCTCCTTTCGCTGATCCTATTTACTTGCTTGAAGTGTTCCCACCAAATGGATGCTCTTCCATTCATATTGAATATGGCAACTCTTGCCTTCATGTTTCCCGAATAATCCTAAACTTGAAAGTACTTATTTATCCCAAGAAGCCAAGCTTCAGCCTCTTGTCCAGTCTTTACCTCACCATCAAATGTAGGAGGTTTAGCCTTCTTAAATTCACCCCAAGAGTGATCCCTATGGTGTCTCTTTCTTTTTATTTTATGAGAAGAAGAGCTTGAATCCCCACTGGATTCTTTGGAGTTAAATGATCCACTAGAAGTCCTTCTCCTTCTCCTCGTACTTCTCTTACTTCCTTTTGGTAATTCTGTACCTCGCCCATAGTATACATTTCTTTGCAAGTCTATCAAACTTTGCGACATAGCAGCATTCAGCTAATGTTGCTCTTCCTGGGCTCTAATCAATCTTCTCATGGTGGTTGCAACATCTAACGGTGTCTCTTGGAATATCCTTCCATTAGAATCTATGTCATCATGTCCATTACAGACATTTTCTCCCATGGCATCTCGCGCACACTCATAAGAATCCCAAGCATCATAACCGTCATGGGTTCTCATAGCTGAACCACCACTTACTTACCAACCGCACTACCAGGAATAATTCCCTTGAAGGTGTCTATGATTTTACAAATGTGTTAGTAACACAACTATTATATGCATAACCTTGATATAATTCAGAATTACTTACCTTCACCTGGAAAAATCATAAAATAACAATTTTGGCCAAACACAAAAGTTTCTTCATCAAAGGACGTTTGTCTCAGGAGGATGACAGGGGTCAAGGGGGCTTGCCCCCTTGTGGGCTACTGCAGTGTGGGTTGAGTGCAGCACCCTCATTTTTATTTTTTTTTGTAAATCGTTGGATTTCATGCAATCTGGCGCATGAGATTGCTACCATTTCCTCCATTTTAGCCATGAAAAACCACTGAAAATATGTTGAAATCCCACTGAAAGATAGTCTAAAAACTGCTTGAAAAATTGCTGAGAAGTTTCCTTGAAAAACCAAAATCTCCTTTGTCCCAATTGGACCTCTTCCCAACTAAATTTTCGACACTTTGATGGTCAAAACACATAGCTCATCGGCAGTCTGTTCGTCTATTTCTCTCCTGCGTGTCGGATCTGTAGTTGTCTAGGCTTCTGAACTATATCGACGATGCGAAGAACTATAAATCAACGGTTTCATCAGCTAAGGTTTTCTGCAGTATCGATGGTTGGATGCATTGTTCATCGGGTGCTCAATCCCTTAGGCAGTTGCAACAGTGAAAAGCGACCTCACTGCAGGTTCTGCAGACATTTATTGGTTCACTACTACATTTTTGACCAAAAATCCGACGGCTATCATGTCGTATTTTCGACACTTCCCTGTCGCATGAACGATACTTTGATTTTTTTTAACCGTCGGAAACTTTTCGTCGGTGATCCGACACCTAGGTAACCGTCGCTTAAGTGACACCTAAGCAACCGTCGGTTAAATTTACAGTTTTGGTTAAGCGACGGAATTTCTTCGACAGTACTGAAATTTTTTAATAAAATAACTCTTCATTCTGTCGGTAAAGCGACAGAATTTCCATCGGATAAGCGATGGATATCAACTGTGGCTGTCGTGTAAGCGATAGGATGTTCCGTCGGTTATGCGACGGATATGAACTATAAGTGTTGGAAAAGCGACATTTAGCAACGTCGATTAAGCGATGGATAGAAACTATAACTGTCGGAAAAGCGACATGTAGCAATGTCGATTAAGCGACGGACAGGGATATTGAGCGTCAGTTAAGCGACGTTTATGAATGTTTTTAAAAAATAAAATCGCCTACAGAAGCGTCGGTTAAGCGACGTCTGTAGGAGTTTTAAAAAAAAAAAATCATTTATCAATACGGCACATGAGCCCTGGCATCAATGTGTAAGTTGGGTTGGTCATTGCCTGCATTCAAGCCTCGAAGTTGGCTATATCAATCCCTTGAATGTTGATCTCAATTGGTACAGGACGCACACCAGGTGGAAAATTGAAAATCCCATTTGCAGTAGCACCAATCCATGTTGAACTATTGATGTGTAAGTTGGCTTGGTCATTGCCTGCATTGGAGCCTCGAAGTTGGCTATATCAATCCCTTGAATGTGGATCTCAATTGGTATAGGACGCACACCAGGTGGAAAATTGAAAATCCCATGTGCAGTAGCACCAATCCACTCTCCAAGATCTTTAGCATTTGAAAGTGAAGTGGAAAGCGCAATAATACGGATACGATTTTCAATTTGGTTTGAAATATACCTCATTCTAGATACAATTACCTCCAGGATTGGACCACCCTCTCCTCCAATTAAATGAAGTTCATCTACAATGAAAAGGCTGACTTGCTGAACCAGTTTGCGCTGTTTCCATCTCCGAGACAAAGCATCCCATTTCTCTAGTGTGCTTATTATTATCTGGCCCTTTTCAAGGAGCTTCAAATCAGTTGTAGATTCACCTGTCAGCTCAACTACTTTCAGTTCCAATCCTTTTCCAAATTTCTGCTCCCAGTCCTGATATCGCTCTTTGGCAAGAGCTTCTATAGGAGCAATATAGACACGTCGAAATACACTGTCTGTGCCTTTTTGATGCAATCGTAGTAAAGCAAACTCAGCATAGATAGTCTTACCATTACCAATAGGTGCTGCAACTAAAACATTATCATCTGAGTTATAAAGCACAGTAAATACCTGAGTTTGAATAGGATTGAAGTGTCTAAACTGTTGATAAAGTGCTTCATATGAGGGATTTCTTAACGCAGACACAGGAAGTGGCTGCAAGTCTAGCAACTCAGTTGGAGGTGGGTATTTCTCTGGCAAAATAAGATGTCTAAATGAAACTGGCAATATTGTCTGTGACCCTAACCACTTATCAGATACAACACGAATAAAGTACTAGGGAGGAAGAGGTTCATGGATGGGGACAGTGAAGCTCAGATGATGGTCATCTTCAACAAAATGCATTTTTAACATAAAATATTCATGATGGAGTATATATTCACCATCATTGTCTTCTACTATTATCCAAAAAGGTTCCATATATCCATGAATCTTTTGATCCCATTGAAAATCTGGAGTGATAGTTAGTTCTACTTTCAATACAATTTGTGTTATTGGTTGGACATGAGCAGAAAGATATAACTTTGGAAACTGATGGACAAATTTTTGAATGCTTTTACTTATCTTTGGAAAACGAATGAGCTCCCCAATCTCTTGAGCAGAGAGATCATAGTATCGATCCCAAGCTAAATCTTTCTTTTCAATTTTGGTCAAAATATCATTTGGGATGCATTTGAATTGACGAAGAGGAGTTTGAACACTCCACATGCGCCTATTAACCATTCTGCATAGATTAAGAGCTCTTTCAGCTAACTGAGCCCATCCTCCTTTTAGGACAATCTCAAAAAGCGCCCTCATCAAACGACCTGCACTCTGAAAGCATAACCAAAAAATTAATACAAGAGATAAGGTAGCAATTCTTTGACAATAAACATTATTGCAAAATACTACATATACTTCAACAGTAATCAAAACCCAAGTACTTTTCTCAAGCATTAAATAGAAATTTACTGTAGACTGATATATTGTTGATTAAGCATTTCTAGCAGCAAAAAACAAGGTAAAAACAGCAAACAGTTATAAAAATCTGACAGTAATTTTGGTCAAGCAGACCCTGGAAAAACCCCCTAGGGGAAAAAACAATCAAGAGAAAATTTATTATCGAGCAGGGATGTCAAGGATTTGTTAAAGCCCTAAATTAGCTAAAACCGGAAGTACAATTTTGATAAGAATTGAGGTTATTGGTTCCTTTCTAAAGGGCTAACATCATTAAAATTAGGGCTGCCATCACCTACAACAGGTCTAACGTCATCATTTGAAGGTAAATAGTGGGTTGCATTCAGCATCTAGAGAGTTCATCTCTATTTCTCTTACAACAGTCAAAGGTTATAAGCAGTTAGAGTTTATCAGTAATCAGAGGTTAATGATGGCAGTTAAGACTTATTACAGTCATGATGAAGGAAGATTCTACAGTCTTTTACTTCAACTGAAAAGATAAGTACTTGGTCTCTCTGTCTATTTACCCTCATCTGAGAAGGGTTTAATGTTCATGGTCATCAAAAAGTGACTTACCCAAGAAGGGTGGGTTAAAAGCCCACATTGAAACTAAAAGAGCCCCAACTAATGTATCTTATATTACTTGTTGACTCCTTGACTTATGAAAGTGACCCCTTGGATTGATCAACAATAAAGTATAAATAAGGAGCACTCTCAAGTGATAAAACATAACATTATTCATCTTCATCTTTGTTCAAGGCATCTTTCACAGCTGCGACTTGTCTCCATCATCTCAGCACTAAGTTTTTGGGTCAACATCCTTCCTTCAAGCTCCCTGCTTCTTCCATGAAGGCTGTCGAGATCTGTTCCAAATCCATGAAGGTTGTTGAGGAATGTTCAGAGGCTGCCAAGGTGTGTTTCAACCCCACAGAGGCTGTCAAGGTTTGATAAGAGAGTGTCAAGGTCAATTCCAAGCCCACAGAAGGTGTTGAAGTTTGCTCTAACCCTAGCAGAGGGATGTCATGCTATGTTCAAGCCCTAATGGGGGTAATTCAATAGCATCCAAGCTTCAAAAAGGAAAGGACCATTCCACCATCCACAGACATTTTTTGGGACCTTGTCTTTCATGTTAGTACCATGAAGGGCCGAAATTGGAAGAAACTGCACATTTGGACAATGAAATGCATTTCAGATTTATAAAATCAAATTGCTCTGGTCACATATAGTAACTTGCAACTACCTTGCTAAGTCCAAAAAATGTGAAAAATAAATGACTGTTTTATACTTGAGAATGCACCTTACGATGTAAAAATAGCTATCTACACAGATCAGACAGCATATACAAACATAAACCCTGGGAAATGTGTATCAATTGAAAGACAGATATAAAAGTGCCAAAACCGTTCTCTTGGTAGCTCAAAATAAACGTAAGCAAAATGGAATATCTATCAATAGCATGACCTTTCTTTAAATTGTAGCCACAAGACTTCAAAAAGGGGCTTATCTTCTTCTCAACTTCATCAAACCTGTAAGCAGCAAAAAAGGAGATTAATCTTCTCCCACAAATAACTGAAAGAGAATTGAAAACATATAATCTCTTATAAATAAAACAAAACAAAAACAGATAACCTGTCCACTGACTTGTCCTTGGCCCACTCAACTGAAGGATCATCCATTTTATTAACCACAACAAATAATTTACTAATTCCTAATGTTTTGGCCAGCATAGCATGCTCTCTTGTCTGCCCACCTCTTTCAAATCTAGTCTCAAACTTCCTCAATGATGGAATAATAACAGAGACAATAAAAATAGCAGATACAATGATCCAGAATAAAACACATCTGTCCATTCAAGATTTATGTTTGCAGAGGCCATTGATGACCCAAAAAAAATCACAATATATGTCTATGTAAGGTTTATGTTTGCAGTTGCTATTAGCTCCAACTTAAGCAGGGAAATAACAAACACATCAGTGGATAGAGCCTTATGAATACCCTGTCTATATAAGGTCATTAGCTGATATGTTTTTCTAGAGGTCACATGCTATCAATAATGATTGAGGAAAATGGTCAACCTGTAGCACAAGTATTGGTATTCAAAACTGAAATAAAATTGCATGGACAAGAATATTACCAAAAAGCATGGTCTCGTATAAGAAGCACTAGTGGAATGTAAACTTCAAGACAAAAACTATTGAATTGATGACCTTCACGTTGAAGCATCTCTAATATAGCAACTGCAGCCTCAAACATGTTATTGACTGTAACCTTGGATGTTGTCAATTCTTGAATCTGATTGACAGATAACATTTGCAAAACTCCCAAACACACTATGCATGTCTCCTCTCTGCCTTTCTTTTCTTCAGTAGAATGACAACTGTCTTTAACTTTCATTGAACCAATATTCTCCTCGAATTTTGTTAGTTCCACGAAATTGACTGAATATTTCAGCCAAGAACATAGAGATGCAACTGATAGCACACAAGATGAGTACAGGTCTCCATGTACACCAAAAAATCGGAAAATACATCTAGGGCAGACCTGCACCAATAAGACCCAAGTTATCTTACAAGTGTAATAATGAGAAGTAAAAGGGAATTTAGGACTGAATCATATGTAAACATACCACAAACCAATGATCTTACAGCATTAACAAGTCTGATATAAAACCTACAGTATAGTACAACAGTAATCATTCACCTTTCACAGCATGTATTCATGTAATTGACAATTCCCAGCATACAGTGCTATACTAGCTAAAATAAATTGCATTTCTCAAACCATGTACATGTCATTAAGTATGTTAACAACATACATTATTAGTGAGTATGTTTAGAGTAAAGGTATGAAGCAAAGTTTTCAATAATCATTAGCAGTTGTACTGCAATGTTTCAAACAATCCAAAAACCATTTGGAAGGGATTTCAACACAAATCTATCTTGCTAACTCATACATCAGCATTTGACATGATTGAGCAAGAACAGTATACATTAGTATAGCAGCTGGTAATGTTTACAGACACCCTTCTAAGACAATTGTCGTCAGTTAGCTCCACCAGTCATAACCATTAGCTTTAGCATCCAAATGGAACCTTAATTTGTTAATTTAAACGAGTAAATTAACCTTCTGTTAGTTGTTTTGCAGGACTGATATATGGAGCAGCAGCAGAGTAAATTTGGAGAAGTCACCATGAAAGGGCCTTAAGGCTTCGTTTTGGGGTCAAAGGGCTGCTAGGAGGGAGATCAAAGCAAGGTAAGGTAGCGCTGGCCCTTTAAGGAAGATTTAGGGACTGGTTAGGTACAATTAGGTTGACAGTCTGCAAAAAATTGTAGTCTGCAATTTTTTGACAACGAGCAGTGAAGGCGGGCTGAGGGTTAGAGAGGTGGTTTTAGGGCAGCCCGAGGGTAAAGGATGGAGGCCGTGGTTGTTAAGGGGAGAAAGAAAGAAGGATGAGGGCTGAGGAGAGTCTTAGCTAGGTTGGAGTTATGGCTGGTTTGGGGCAGATCAGAAATGAAGAACAATACACATTTTAAACATCAATGCATTTATACAACTAACAGTTTGGCCACATTGCATGGTAAAAATATCAATCTGTTAAACATACACAGGAATTTGGATACAAATAATCTTAATCTTAACCTTAACCTTAATCTTAATCTTAATCTTAACTGGATAAAAATACCTTAACTTGGCAAAGCTTGGTCAATGCCTCAACATGTAGACTTTGAAGATCTTCCAAACCAGAAATCTCCAGCCCATCAAGATTCTCACTCTGCAGTATAAAGAAAATGCATGTCTATAGTTAGCTGGAAGAAAGAAACAATGTATCTGGTCATAAGAAAGAAACATTGTAATAATGCATGCATTTTACCTTATTGAGCTCCTCTCTGTTTCGAGAATAGTTGAATATTCTCTACTAAACAGGGCCAACCACATGACGGTGGAAGCTCATATGGCCCCTCCCCTCC